>PPJJ03000040.1:0-117566 GCA_003705735.3 Blastobotrys peoriensis | reverse complement strand
AACCCCACTAGTGCACGTGCTTTGTCCCAAACCGGTTAATTAATTACGCGTGGCGCGATCACAGAAAAATTTTAGACGCGTCTGCAAAAGGTCTTGGGTACGGTAGCCTCTTGACCACACAGTCTGATTGAGGCATCCAACCCGTGGAAAACGAATCCGGCTAATCGGGAAACTCGGTTGCGGCAGAATTTGCGGCAGTTCCCGCGGGTTTGCTGTCATTGTCCGAGGTTTTGGCCAACAGTGGATTTGCCTCCTCTCGATCATTGTTCACAGTCGTCGATCCGACGCGAATCCTAGTACTTGTTGCCCAGCCCCCTGCAAACTGGTGTCTGGTTGCCGGGTCCTGACTTTTAATTACTATTCCTATTCCGGACTTGAACTTGTCCCTACACTCTTGCACTGACTACCAACATTGAAACCACGCTCTAAGTGCTCTGAACCGAGGCTATTGGCGATTAAGCTACTAGCGACTAGGAACCGTGAACGACCAGCGGCGACCACTCTCACTCCCACGACCGCCACTACCCATCACCCGCACTAAAAGCCCCAGCGCAGACGGCATGATGCAAACGACTCCGGCTGATAAAGTGCTAAAACGAGTCGAGATTGCAAAGATTACTAGGAACCTCAAATCAAGATTACAGCTGGCTTCATACAAAACCAGGCGCGGATGGGAGAACTTGAACTTGGAAACAATCGAGCCTCGAATCCTCAAAGAAGCTCGTGAACAAGACCAGAAACGAAAGCAAGCACTTACTAATGAGAACCGAACCACCCCCGTCAAGCAGATGGATAACGACCGTACTGCAAAGCTACTAATGTCAAACTCCAGCCCCGGCCAGCTTCCTGGTCTCACTCCGTCGCGGCCCACGGCGCATTTTGGCGGAATGGGGTCTTCGTCGATTGGACCCGCGTCTAGCCCTCAGTTCACGTCGCCGCAAACCCCGCGACTCCGGGATTTGCAGTCCTCGCCTCCCGTGGAACCGCCTCGAACCCCATCGCCGCAGTCCACTGCCGAGCGAGGAGCCGACTTGCTAATGTACTTGGCCACGTCGCCGAGCCCTGCCCAAAAACGGCCGTCACAGGCTCACTCTCAAGCACAATCGTTATCACAGTCCCAGGGCCACTCCATGAGCGCGACCAGTCACCGGCCCCCTACCACGCCTCGCATGCAACAGTACTCGATGCCAGCATCATCGCCAGGGCAGTATGGCACTCCAAGCAATATGGCAATGACTCCATCCAAGCTCGGGACACCTCAGGTGAACTTTCAAGATTACCTAATTGTGAGTCCGTCGCCAATGAGACATGATCCCAAGAAGCGACCAGATAGACGAGAAGCGCCAGGACGGCAATTGCAATTTTAACCTTAGCCAGGACAACAATTGGAGTTTTCCTGAAGTCACGACGGCAATTGGAGTTTGCCTGTAGCCAGGGCGACAATTGGCTTTAACCTATAACTTGTAACGATAATGAATTATGATAGCGATAAATGTAGCGGTGGGTATGGGTCGGGGACAGGAGTATGAAGCGGGAATGATGCTGATTGAGTAAGCTACAGAATGAATTTTCACTACCAGGCAGTTGATCCGACCAACTCGCCCTGCTAAGCAAATAGCCGGACTAATTTTCACTACAGGGCATTGACAAATGGCCGGGCCAAATCGTCATTATCATTATCATGGCACGCCACTAAAAGTGGGCCTCACCCCTATGCGAGCTCCCTTATCTGCATCACGACATCCCATCCGCTATCACATTATCTTGAACTCCCTCGGCTGGGCCATCCTGCCAGATCTGGACTCCTCTATATAACCCCATATTTTGGCACCGCGCCCAGTTTGGCTATCGGGTAGCCTGAAAGGATCGGTTGGGCCCCCCTCTAAAGGGTCCTGCTTCTCTCCCGTTACATCGGTTTGATCAATTGGGCTTAGTCGACTCCTGATTGGGGATCTTGCGTACCGGTCTTGGCTGGAATCTGGGCGGATCGGGGCTGAGCTGTAATGCCAACTACTGGTGCTTCCTATAGCGACGGGAACCAAAGGTATAGGGCTGAGACTGCAAATTGTACGGATTGAGGTAGAAACGACACACCATTCCATTCAATTGTTAGTGATTTCTAGAACCGACCCACTGCTACTAGCTAACTGTTAACTGCTAACTCTTAGCTGGTGATTGTAGTATATACTTACAGCGTCCATTGCCCAGAAAACTGCAAACGTTTCGCAGCCACACTTCCAACCTCTCCTTACTCACAGCCTACCTGCAGACTACAGCCGCTACAACGCCTACTCTACACGCTACACGCTACTACACGCTACTGCACGCTGCTACTGCACACCAACGCTACTCCCTTTCCGCAATGCCTACTCCCTGCTGCTCATGCCCCTACTGCTTATACCTGGCTACTGCTTACCTCCACCAACTGCCATGCCCTGTGCCAACTGCCCTGCCTACCACTGCCAATTGCTTATGCCCTGCCCTACCGGCCCTACGCCCTGCCTGCCCGCTGTCTCCCTACCGTGCCGCTAATTGATGCACTCCCTCATCCCCTTCACGTCTCAAATGTACATCCAATGCACCCAAATGCACTACCTCGCTCCCCTCTCCTTTCTCCTCTCGCCCTCCTACATGCGTTATCTCCTTTAACCGGTACGCTTTGGCCCCTGTGATGCTAATTTAGGACCGGTCCGCAGCGATTTTTACCATGTAGGGGTAAGATTTACTAAGGAGTTGCTACGGCGCGAGTAGCTAAATGGGGAACATGGGGGAAAAATTTCGACCGAGAGCCTATTCCAGGTTACTGCAGCTATCTGATACAGTTGATAGACGTAGCCGACTATTAACGACTACGCTGGAGGTACCCAATCACGGTTGCTCCTAGTCGACTTTTATCAGTCCTCGCTCCCGCAGTTTTTGCTCTCTTTTCCCGGTCTACTACCACGTCTGGCGCCGATTGGTACGCGTACCGATTTTCAAACTCCCACCTATTATCGGGTTTCACCTGAGAAATCCCCTTTTTTTTTTTTTTTTTGCCTCACCAATACCGTGAAAGGACACGATCTTAAGGGAATCTGCACCTGTCACAGGTTCTGAGGCGGAGAGATATTCGTTCCTTTTTTTGCGGTTTGCGTTTTTTGTTTTGCACTAAGCGGTTTGCACCAAGCGGTTTTGCACTAACCGTGGGTTGCTTTTGTGAGCGGTCTGCAGTGCGTTTTAACTATCTTTACCTTTTTGTCGCCCGTTAGAGGTCGCTAGTTTCCGACCTGTCCGGTACTGTCCGTCACTGACAGACGACTATCTTTTAGCGGGTTGAGTTTTGTGTGAAAGTTTTCAGTTTGCAGATTGGACGCGACGGTCTAATTTTGAAATTTGAACTGCGTAAATTGGTCTGGGCCTAGGCACCTTGGCAAGAGCACCGAGGGCACCACTGTAAACTAAGTGACGTTTTCTCACGAACGTTTCCGGGGGACTGTATACGAGTTGGATTTTGGCTGCCAACATAACCAGCGCATTCTCTGTTGCGACACTCCGCACATTAACCTCTAACGTTCAGTACCGCGCTGGTTGCGACACCTGTACGTGCACACACACACACTCCCTCTCTTTGCGACTCGCGCGGGTTCTCTACTGATAGATTACGCCAGTCGCCGTAATGAATATCGCGACTCTCTTACTGTTCGCTGCGGGCGCTCTAGCCCAAAGTGGAATCGGAAAGTACACAGAAGTTGGCTGTTACTCAAGCTCCAACGGTCTAAAATCGCAGGGTCAGGACACGTCCCAGTCAAGTTCGAAATGTTACTCAATCTGTTCCGGCCAAGGGTACTCCGTCTTTGCTACTAACAACGGGCTGAACTGCTACTGCGGAGACTCCATACCATCCTCACAGGCGTCAAGCTCCGACTGTTCTACCAAATGCGCGGGATACCCATTTGAAATGTGCGGTGGGCCGGACAGTTTCAGCGTCTACACCGTCAACGGCGCTTCGGTGTCGTCCGCTGACCCGTCATCGTCCACGTCCTCGTCGACTGCATCTTCGTCGACAGCGTCGTCTTCTCACACGTCTACGTCGACCTCCTCTTCGTCGGCGTCGTCTACAACGTCCGACAGCTCCAGCAGCACGAGCACGTCGACATCCACCTCGTCGTCTTCGGCTGAGTCCGAGTCATCCAAGCCGTCTTCGTCGTCCTCAAGTTCGCCGTCGGCGTCTTCCACTAACTCTTCGCATCCCAAGTCCAAGTCATCGGTTTCCGGTGGAGCGATTGCCGGTATTGTCATTGGCGTGCTCGCTGCCCTGGCGCTCATTGGCGGCACAATCCTGTTTTTGAAAAAGCGACGACAGTCAAATTACGACAGCTTTGACAACGGGTTCCAGGACCCGTTTGGAGCCCGTGAAGCCAAGGCTGCTGGCTCCGCTGGCGGTGCCGCTCTTGGTGCAGTTGGGCCGGGATCTCGCGGTCCTAGTGGAGGCAGTGGAGCCACTGCTGCCCCTGGCAACATGGACTCCAATTTCATGGCCATTGACCAACGAATGAACCCGGTGATGCTTGGAGAGCGACGAATATCAGACGGGTCATTGGCGGATGAGCAGGACTACTCTCGCAAAATTTTGCGAGTAGCCAATCCTGACGACCATTAGCGCTAGAGTGAAAAGCAGGCGCGATGGCGAGAGCGATTAGAGCGGCCGTTACGGTCGTTCGGTCTACACATGATTGTGCCTAGTCTGATGTCGGAGGACTATGAGTAAATGATCTTATTCTTGGGTGACTCAAGAATTGTGCTACTAATAAATGATTCTAGTTAAAGGAGAGCGGAAGCGAGAGCGACCTGTGTGCACCAGCGCAAGCACCAGCGCAAGCGCGAGTAGAGTTGACACGTGAGCTCGTCATCTAGTGCTCACATGACGCTCGCACTGACAGCCAGTCGTCAGGCCAGTCAAGCCCAGTAGAGTCCACAGTCGTGAAGCCCAGTCGTCGAGCCCATTCGTCAATGGTGACCAGGGTTAGGGTTCCACTACAAACACCAGCCGTGCTAGCGGGTTAGGGTTCTGCCCGCACGTGAAGTACAGCCGGGTAATTTCACTGCCCGATTGATATTTAACTTGAATCTTTTCGGCCAGCAACTCTTCAGCAATGTCAGTTCGTAACAGAAAGACCGGTGGCGAGACTGCCGAGTCGTCGAGCAATGTGAACGAGATGGACAAGATTGAGCCTGCTGATGGTCACATGTCCATGGTGCGAACTCTGCTGTTTGCCGACTACATTACCCTTGGTAACTGCATGTGTGGAGTTTTGTCAATCTTCAGCTCTGCCGAGTATCTCGCTGGAGGCGACGTGTGCGTGTTGCATCGGGCCATGGCGCTGTTGCCATTGGGATTGTTTTTCGACTTTATGGACGGCCGCGTTGCGAGATGGCGGTCAAAGTCTAGTCTGATGGGCCAGGAGCTTGATTCGCTGGCTGATCTGGTGTCGTTTGGGGTTGGGCCTGCTACGGTGGGCTATGTGATTGGGCTCAACACAATTCTGGATCGTGCGGTGCTGGTGTTCTTTGTGCTGTGCGGATTGACTCGATTGGCTCGGTTCAATGTGACAGTGGCGCTGATTCCAAAGGATAAGGGGGGCAAATCAAAGTACTTTGAGGGCACGCCCATTCCCACTACGCTATCAATTGTGGCGCTTATGTTTGTGCTGGAGCGCTGCGGCCTGATTGGAGACAATATCCTTGGAGGGTCGGTGTCCTTACTTGAAAATTGCGATTTGCTGACGTTCCACCCGTTCGCGTTGGCGTTTGCACTATCTGGGTGTCTCATGACCTCCAGAACGTTGAAGATTCCCAAGATCTAACTGTATAATATGATGACGAAGACACGAGGCGGAGACGAGGGGGTCAATAGGATTGAAGGGATGACGCGCGCATAAGGTGAATGCCTGAATCGAATTGTGCCGTGATCCTACTGCTGACATACAACGAATTGCTTTACATCAATGAAAGTCTGCTGCTGCTATTCTGTAGTTACTGTAGTTAGGTAGAGTCGCAATTCACTGCCGCACTACTATCATTACTACTATCATTACTGCCCTACTAATACTGCCGTACTGCCGTACTGCGCTACTACTGTGCTACCACTGCGCTACTACTGCCCTGCTACCACTACTACCACTGTCCTCCCATCCTCCCATCCTCCTAAAAACCCCGTCTTCAATTGCTCTCAATTGCTCTCAATTCCTTCTCAATTGCCATCTCATCTCTCCGCCCTCACCCCTTCCTCCTCTCGTCTCCCCTCGTGCTCAGTTTGATTGCGATTGCTACACGCGCGGCTGCGCCCTTTGTGACGTCATGGCTGCGCCAGCGCCAGCGCCCGCGCCATGGCAGCTGGCGGGGCAATCCGGGCGCAGAGATGGGCAGCTGGGCCATGGCTGTGTAGGCGCAGAATGTGGTTAGGCACCAGGAATTGCATTCGCTGCACCACACTGACTGCCCTCCTCTAGCGCGCGCGGTCCTCCCTCTGCCCCTCCCCCTCGACCTCGTCCTTCACCCCTTCGCTCCCCGTCCCCTACTCCCTTACTTCCTCCCCGCGGGGCGCCCGCCAGCCGCGCCATGCAAACCCTTCTTCTGTGCGGCTCGCAGTGTTGACAGGCGGCTGTGCAGTATATAATCATCCCAGTCCTCGCCTGAGTGCACTGAGTAACAAGGGAATGAGCCTGAGCAGGCGATAGAGGCACCTGACTGTACAGATATTAGGCCACGAAGTATTGCCAGTGATTGAGGTGTTGCTATTGACATTGTCGGTTTTTTCGCTGTCTTTTTAGCCCCAAAGCTTGTATTTTACCTCCCCCGCACCTTGACTGGCGGCTGCCGATACGCAAACCACCACTAAGGCTAGTAGTACTGTGGTCGCACGGCGAGCTAAGGCGTGACCTATACAACGACATTGCGTGGATTGCTGTTTACATTCTAGTCACTCGCACCCTAGTCGCTCACATACTAGCCAGCGTAGTTGTCCTATCAGCTGTAGGTTGTTTGCGGGAATGTCGGAATTGAACCTGGTCATCCCAGTTAATGCGCAGCCCACAGAGGCGCTGGCAGCTCGGTTCTCGGCGTGGAGACGAGTCATCCGCCAGCTCAATGTTTACTTTAAAGAGGTCGCATCCGTGAACGAGGAAGTGGTCAAACAGAACGTGCGACTGGGCCATGCCATCAATTTCCCGTTCTTTTCGCAAGGCTCGTCCGGCCACGGCGTGGGCGACGACGTTGCTGAGACCCAGCGCATTCGCCAAATGTTTTTGGACGTCGGCGAGCACTCGGTGTCGTCGGTGCCGTCCGCAGCCATTGAGTTTCATCGAGCTCAGGCAGCAGCGGCGTCCAGGACCGCAAAAGAATTGGCCCACAATGTAATCCCGCGCCTGGAAGATCTCCGCCGGGACCTGGTGGTCAAAATCAAGGAAATCAAGTCGCTGGCTTCGGACTTCAAAAACTCCGTCGCCCAAGAACAGTCTTCGACCACTAAGGAGCTCGACCAGTACTCAAACTCAATCGAGACGGTGTCGCGAAGCCCGTCTTTGCTCCAGGCTCGCCATGACCCGTACCTGCTCAAGACCCAGGTCGAACGAGCTCTCGGACGCCAAGTTCATGAGGAGAACATGCTTCTTGAGGCGTTCATCAACCTCCAGTCGTCTGGCCGAGAACTTGAGGAAGTCGTGGCTCAAGAAGTCCAGCAGGCGTTGGCAGTTTACGGCAAGCTCATGGGTCTGCAAGGCAAGCACCTGACTGACTTGTCCAACAGCATCATGACGGGCTTTGTCGCCAAGGACCCTGCGTTTGAATGGGATGCGTTTGTGCGCCGCGACTCCAACTTTGTAGACCCTCATTTGCGACTACGAAAGGCAGATCAAATTGCATACCCCCACCAGTCGTCGCTTCTGGCGTCTCAGATTAAAGCGGGGTACCTTGAGCGGCGATCAAAGTATCTCAAATCGTATTCCCGAGCGTGGTACGTGCTGACGCCATCGTTTTTCCACGAATTCAAGAGCTCCGATCGAGCAAAGGACCCGAACCCGGTCATGTCCTTGTCGCTTAATGACTGCCAATTGAGTCGCGATACACGGGCGTCGTCGAGCTCATCGCACAAATTTGTCCTCAACACCAAGCAGAACGGCCACCACACCCACCGCGGTCACAACTGGGTCTTCAGAGCCGAATCAGAGGAAAAGCTTGAGGAATGGTATAAGATTATCTCTCGGTTGACATCGTTGCCAACCCCCGTCGACCGAGTTCAAATTCTCGAAGCGGCGTCTTCTGGTGAGATGCTTCCGATTTCACCCTCAGTCAAGGACAGTGCTTCTGAGAGCCGGGTATCGTCAATCGTGCCTTCTGAGCCTACCAGTAGAGCAGTTTCGGGCCAACACGGAGCTGGCGGAGCTGCTGTCGGTGCCGCTGGCGCGTCGGCGCCTGGTTCTGGTTCTGGTTCTGGTCCTTCTGCTAGCGTTTCTAAGGCCGCTACGGGAGCTGGCGCTTCTACAACTGCTGCTGACGCCTCAGGTGTATCGGGTGCGACTGTTGGAGTTGCTGGCGCCGGTGCTGCTGTAGGATTGGGTGCTCTAGCGGGCTCTCATTCCCATGACAAACATGAAGGGTCCACGGCGGCGCTCCCCCCTCAGTCTCGTGTAGCAAGCTATGCGCAGACCCCGACGGGCCGTTTGAGCGACGACGATGAGCTGCAGGTGTCGTCTCCGGTTTTGTCAGAGACGTCAGTAGTGACGTCTAATGGTGAACCATTTGACGCTGGTCCTGAGCAGATTGACGAGCCCGAGGCTGAAGAGCCGGATGTCGGAGTCGCAGCTGCCGAGCGGCCGGTTCGAGGCCGGTTCCCTAGTGAAGTCAAGTTGGAAAGCCAGCCAGTGGACCCGGACCGAGCTGCTGATGACGAGACGTTGAAGCACGAGGCTACAAACTTTATTGTGCCGTCTGAATTGGACAATTCGTCTACAGCAGTCGATAACGACTCTGTATTCTCCTACGACCTAGAGCACGGGACCCACTCTACTTTGCCTCAGGATAAGAACTTCAAGCCAGTCGATGCCGATTTGCCAATTCAAGTCGAGCGCCGGCTCACCCAAACTTCACACAAAAACGAAGACACCTACGGCATTGGCGTCGCCCGATCCCACAGCGTGGATGGCGAAGAGGCACTCGAGGATGCGGTGATGCGACGACGTAGCTCTGTGACTGCTCCTGTCCGGAAGCTATCTCGCAAGGCCACTGGCAGCTTTGGAACCGAAGAGTTGCGACCGTTGACGTCCGCGAGCAACGAAAAGGGCGAGCCGGGGTTGTTTTTTGCCAATGGGCTTCCCTCTACTACGGGGGGCAAAGAAGCCCACTAAGTCTGGCAGAGGGCGGCCTTTGGACTTCTACCTACTTTTGACTGGCTTATGGCCGTGTAATTGTCGCTGCGGTCGTTGCCATATTGCCATTTCTGTGTTATGTAGCAATTGTATTGCATTGTACTGAATGTATGAATGTACTGCCTTCTAGAACTGAGCTATTTACAATCAGTCAAATATGCTGTCCATTAGTCGTTCTTTGCGCTTCACCGCTTCTAATTTCAGCATCACGTTGACTCGAACGTCCCACGCTTTATAGAAAACGTCGTCAGAAAACTGTTGAGACGCCACAAATGCCCGCTGTCGCAGTTCAAATTGGTCGGCTGGATGCAATGCAAACGCATTGGTAAAGCACTCGGCGAGTCCTGGGACGTCTTTGTCGGCTGCGGGGTCGTAATCAGGGTCCTCGGGTGATTTGAACAAAAATCCTGGTTTCGGCTCCCCGTCTTGTCGACTCACGACAATATCCAGCTTAGGACCCGCGGAGTCGTGGCCAATAGGAATCAGGCCAGCGGCCATGTACTCGACCATGACCATACCGAAATGCTCATTCCACATTGCATTGACGCCGACTGACGAGGAATTGAGGTACTTCAACACTTGGCTCCAGGGTGCGTCGAGCATGAATGTAACATAGTCGTCTCCAAGCTCCAGCTCTCGCGACAGCAGGCGCAATGAGTACACACGCTGCTTGTCTGAATCATTGCGCACCGACCCAATAAGAACCAAGTGAGGTTTGGCAGCACTGAGTTTGGCGGAATCTGCGCCCTCGGTGTCTTCGGCACCACTAGCCTCTCGGTGCTTAGCAACAAACTTTGCAAACTCCCGTAGCAACAAGTCGTGGCGCTTTTCGGCTCGGAATTGGGCAACGTAAACGACATTGGGCGACCGCTTCTGGTCCTCGGTTGGAGGTTCAAAGTCCTGAACCGCGACTGGAGGGTACACAATGGTAATGAGATTAGGCCGGGAATGGTAGCGACGGGTGACCTCCTTGATGTGGTTGTTTGTCCAGCTAGAGTTTGTCATGATTAGTGGCGAGTAGTTGGACAAAATGTACCCGTACGCTGCCATTAGGAGGTGCCAGTACAGGCCCTTGAACGACAAGGTCCGCACCTGGGCCAGCATGTCCTTGGAAACGACTGGGTAGTGAACATAGGCCACAATTGGTACCCGCACCAGCCACGAGACTAGTGGGTAGCAGAATGGTAGACCCATCGTGTCGACAAACACGTCTGGAACCAGGTGGTTGATTGCTTCGTAAGCGAGGACGCAAGAGCCAATTGCCTGGCCCAACAGTGTAAACCGGGGCCATGAGGCCGGATCGATCAGGTGTCTCTTGCGCAGGTAGATAAACACGACCCGGTCAAAATCAACCGAGATGCCGAATCGGGCCTGGACTTTGTCGACAATAGCGCGAGGAGTCTCAATGAGGCCGCTTCGCTCAGCGCCCACGTAGATTGCAGCGATATTGGTAGGGGCATTTTCAAGTGTCTGGTGCACAGCAGCCCACAGCACGCGCTCTCCACCACCACCAGCGCTAGCATGAGGATGGAAGAAGCCAAAAATCGTCTTACGGCCCACGGACTCGCCCTTGTCGGTGAACTGGGGCCCGATCTTGGACGACGAGGTCAGGCCCTTAAGCGTCAGGGCGCCAGCGTTCGACGAGTAGTTTGCAGGTGTTCGCGACGCGTTTATGAGTACTTTTCGGAACGTTCGGTACTTGTCATCGTCCATATCAGGAGGCAGAGACCTCAGTCCTGCTGAAATTGATTCCTTCACATAGGCCTGGTACCCCTTAGGCAGAGCCCGAAGACGTCGTGAAACCCGATGAACTTTCACGCTGAACACGATATAGCCAAATGCAAAGGTGACCAAGCTGCCAAACACAGCAATGGCCAAGATCACAGCAAAGGGGGGGAGAATAGCCATTGCGCACGACGGTCGAGCCGGGGTCCAGGAACGTTCAAAGCCAATTGATCAATCACTGCTAAACCAGAGCGGCTAGCGGGTAACGATCGTGGGGGGTAGGCTAGGGTATGCCTGAATTCAGGATGGTTTTCGAGCCAATCAGGGTCACGAAGTTTATACTTGAGACAGCAAGATGTTATTTTCAACTTGTTCTCAAGCGCTTATCTGATTTTTCAGTGCACCGCCATCGCACTGCCACTTCAGCCACACTGCACTGCCACTTCAGCCACAGAGACACCAGCAGCGACACCAGCAGCTACAACTGAAACTACAACTACAAGTGAATAAAGCTCAATTCGACGAATCGCAGTCGGCAACTACGAATTGTCTGTCACTCTCCGTCCCTAACTTTCCCCTGCACCGTTTCAGGTAATAAATACACTACATGCTATGTCCAACATTGCTGATTGTTGGTGGGTAGCTGCTGAGTAGGCATTGTGTTCCTCACTCAGCAGCACCGCCAAAGCCTTAGTTGCTGGAGTCCCAGTGTCTCCTTAAAGCTCCCGTAAAACTTCCCGAGACGGTTCCTCGTAGAGTCGCTCCCTTAGAGCCTTGGTGTGAAATCAGCTTTGCTGTCTGGGATTCCTAGTACCCCACACTTTTGTCGTCTTGAAGCATGATCTGAATCAGCTCCTGTAATGGTCCAAATTCCTTCTGGTCCACCAACTCAAACTGATTGCAGAACAAGACAAAGTGCTTGAGACTGGTGTTGAGGTGAGGTTGCAGACCCAGAGCAGTGATTTGATCAAAGTGGTGACAGTAAATGTGCGCATAGACTCTAAATAGTCTCTTGAGAATGGTCTTGAAGGTTGCAGGCGCATTCTTGCCAAACGAGACCCCAATCTTGGCCGGGAACACTGTCTCATCTTCAAGTAGTCCTTGAATCCAGCTCATGAGGTTTTCCACATACTCGGGAGCGCTGACTTTGGTAGGCTTCTTGAACTTTGGGTTGGACGCATCCTGCCATAAGTACTCGTACTCGTCAGTGGCAGTCATCTTAGGACAAGTGGTCGGCGAGCAGAACTCGGTTACAGTGGAGTAAAGCATGTTGACTTGAGAATGGAAATCGACTACGTGGACTGCGATCCACTCGTTGACGTCCTCGCCCTCAGGCAACGCGACAGCCTGTCGCAGCGACCCAGATCCTAGAGTCGCTTCAGCATACTGCCGGAGCATATGAGACTGGCCGGAAGCCTGGGGCTTCGGACGGAATGTCCGAGTCGTCCTAGCATTGAAACTTTGAAAGAAAGACATGGTGGTTTGGACAAGATGGACAAGATGGCGGAACGAAGGCGATGAGGGTTTGTTTACATCGAGCAGATAAGCCAGCCGCGCCGATCTGGTGCGGGCTGGGATAGATAGTACCCTAACCCACGGCTCCCCTCGCGTCTAACCCTAACCCTGAGAACAAACCCTAACCCAAGTGTGCCCCAAGGGCGCTTTCCCTGGGCCAATTTGGACAAAGCGGGCACAAAAAAGTCACCAGTGCTATTCAGTTGCTCTATTTATGATGCTGCCCTTTTTCGGCCCCACTCCAGGCTCAATTCGCCCAATTTCAGCTCGCCATATTTCCCCTAACATTCATTGCAAGCGCCGATCTCAGGGTCAGCCCTAACCCACACCTACCTCAGCATGACCAAACCGAGCCAATTCACACAGCCACTACAAAAAGCAGGTCTCAACGTAATCAGTTGGACCACACTGGTCGCCCTGCCTACCACCCCACCTACGTCCCTGCCTCCTGCCTCTTGCCTCCCTCCACAATTGCAGCCAGTGGCTTTCCTGCCTGCCGCTTAGTCACCATCCCGCCCCTGCTGACATGAATTGCGCAATCGCATGCACAGTGCAACCAAGTGAAAAAGTGAAATATCACAGACTCCGGACGCTACGACTAAGTGTTCTGCGTGCGCCTGGTCTTGCAAACTCCCTGAATGGCTCAAGTTGACACATCCATTAGCCGTAAGCTTAAAGACACTGCCGCCGGGTTTGTCGGCGGCGCCGTCCAAGTGCTAGTTGGGCAGCCGTTTGATCTCGTCAAGGTTCGAATCCAAACTGGCCAGTTCAAGTCCCCAATCGAGGCATTCACAAAGACACTGGCGACCGAGGGTCCGCTGGCGTTTTACAAAGGAACGGCGGCGCCGTTAATTGGAGTTGGCGCTTGTGTGTCGGTGCAATTCTATGCGTTCCACGAAGCGCGCCGGCGGTTTCTGCTGGCCACTAACCGGTCCGAGCTGACATTTGGTCAGGTATACTTGTCAGGGGCAGTCGCGGGCCTTGCAAACACGGTAATTGCGTCGCCGGTCGAGCAATTGCGTATCCTGCTTCAGACTCAGCGGTCTGGGCAGTACGCCGGGCCTGTCGACGCTACCCGCAAGATCGTGGCCAGTCATGGTTTGGCCAAGGGACTATACCGAGGGTCGGTGATTACGGCGGTCCGAGAGGCACAAGCATACGGCGTTTGGTTTCTGACTTACGAGTACTTGATGAGCCGAGCCACTGTTACGACTCCGCGAGACCAAATCCCCACTTGGAAGCTGATGGCGTTTGGTGGGCTGGCGGGCGAGGCGTTGTGGCTATCGTCGTATCCGCTGGACGTGATCAAGTCGAAAATTCAATCTGATGGGTTTGAACGGGGAACGAAGCGGTACTACGGGATAGTGGATGTCGCCAGAAAGACGTTTGCTCAGCAGGGGATTACAGGGTTTTGGAGAGGAATTGTTCCTACATTACTACGGGCAATTCCAGCTTCGGCGTCGACTTTTGCATCGGTTGAGCTGACATTGAGGTTGCTAGGGTAGAAGTCGACGAGTGGTATCACGAGGTAGACGGAGGTCTGGTTAGCCGATTGCTGCAAGCATTGTACCACAATTGGCTCAAACTGCGCACTGCCACAACCAAGAGCACCGCCACCCAGCCACCCATTCTGCCTCCCCTTCTCTCCCCTTCTCCGTCCGCTTCCCACTTCTCCTGTCACTTCCGCTTTCGTCACTGTCTCGATTGCTGATCAGGTGACGTAATGAGACAATGCGGCTCACCGTCATCGCCTCGCAACTGGGTTTGCTCCTCCGTAATCTACCCGTGTTGCCCCTCGCCGCCGCCACCGCCACCGCCCCCCTTATCTCCTTCACCCTCCTTCGCCCACTTGGCCCTCGCCACCAGCGCCCTGCCGCCACCACCCCTCCCGTCCTGCTCCCTCCTCCTTTAATCTGGGCACGTTGAGTCTCATCCACCTGCACCAAATGCGGCGGCATCATCCGACACGCACGGCTGGCGCCAGGCTTCTTGTTTCGGATGTCTCACATCTTAGCTACCGTATTTTTTATAGTGCGATTCCGTAGTGGGCAAACTACATTTTACGAGATAAGCAAGTGATTGCGACTGGTAAGGTTTGGAACTATCGGATCATACTAGAGTCCAATTAGACCCAGTCTAGAAGGGAGTAGTAGATTCCGGGATAGGGAGCTGCTGTTACTGGTACCACTGCGACTATTATAGGGCTACCGTGACCATCGACAGCTGCTACACTACTACTACTACTACTACGATCGGGTAGACAAGTGAAATTTCGATACAGAAAGCAGTGTAGTGAACTCGAATACCGCACTGCAAGTGAGTTGTAAGGTTACTGTGAGTGCGACTGAGTTGTGAGGTGACTGCGACTACAACTACGCCTGCTGCTGGGACTACAACTACGCCTCTGCTACGACTACAACTACGCCTCTACTACGACTACAACTACGCCTCTACTACGACTACAACTACGCCTGCTGCTAGGGCTCGATCGCATACTGCTAGTCTTTGCTTCTGTGCCTAATGTCAAGTTCAAGCTCTCAAAATTCTTCCAGTCCTGTTGATAAACAATCGATATCCCCGGCTACGGCGGAATCGCTATCGGCTGCAGTACGAAATTCCCTCCAAATTAACGGGTCTCCTTCTCCCCTAACGTCGCCCAGCCCAGACGCTGGCCTGACTCCTCGAAATGTGTCGTCGTCGACTCTGACTGCTGCGCTCAAGGCTGCCGCCGACTCAGACAACCCAGACAATCCAGACAGCCCGGACGGAACTGACGGCGGCCATCGAACGCTGCTGGCAACTGGTGCGTCACAATTCAACCGTCGCCCGCTCTCTGATACCCCGCTGCTCTCGCCCAAAAGCGGCACTGAGCTGCCAGCAATGGGCCGTGGCCTCGCTCCCCTTAATACTGCAGCCGCCACGGCCACGACTCCGGGCGGTCAAGACTCGGGCCCTGCTTCTGGCTCTGTGTCGCGGATTGACTCCCCTCGATCAACGGCGTCGGGCGTCCCCCCACTGCCTCGGCGTGGAGCCACCACTCTCGATGTGCCTGGCCTGACCCGGTCCAAAATCTCACCTGATGGCATGATCGCTGCCCGGGACATTGAGTCCAAACTGGTCATTGTCATGGTAGGTCTGCCGGCGCGAGGCAAGTCTTATGTTACCAAGAAGCTGAGCCGCTATCTCAATTGGCAGCAGCATGGCGCGAAGATTTTCAATGTCGGTAACACTCGACGTAACGCTGACCGTAGGGTTGGGCCGGCGTCGGCGCCATTGCCTGATGCTATTAAAGGCGATAAGCATAATTTTGAGGAGTTGGCTCATGATTTGTCCCATTCGGGCCACCCGGACGAAACCCATCCCGATCACCCTGAGCATGGGGTTGATTCGGCCGACTTTTTCTCTCCGGATAATTCAAACACGTTTCAGCTTCGGGAAAAATGGGCAATCGATACTCTGGATCAGTTACTGGATTATATCTTGTTTGAAAACGGGTCTGTAGGTATTCTCGATGCCACAAACACCACCAAGGCGCGACGTCAGAAAGTACTGCAGCGCATCCGGGAGCGCACTGGCGGGCGACTCAAGGTGCTGTTTTTAGAGTCAATTTGCACTCGGTCGGAAATCATCGACGCCAATATCCGGCTCAAGCTATCGGGCCCTGATTACAAGGACATGGACCGTGAGGCCGCGCTCAAAGACTTTGTGGCTCGATTGCACAATTACGAAAAGGTCTATGAGACGGTGACTGAGGAAGAGGAGCAGGACGACAACTTCCAGTATATCAAGATGATTGATGTGGGGCGCAAGGTCGTTTGCTACAACATTCAGGGCTTCCTGGCGGGCCAGGCGGTCTTTTTCTTGCTCAATTTCAACCTGTCAGAACGCCAAATCTGGATCACACGCCATGGTGAGAGCGAAGACAATGCTGCTGGCAAGATTGGTGGCGACGCTCCGCTTACGGAGCGAGGACACAAGTTTGCGCGCGCGCTGTCTCGATTCATGGACTTCCAGAAGGGCGAGTTCCGCAAAAAGCAGCTGCAATCATTCTCGGATCGGGTGCGAATCCTCAAAAAAGAAGGGTCCGCCCCAACGACGCCATTCAGCGAGCCGGAAGAACCAAACTTCTGTGTGTGGACTTCAATGATGCAGCGCAGTATCCAGACAGCCGAGTACGTCGACGAAGAGATCTTTGCAATCAAGGAGATGCGAATGCTGAATGAGCTGGGGGCTGGTATGTGCGAGGGTATGACCTACGAACAGATTATGAAAAAGTACCCCCAAGAGTACTCGGCCCGAATTGCCGACAAGATCCAGTACCGGTACCCAGGAATTGGCGGCGAGTCATATTTGGACGTGATCAATCGGCTGCGGCCGGTGATTGTCGAAATGGAGCGAATGGAAGACAATGCGCTGATCATTTGCCATCGAGTGGTCGCCCGGGTGCTCTTATCGTATTTCATGAATTTGGGACGAGACTCGATTGGTGACCTCGACGTGCCGCTTCACACTCTCTACATGTTGGAACCAAAACCATATGGAGTGGATTGGGCGGTCTACGAGTACAATGAGGAGACTGACTGGTTCTATCGGGTGCCAAAAGAGACGATTTCGTCTCAAATCGAGAAATTGCAACAGGACAAGAAGGATAGGCTCAAGCAACCGGTCGTCCAGGGACTAGGGTCGTCCGGGCTGGGGCCCGCTACGCGGACGTTCTCAGTAGTTCCGACCAGTGAGAACGCTCCTCAATTTTCAGGGCGGGACCGGCCAGAGGGCTCGGAAAGGGCCCCAATTGTCCCGACCAGGTCACAACAACGACGGCCCAGTGCAGTTGATGACATTCAGCTGAAAGAAGCAGCATTTAAGGATTGGGAGACACACAAGAAGTCTACTGCTGCGTAGCCGGTACAGGATGAGGGAGTGCCGTCGCTGCTTAAGGGTTGTAAGAGCAACTGTCGTTTTAATCACACCATTGCAACATGCTTCAAAAATTTGTGACATGGTTTATTTATATGCATCCTAGTTTAATTGAGCTAGTAAAATCAGGACCAGCGGCGTTTGAGGCAAGAAATTGCCTTCTACGTGGTAAATCAGAACCCAAATTACCCCACAAATGTCGCTTCTCATCTCACGATGCTGAGTCATGAACTTCAGATGCTGACTACTTTTCTCCGCCAAGTACTACTAAGGCACCCGGTCTTTGTTACTAATTTTTCAGATCATCTCTCTAGTCTCAAGCTCCCTCTTTCAAGCATGTTGAGACTGACGAGTAGTAGCATAAGCCGGCTACAGATCGGGGGTGGACTATCGTCCAGCTCACATATCCTGTTCAATGCTGCCAATCCCTCTTTGATCCGCGCTGGCGCCGCCTCTCGCGCTACCGGCTCTACCTTGATCCGGCGTCACCTGAACATTTCAATGGTAGACTGGAAACCGATAAAGTCGAAAAAGACCCCTGGAATGAACGAAGGGTTCGGATCTAAAATCTTTCTGGGCCTGCTATTCCTCATGCCAGTCATCTCGTTTGGCCTTGGGACCTGGCAGGTTCAGCGGTTACAATGGAAAACCAACCTCATTGCCCAAGCTGAGAACCGGCTCACATTGACTCCATTGCCGCTGCCAGACAAGATTGATCCTGCAATTGTCCAGAGCGGAGAGTTTGATTACCGTCGAGTGATTGTCAAGGGCAAGTTCCGTCATGACCAGGAAATGCTTGTTGGGCCCCGGTCTCGAGGTGAGATGATTGGGTATCAGGTAGTGACGCCGCTGGAACGAGGGGATGGCCAGTCAAAGCTGCTAATCAGCCGGGGTTGGGTATCGCAAGGCAACAAATTACAATCTTCCCGAGCCAAAGGAGCTCTTCCTACTGAGGAGGTTGAGCTGGTGTGCTTGCTGCAGCGGAATCCGGGTCAAAACATGTTCACTCCTGACGACAAGCCTCAAATTGGGGAGTACTATCACATGAACATCGAAGAAATGGCGAGACAGACTGGGTCTCAGCCGGTGTACATTCAAGCAATGGGAGATTATGAGCATAATGGCAAGGAGCTGCTTCCTGAGCAAATGGTCCGAAGAGGAATTCCCTTGGGTGCCAATGGCAAAGTGAATATTCGCAATACCCATTTCCAGTACATCCTGACTTGGTACGGGCTATCAGCAATTACCACGATTATGTTTTTTACAGTGCTAAAGAGCCGGGGGTCGACAGTCAATAATGCATTGAGGCAGAAGCTGAAGCATTCCAAGAAGTTCTCGTGAGCAACTGAGGCGACGCGAGGCGGGTACGACGTTCCACGCCACAACGGGCAACTAGAGCTTTCGCGACCGTGGACCGGACCGCCGTTGCTCGTTACCTTCTATTCCATAGTATTTAGCTCTACTCATGCAATTGTGCCACCACCTTACCCATTGATGTCTAGCTGATGACGCGCTTGGTTCCCCAGCCGATGTAGCTAGTTCTCTGCATAAATCAACCCAATCGAGGTCAACCACCCCCTCAATGACCCGTATAACCCCACAATTCTAAACCCCTGAGGCGGAATCATATCGTTCCCGCTGCCTCCAGTCTTGTTGCCCCAAACTTCGCCACGCTGAGCAGTGGTTATGACCCCCATGCCGTCTACCCATGCCCCTGTTCGCGCATACAACCCCACAAACTGCTCGCCTGGGCGCATATTGACATCGTGGGGGTTGCCTCCACGGTGCCCTAGCAATACCGAAGCACCATTCTCAAAAAACACTTCAACTCCGTCAACCGCAGACCCGGCGTGGATCCTCACTTTCATAATTGGGGGAATGCCGCGATCAGTTTGGGGGAACAACTGCATTTGGTCTTCGCCTTGACGTGAACCCAGCAGATTCGACTTGAAGGCGTCCCCTCCTCGAGGCCTGCTGACACGACCCTTGTTAATAAGCTCGCCAAAGTCGTCAACTGTAACCTGCTGCTCACCCACAGCTAAGATATCGAGCTTGAGCTTCTTTTCTCGTCCTTGGTATTGCCGGGGGATCCTGTCCCGAAGCTCCTGCTCGACCAAAAACAATTCCCGCTGAGGATTGTCCGAGTAGTCTAGATGTGTGCGAACAGTGTCATCGACTCGAACCTCGACTAAGTAAATGCCTGAATCCGACCGCGCCAATGCCCCACCCTGAAGCGGATATACGTTTGGTTTGGTCAGCTTTAGCGGCGGCGGGTACTCGTGAGGGAGTCTGAATGACGCATGCTGGCGGAACCGAATTGTGTCTAGTCGGTGCCATGCACACTCGTCCTTAGCCAGAACCAGCCGCTGGCCAGGTTTGTTGGTACGAGTAGAGAACGGACCGTCCCGAGTAGTGAACGATCGGTTCCAGGTGACATAGTCGCGAAGCATGACCCCGGATTCCTGGTGAGGGCACCCCAGCAAATGGCCAATTTCGTGCATAAACGCGCCCATGCCGATGTTGAGGCACTCCCAGGACGTGCCTGACTGGCCCGAGTCATTAGCGACTTGCGACGTGTCAGTTCGTGTCTCGTCCATCAGACTGGGGACCAATTCCTCGAGACACGACGGCCACGAGTGGATGGCCTGTGAGCCGAAGATTGCCAGCTTGATGTTATCAGCACCACCCCCGAGTGCAGCGTGCCCCAGAATGAGGTTCTGCTTAGGATCCCAATGGGCGTCGAGGAATAGCGCTGCGACGCGGGTGGTATGGCCGTCAGTGCGGTGAAACTCAGGGCTGGCATTGCGGATAGTCTCAAGGGCAATTCCAAACAGGCCGCCAGAGTCGGACGCGTTTTTGTTCTGCTGAGCGCGATTGGGGTCTCGAATCTCTGCTACCGTCTTGTTTGCTCGAAGCACATGGATTTGGGCGGTGTTACGAGCGTTCTGATCGCGGTTGGAGAGTGTGTCTGGCTGCCACTCTTCGTGGAGCCGGAACGTGCGATGGCCAAACCCGTTGCGAGCCATCTGCTCGGCTGTGAACGCTGCCATCATGTACCCGGCCAGTCGCATCTTCTTGACTGCCAGTTCAAGGCCATTGCCCTCGCGGTCTCGCTTGTACTTCGGGGAGTCAAACGTACCGTCCGAGTCCTTTCCCAGAATCAGGACCAAATTCAGCGGCGGGTTCTGTAGCAGCGGGACGTAGTTCAAGGTGAAGGTCGACGAAGCTCCTCCGCCATTGCCCTCGAACAGCAGCTTGATATGATTCACTCCGGGATCAAGATGAATCAGC
Organism: Blastobotrys peoriensis; assembly: GCA_003705735.3. NCBI lineage: Eukaryota > Fungi > Ascomycota > Dipodascomycetes > Dipodascales > Trichomonascaceae > Blastobotrys > Blastobotrys peoriensis. The sequence goes on along the minus strand of PPJJ03000040.1, from coordinate 96,717 downwards.
GCTTTGAAGTGCCCGTCGCTAACTGGGAATCGTTGGGGCGGAAACGAATTGAGGTGATGCTGCACTAGTAAAGACCCGTCATACTCTTGTGCTTGAGGGCCCGCGGTACCATGAGCCAGAAACAGGCGCTCGTGGACAGTAGCATTGTTAGAAATATTGACTACTTGTGGAGCGCCTGGCCCAGACGACGACGAGGTTGGACGAGTACTGTCGTTTATTGGAGGACCATCAGGCCCAGAGCCAGGAAACCCGGATCCTTTGCCGATTCGAAGCCTTTGAAATGCCTCCATCCTGCATACGTAGACTGAAATTCAAAACGACAGCTTAGTGCTTAGTGCTTAGTGCTTAGACGTAGAGCTTAGACTGTGGAGTACGTGTCCGTAGGCGGGTAGTTAAAGTTAGCTGAGGCGGCAGAACTGTAACAGCAACACACAGCGGGCAGCGTGGTGGTGGAGACGAGTTTGGAACGGCACTTGTATGGTTGTGGACTCTAAGTGGCGGACTGCAGATTGTAGATTAGTACAATTACTGTATATTAGTGTCCCAATTGCCTGCCTCTGCGCACCTCGGGTGAAAAATATGGGGTATTAAGGGGTTCAGACTGAGTCAAGTGTCTCGCTGTTGTCTCACTGTTGTCTCAGCTGGGTCAACCCTAACCCTATTTTTCACCCTTCGCTGACAGCAGACGGGCGGCACGGTGCGGTTTGCACAAAGACAAGTCCCAATGTCGCTGCTGCCGGCACTAACGTGGCCGCCTTTCTCTACTGCGCTGCCTTCCCGACCTGCGCTCCCCCCTATGCTCGCCCTTTCCCCCCTTCCGCGACACCAGTCTGCCTGCCCTGACTAAGCAGTCCCCGCGGCCTTACTAACCACGGTCCCCCGCGTACCCGCCTTTGTCACCACCCCCAGTACTCCTCAGCATGACTTTTCGACGTGGCATTTAACTCTTCTCATCGTATCACCTTCAGCCTGTACCAATCATAGACTACACTGCTTGGCGGGCACATCATGTCCCAACACAATTCACACTCAAAGCGTCGAGTGTATCCTCAACAGCAGTATGACTTTGGTGGCGCCCAGCCCGCTGCCTATGGAGCTCCTGCTCAACCTGATGGCCAGCAGTATGGAGCTGGCGTCCCCGCGTATGGAGGCGACCAGGCAGGAGGGGTATTCACACCGGGAGTTGGTGCTGGGCCTGGAGTACCGGGTGCCGGTGGTGCTGCCGGGGTCGGTGGAGCCCCTGGAGTGCCTGGAGAGACGGGCTACGGGTACAATGGAGTAGGTGCTCAAGCTGGACACCCTCAACCGGGCGTTGGTGGTGCTGGCGCGGGGCCTGGAGGACCCACTGCTGGATACCCTGGCGCGCCAGCGTACGGAGGGGGTGCAGGAGGCGACTTGGCTCAAAACATGGCTCAATTGTCGCTGCAGCAGCAGCAACAGCAACAGTATAACCAAAGCCAGCAGTACGGAGCTGGAGTCGGTGGTGTTGGTGGGGGAGTTGGCGCCGGCGCAGGGTCGCGCACGCCCACGACATCGTATCAACAGCAATTGCAGTCTAACCTGCCTCTGAACCAATTGTATAATATCGACCTGTTGCAGTCGCTGCCACCTCCAATTTCGGACCTGGCACTGCCCCCTCCCCCAATTGTGATTCCTCCCCAGGCTTCACTGACTCAAACCCCCGAGTCTAACGCGGGCCCTGATCACATCCGGTCGACGCTAAACGTGATCCCCCAAAATAATTCTCTGCTTAAAAAGTCCAAGCTGCCATTCGCCTTGGTCATTCGCCCATATACTTCGCTGCATAACGCCACGGCCCCTGTGCCGGTGGCCCCAGACACGGTCATTTGCCGATGCAGACGATGCCGATGCTACATTAACCCGTTTGTGACTTTTTTGGACGAGTCGCACCGATGGAAATGTAACATGTGCGGTCTCACTAACGAAGTACCGTCCCAATTCGACTGGGATCCTGTGGCCAATGAGCCCAAGGACCGATTCCAGCGTAACGAAATCAAATATGGCGTGTGCGAGTTCGTGGCGCCCCCAGAGTACATGGTGCGACCTCCCCAGCCCCCAGTATACGTGTTTGTGCTTGATGTGTCTGTCAATGCAGTCACGTCTGGCCTCTTGGCAACCGCCGCTCGCACAATCCTCGAGTCGCTAGATCGACTACCAAACAAGGATGGCCGCACCCGCGTCGCGTTCTTAGGAGTCGATTCCGCTCTTCATTTCTTCTCAATCCCGCTGCCATCGGCTCAAAACACCGAGCCGTCGCTTTTGGTATGCTCAGACCTCGAGGACCCGTTCCTGCCGCTGCCATCGTCGCTGCTTGTCAATCTGTCGGAGTGCCGCCCCTCAATTGAGTCGCTGTTGTCAAACGTCGGCGAAATGTTCGCGTCAAACGTCAACTCAAGCTCAGCGCTCGGCTCCGCGCTAAAAGCCGCGCTCAAGCTGATTGGATCAATTGGCGGTAAAATCATCTGTCTGACCGCGTCGCTGCCCAACGCCGGCATCGCCAAGCTCGAGGTGCGTGAGGACCGCAGAGCTCTCGGCACTTCTAAGGAAGGGGCATTACTGCAGACTGGAAACTCGTTCTATAAGTCGTTTGCTGTTGAATGCAACCGATCTCAAGTCACTGTCGACATGTTCCTGTTCTCGTCGCAGTATCAGGACGTGGCGTCGCTTTCTAATCTGCCCCGTTACACTGCGGGCCAAACCTATTTCTACCCTGGCTGGACTGCAAGCCGTCCTGAAGACGCAGTGAAGTTTGCTCACGAGCTCGGAGAGCATCTGTCGCAGGAACTGTCGATGGAGGCGGTGCTGCGAGTGCGATCGTGCACCGGGCTGCGAATGAACGCGTTTTACGGCAACTTTTTCAACCGATCCTCGGACCTCTGCTCGTTCCCCACGTTCCCCCGTGACCAGCAGTACGTAGTAGAGGTGGCCATCGATGAGGCTATCACCAAACCTTGGGTGTCGTTCCAGGCCGCGGTTCTTCATACCACCTGTGACGGTGAGCGAAGAATTCGTGTGATCACTGTTGCAATTCCTACCAGCTCCAACCTTCAAGATATCTACGCGTCTGCAGACCAGCTCGCCATTACTGCGTACTACACTCAAAAGGCGGTTGAAAAGGCGTTGTCGTCTGGCGTCAGTGACGCTCAAGACTACCTCATGACCCGTCTCACTGAATTGCTCCAGACATACAAGAAGGAGCTAATGACTACGAACGTGGGCGCATCCGCGCCGCTGCAATTCAGCGCCAACCTGCGAATGCTCCCGTTGCTCATCAACGCGCTTCTCAAGCATGTGGGTCTGCGCAAATCCTCGCAGATTCTGTCGGATCTTCGATCTGCTGCCCTCGACCTGCTGTCGACAATGCCTACGAAGTATCTCATCAAGTACCTCCATCCGAACTTGTACTCTTTGCATGACATGCCTGACGAGGCCGGGTATCCAGAAGAGGAGTCCGGTCAGGTCGTTCTGCCGCCTGCCATCAACTTGAGCGGCCAGAACATTCTGTCGTACGGTTTGTATCTGTTTGACGATGGCCAGACCCAGTTTCTGTGGGTTGGTCGAGACGCAGTGCCGCAGTTATTGGCGGACGCGTTCGGAACTGACGACCCCAAGCAAGTGCGGGCTGGCAAGACGGAGCTTCCTGAGGTTGATTCCGACCTCAACCGCCGAATTCGCGCAATTGTCGCAAAGACCCGAGAAAAGAACGACAACATTACGTGGCCCAACTTGTACATTGTCAAGGAAGACGGTGACCCGTCGTTGCGGCTGTGGGCAACCACGTTTTTGGTTGAAGACCGGTCAGACCCTGCGCTTTCATACCAGCAGTTTTTGACGTCCCTACGAGACAAGATCAACAACTAGATATATATATATAGCGACGAACAATTGACCAAGAGGCGTAGCATTATCATCACCGTTAGTGTCGGTACTTGACTTGAATCATTTTTTTAGTGTCGGTACGAGAGTGAAATTCTATGTTCTAGCTGGGATTCGCGCCGTCTCCTACTACTCAGCTCTCTGGAAATTTCACGGAAATTCGTGGTTTGATCTGCTCTGATCTGAAATTTAGACTTGGACCTGACTCTAGAATGCAATTTGAAGTGCCGGAAGGCACTGCGGTAGTCAGCCGGTCTGACCTGTTCGACCATCAGGACAGCTCTGATCACGAGATCGAGTACGATCTGGATTTGGAATTCGAGGACGCTCAGGGAGAGAGTGCTGTTAACGGCGAAAACGATAGAGTTAATGGTGAAGTCGTTAGTGGTGATGCTGTCGACGATGACAATGCTCCAGGGCTATTCAAACTGTTTGGAAATGTGGCTGAAGTTCGAATGGAGGAGTCTGAAGACGAAGAGGTTGTTCAAGTGGACAGACCAGAGTCGTATTACTTTGCTAAATTTTCAGATGCAGACCGCCTACGGTTCTATCAGGCAGCAGTGAGCGGGCCTGATATTTACACAAACGCCTCAGTCGCATACCCTGGCCTTGCAATGCCATGGAGAGTGAAGGATTACACTCAATTGATGTCGCAAAACCGAGTAGAACGAGCCAAACTGCGGCGCCGGCCCAGCAAGAAGGCTCGAGACGCCAGAAAGAATGCAAAGGCTCAAGCGGCCGCGGCCGTGGCCATGGCCAAGGGTCGAGTAGCTAATGCGCGCATAGCGGCATTTCCAGAGGCCCCGGCGTATGGACGAGACAAGACCTATTCAAACAAGAAGCTACGGCCAAGTGCAAGGCCAAATGGGTACCCTAGAAAGCCCGGCAGTGGAGGGTACCCTAGAAAGCCTGGCAGCGGAGGGTACCCAAGGAAACCTGGGAGCTGAGCAGGCCGAAACGGCGGGGTTAAGGTGCCGGTCACCGTTGCATTGCGCTATCGAAGGGCGGCAAATGTTCCTAGCATGACTCTGACCTCAGGACCGTTCTCGCTGACGCCGCCGGCCTCTACAATTGTTCGCTGGAGAATGGAGCGTAGAGTGGGAACATGCTGGGCCATCATCCGGGCCAGCGGCGGGTTCCTGATGGCATAGTCGCGTACTTTTGAGTCTAATCCTGACGCCACGTCTCTCCAGTAAACCGAGACCAGGGACCCGCTGAGATCGAGGGCTTCAGAAACGTATGCAAGTAATTTTCGGGCGTCTTGATGGTATTTTTGGTCAGGCTCGACATCTAACGCCGATGAAATGGACACAATTGTGCGGGCACGGTCGGACGCGTCGTTGGCAGCGGTTTCGAATGCTTGTAGGGGAGCGCCAAACGTCTTTGTGAGCTGGCTGACTGAGCCATTGACCTGGTTACGCAGAAATGTCTGGATAGAATTTTTGAGCACGTTCTTGTCGAGCGTATACAGTGCCAGGCACGCAGACCGCAGCTTTTCGGGATTTGGCACCATGTTATAGGTCTTGAATACCGCCTGGCACTGATGTTTGATGGTAGACTCGGTGTCGGCGAGCGAGGATTGGTGGTCACGAACAATTCGCAAGCTTTTAAGCCCCGGATTGATATCCAATTGAGTCTTGAGCTCTACCACATTGATTGCTGCTCGGTAGAGCCAGTCGGAGGGTGCCGAGGGCGGCGAGGTGGAGGCTGAGGCCGAAGCTGATGACGAGAATTGGTTCGTGGATAGTAAAGATGCCAATTGTCGTGCCACGTGGACGTACCACGTAAGCGATCTTAGTAACGTTGTAGTTTGATGTAGTTTGCGGAGCGCACCGTACACTGCTTGAGCGCGATCATATGGGTCAAGAATGTCCTTCTGTAGCTTTGAGTAGGCGAAATTGACATTATCGAGGTTCTGTTTGATTGGCACTAGCGCCTGTTCAGCCAATTCAATTGACGAAATGCCAGCCAGCAGCTGCTCATAGTTATCCGAACTGATTTTGTTAATTAGTGTCTCCACCTCCTCAATATCGTAATTGAGCCTGCGCGACGGCGCGTCTAGGTCGACCTCCTTATCGCTAGCAGTGTTAGTAGCCTGGACTAGAGAGTTGGCAAAGTCCAGGGGCGAGAAGTCTTTTTCTAGAAACACTTCATAGTCGACATAATTACTCTGCATCTCGACGACCACAAGACCAGGCTAATCAGTCAATCAGGTGAGTGGCATGTAGCTGAAATTCATCGAACTCAGGAAACTCAAGGTTTGCACGGCTGTGTGGTGTGGCGGTGCAGGGATGAGGAGGAGTGGCAGTGCGAAGAGTAGCCGGCGCAGACAGGAGCCACGGGCAGGAGGAGGACAATTGCAATGCCACTGCAGTGCGGCCCTGCGAAATGTAGCACAATGTGGCGCTGCACCGCAGTGACGAACTGCGTTGCCAATGCCATGTCGCCTCGGCCCGGAACAGCTCATGCCAACCTCTGTCTCTAACGCCGCTCGGCCGCTTCCTGCACTGCCACAGCTCCGCCCCGCGGCTGAGTGTCTCAGACATCTGTACGCTCCTACAAAAACCAAACATTGTGATAAAAATAGGCGACCGATCTGAGCTTAAGACTGGCATCTCAGCTTGGAGGACGACAAGAATGAGCCACAATTATGGGGGCAACCCGGGAGGTGAGTAACAATACCGGTGTGCTGAGCACTCTGGGCGCTGGGCGTACTTGTGGAGCTTCTGAGGCACTTTTGGGCTCGCCGCTAGCCTAACTGGTGCTGTAACGGCTGCCAGCTGGCTGGTATGGTACGATAGTGGAGAAGGGTACTATTGCCTGCCAGGCGCTCCGTACTGTACCGTGACGATGTTATGCACTGCTGTGTGCCGCGGTGCTGAGCGCTGTTGCATTCGAAGTTGATAGGTACTGTCGCTGCTGGTCCGAATACTGTTCTACTGCCCTACTCCCTGGCTGAATACTAACTAGACCGGAGACCGTACCCAAACTCAAATCCGAGTTCAAACCAGACCCCAATTCATGTGTTTTCCAGAGAGGAAGATGACCCTTACTCGGGCCAGGACCACCACGAATTCCATACTCCGGACCCGTACAGTCCTCAGAATACTAGACCTCCAGTCCCTCCTGCTGGAACCTCACCGTACTCTGCCAGTCACCAGCATGCCCCAGGCGCCCCAGGTGCCGCAAATGCCGCCCACGGTCCCGCTCCACCGCCTGCCGTCCATCAGGACTACTCTCCTAGCCCGATACCAGTGCCTGGCTCGTTAGGTAACACTCCGCCTGGTGCTCCTGGAGCTGGCGGGGGAGGGTACGAGCCATACTACGGCGCTCATCCCCCTCCCAGCCACGGTGATAGCGCAGGACTTCCGTACGCTGACGACCAGCACTACTATGAGTCTCCCCAGCAGGCAGAGTACCAGCAGCAGCCAAGCTACGGACACCACCAGCCTGCATACCCTTACGAAGACCTCAATGGGGGGGCCTACGAACCCAATGGCATGGGAGTGGGACCAGGACAGCAATACGTTGATGACCCGGATGCAATGCTACTGAAGCCAATGGGGACCGAACCTCCTCGAAGTGGCAGCGGAGGTGGCCGAAAGGCTGCGTTCCATGTGCTGGGATTGGGTAATCACGACGAAGACTACCTTCGAGGGTCGGATGATGAGTCGTTTCAACCATTCCCAGTGCATGGCGACCACTACCCACTCAATACCTACAGTGACGATGAAGACACGACTTTGACTGAGGGCGAAGATGACGAAGAAGATGATGACGACGATGTTGACAGCTACTCGTACCAGAACGAAGACCCGTACCAGGACCAGCCGCTGATGGCTCCTCCTCTAGACGAACAGCCTCGGCGACGTAAGACCACAAAGCGAGTCCGTCTGTACAAGGGCAATTTAGTGCTTGACTGTCCCGTGTCGCAGAAAATGCTGTCCCAATACTCCAATGACGTCCGCCTCGACCGAGAGTTTACTCATATGCGATACTCGGCTGCCACGTGCGACCCGTCACAGTTTGTGAGCAACAATTTCACCCTTCGACAGACGTGCTACAACATTCCCCGAGAAACCGAGATTTTCATCGCAATCACAATCTACAACGAGAACGACATCCTGCTGGGCAGAACTTTGCAGGGCGTGTTTGCAAATATCAAGCATCTGACGCGACGGACTCGGTCCAAAACATGGGGGCCCGATTCGTGGAAAAAAGTGGTAGTGTGTATCATTGCTGACGGTCGGTTCGTGATGCACCCTCGAACTAAGGCTCTGCTGTCGTCCCTCGGAGCATACCAGGAGGGATTCGCCAAGAACGTGGTTAATGACAAGACAGTCGAGGCGCATATTTATGAGTACACAACGATGATTGGGGTGTCCAAGGTTGGGAAAACCGTGACGCTGACGACTGAGAAGACGCCAGTTCAGATCATTTTCTGTCTAAAGGAGAAGAACAAGAAAAAAATCAACTCCCATCGATGGTTTTTCCAAGCGTTTTCGCCAATTCTTCGGCCAAAGGTGTGCGTGCTTCTAGATGCCGGTACAAAGCCTGGGAATGACTCAATCTACCACCTCTGGAAGGCGTTCGACAGTCACCCCCGAATTGGAGGTGCCTGTGGAGAAATTCGCGCTGGCTTGGGCACAGGATGGGGCAAACTGGCAAACCCGCTTGTGGCCGCCCAGAATTTTGAATACAAAATGTCCAATATTCTAGACAAGCCGCTAGAATCGTCGTTTGGGTTCATTTCGGTGCTTCCAGGTGCGTTTTCGGCCTACCGATACGAAGCGCTGCTGAATGACATGACTGGTCGTGGCCCACTCGAAAAATATTTCAAAGGTGAGACTGAGACGCTGCGCGAAACTCAAGCCGGAATCTTCACGGCGAATATGTACCTGGCAGAGGACCGAATCCTGTGTTTCGAGCTTGTCGCTAAGCGCGGGTCCAATTGGCTTCTCAAGTATGTCAAGGCGGCCCACGCTGAGACTGACGTACCAGATAAGTTGGCGGAACTGGTGTTGCAGCGACGTCGATGGCTGAATGGGTCCTTTTTCGCTGCAATCTACGCTCAGGCGCACATTTTCTCGCTTTGGAGGTCGGCGCACTCGCTTCGACGCAAGCTCATGCTCCATGTGGAGTTTTTCTACCAGCTGGTGTCTATGCTGTTCTCATGGTTCTCGATTGGCAACTTCTTTTTGGTGTTTCGCATTCTCACAAATTCATTAGGCGACAAGGCGCTTGGCTTCGCTCCTGGCAAAGTCCTCAGCGTCATCTTGCTATGGGTATACTGTGGGTGTATGGTGACGATTTTTGTGCTGTCGTTTGGAAATCGGCCGGCGGGGACTCATGTGTTCTACCTCATTATTGTGGCGTTTTTCTCGTTCCTGATGATGTATCTCATTTTCGCGACTATCTACATTTCGGTCAAATCGGTAAAGTACGCGCTGTGTATGAACGACGGCTTCTCAGTGTCACTGGTGTTTGGTAATGCCACGTTCCGAGATCTGGTGGTGTCTATGCTGTCGACGTACGCATTATACATTGTGTCTTCGCTCATCTTTTTGGAACCTTGGCACCTAATTACAAGCTTTCTTCAGTATGTCGTTGTCAGTCCCGCCTACATCAACGTGCTCAACGTGTATGCGTTTTGCAATATTCATGATATTTCGTGGGGTACGAAGGGAGACACCGAGCTCAAGACCGATTTGGGTGTGGCCAAGACTAACGAGGCGGGTAAACTGGAAGTCGATATTCCTACTTCTAAGGAGGAGATTGACAAGGCATATATCCAAGAGATTCAGGCGATTGCAGTCCCAGAACCCAAGGAAGTGCCCAAGCCTAACGAGGAGGAACGTAACAAGGACTATTATGCGCTTTTCCGGTCCTCGGTAGTGCTGGTATGGGTGTTTACAAACATTGCGCTCATCGCTGTTGTACTTTCGACCGCTGGCCAAACTGCAGTCAAGAACTCTGGCTCAGGATCTGACGGAACTGGAAGTGGTACTGCTGGAAATGGCGGTGTCGCTGCTCGAGCTCTTCAAGAGGGGGTGTCGGCTGCCGTCAATGCTCGCGACCTGCTGGAAGAGCTCATGGCGAGACAGAATGCTCCCACCGACAAGAACTGTGGCTCCCTTGGCGGATCCGGAACCGTTCGAACTCAAATCTATCTTTCGGTGGTGTTGTGGAGTGTTGCTGCCTTGGCAGCATTCCGATTTTTGGGATCAGTTTGGTACACGTTAATGAGACTTTTAGGCAGATAACTAACAAAGTAACTCCAATAGCAAGAGTGCTAACACAGCAATCATGAGATTCTAGTATTCAATGTGGTAATCTAGGCTTTTGTCGCACCCGTTTTTTCGGCTGGTTTATCCGGCTTCCCCATGTCGTTACGGATCCTCAGTCGCTCGGATCTTCGGTTTCAGGAAGCATTGAGTTCAGTACTCAATTAGTTGTGGACCCCCAAAACTCTGGAAAATAAAGATTTGGAAAATAAAGATATCAAAAATCTGGAAATTATAGACAGAGATTTCTAAACTGAAATTTTAAGATAAATTGGATTATCAAATAGTCTAAAAGAACTAAATAAAGCTGATGTTAAAAATAGGTAGTGAATCGTGAATGAGGCATTTCACATTCCCTAGCTTGAAGGACCTCTGCAAAAAATGGATATGATTGGATTACTTTGGAAAGAATTTCTGTTTACATCATATTCGTCATGGCTCTGCATTTGCCTCGATGTTACAAGATTGAGAGCTTTCAGCCACTCAATATGCACCCAAATCACGAAACGACGCCAATTTTTAATAATTTAACGTTAGTTTAGCTATTATATATTATGGAGTGGAATAACATTGGCATTCGTAGTAAATGTGAAGGGCTAGGTAGGTCAGGGAGACTTCTTGAGATCTGACTTTCACTTCCCCTTGCCTTTCCCTTTGGCTCTTCCTTTCCGTGCTGATACTGGTCTAGTAGGTGCAGGTAACGGCGATGCCTCCTTGGCTCCCGAGGAACCCTTAATTTTCCGTTTCTCGCCCAATTTTAGGGAGCTCGATGATTCTCCCATAGCTCCCTCCCTCATAGGAGAGAAACTCAACGTTTCTGTATTCCCCTTTCTGAAATATATCCCTTTATCCCACTGCTCAATGAGCGGTAATAGTTCCTCATAGACAGCCATGTCGATGCAGTCCTTGTGCGCGAGTTCAATCCATTCCCCACCCTTGTTGATGTCAATTGATAAATTCGATTCACCTTCACCTGCAGTTCCCATAATTTGAGTCAATCCATCACCGTCCAAATGGCGTTTTGGCTCACTGTCGCCAACCTCCCCGTTTAGGTGTTGATAGAGCTGTCGGCCCTGAGCAAGGCGCACCTCACCTCGGGCTGATACAAAGATTCGAAGCCCGAATCAGGCCTCTTCCGCTGGAACAGTTTTCCTGGCTCGTTGAGTAAGTCTGAGAGTCCAGCTCCATTGATAACGGCATTGCTGCTGGAATTTTTGGCCGAGAGCTTCAACGGCATAAACACTCCGTCTCTAACTTTCTGTTGAGGATCTTTAACAATCACAGTCAAATAGACCCCCGATGCGCAATTGATTTCCACAGCCGAACGATCAAGTTCAAGATCACCAAGGACGGAGCTAATTGCTATCGAATCCTGCTCAGTGTAGCTATTGGTAATACAGACTGGGAAGTGGTAATTGGGAGGCACCCAGGTACCAATACAATTGGAAAAAGCTGCTGCCAATTGCTCTTCGCGACCCTTACGATATTCGATCCGAGGCCAGACTAGGTAGGACAACGGCACATTATCCGAGGAACAATTATCTGATTGCGCTGACGAGTCTGCCCTCAAGGGGCCTGCCTTTGGGAGTCTAAGCGCCGCTTTGATGGCAAATTTGGCCCCGAATCAAAAGCATCGGACCTGATCTCACGAACCGAATCTAGATCCATGGAGTCCAGTTAGGGGGCGAGGGAAGTACGAGGGTGCCGAGTACCACTATCACTATCAGCACCAAGGGTGCCAGGTTGCGCGCTGATAGTCCTATTTTTGGGAGCTCGTGGCGATAGTATGGAAGTGATGTTGAACTGAGACGTGACGGTCTGGAGATAAAAGGATATCCGACTGTGAATTTGTATTGTGGGGAGCTTTGGCGGGCCCGGCATCCAAACACTATTTGCAGGATTAGTGTTTTAAACAGATCATCATTTTACAAAATGTTAATATTACCTGATCTGGTGTAAAGTGTTGCCACTGCGACTGGTGGGCAGTAGTGTGAACCTTACGATACCGTGATTTGACAGTCTCTCAGCCATTCTGTTACTAGACAGCGATGAATGGGTCGCTCCCTGAACCCCGCTGTGTCCCACATTTCCTCGGTGCCTGACGATCCCGACTCAGATTTTTCACCCCACACTTATGTACTCTATTTTTTGACCACACTGGAGCTTCAACTATGAGAGCAGTGATTCAACGCGTCAAAAGCGCTAGTGTAACTGTTGATTCAAAAGTGGTCTCATCGTAAGTGAGAGTGGCGATTCCGCTGCCGCTGCAGCTATGGTGCCTGTGCTAACTAGAATTTCTAAGGGGCTGCTGGTGCTGGTGGGAATCGGCGATGAAGATACAGAAACTGACTGCGAAGCGATCGCAAATAAGGTAGCAAAGATGCGATTATGGCCCGACGGCTCGGCACAGTGGAAAAAGAGCGTCAGAGACATAGAGGGAGAAGTGCTGTGCGTGTCTCAGTTCACATTGCTGGCTAGTATCAAGAAAGGGGCTAAACCAGACTTCCATAGAGCCGCTAAAGGACAGGACGCCAAAAGCTTATACGATATGGTTTTGAATCAGATTGGGGCTCAGCTTCCAGGGGGGCGAGAAGCAGTTAAAGACGGAGTGTTTGGAGCGATGATGGATGTTGCATTGGTGAACGATGGACCAGTGACCATTGAACTTGATACAAAGAAATGAGCGGATTGCTAAAGCTACCTAGAACACCGGATTTTGGACTGGGGCCAGCGTGCTCTATTTGGAACAGGGCCAGCTGTTGGCTCATACAGCCTGGGCTCTAGAATCATGTTTATTATCATTATGAGCTGCTAGCCGCTTGTTTTTGCTGCTGCTGCTGTTCAAGATACTTTACTTTAATCACTATGTTAGATCTGCCATCCATCCACCGTCGCAAACACTAAGTACTTACCCTCGTCAACTGACTGCATATTCGCCGCTTTGCTGTTAACCACCTTGTCCAATTCGATTAGATTCTTGTTTAGAGTCTGGACTTTGGCCTCAAAAAACTTCATGGCCTTAGAGGACTCCTTTTCAACGTAGTACCCAGTTCCAACATCTACCATATACGTCGCATTGTCTCCCAGTTTTCCCGGAACATAGAGCGAATTCGTTAATGGGACCAATACCCGCTTATCTTTGTTTTCTGGCTTTGATGTGGTCTCGACTGTCTCTCGGCATTGAATGAACTTGGCCTGCGCTTGCCGAAGTTTTTGGAATGATTCACTTAAATGCTCAATTTCTTGCTCAAGCTGCCGCTTGACCTCTACCAGCTGCTGAGGGCTCAACGACCCAAGGTCGACTAGGTTAGAACAGGCCAGATTCGCAAATCACGCTTTGCCTCACTTACTTCTAGTTTGCTCTGACATTGCCAAAGGATGCAGGAATGGGTGGAATTTCAGATTGGCACCATTTTGACAGTCACGTGGCTGAATGATCAAGCACGGCTGCAGCACTTTACTTTTTCGACATGTCTGAGACCTGTCTGAGACTTATCTGTATATACCGCTTGCACTTCGGGCCAGGTAATGTTCCATTGCCATAGTCAGGCAATTGGGGAGCAATCACCAACGTATAGTGAGTTCTGTACCCTGAGGTACCAATCAACCAAACCTGAAATCAAAGCTGTCAATCTAGAAAGCGCACCCAAAGAGAGTCAACTCCATCACCTTGATCAATTTGATTAGTCAAATCGGGTTTTGACCTCAGCTTGAAGTGGTTCCTCTTGGGTGTAGATATGCTGGAGCCCTCTGGATTGATTGCAATGTGTTCAATGCCGAACTCAATTGATGAAATTTCTGTGGCCTGGCAGTCAGAATCCCCACCGTTGTCTAGGCCCATCGACTGCTCGGGTCGTAATTCTACACACTGTCTGAATTCGCTTGATTTATTAATGCATAGCGTCAGACATAGTCGCTATATATTCGTAGTTTCAGACGCAATTCCAGGAACTATACCAGGACTTGACTTTTTACCAGGAATAAAAAAAAAAAAAAAAGGAGACATTTCTTTTTTTACGCCATATCCTCTTGTGAATGTGAAAATCTTTATTTCAAAAATGGCAGGCTGTCCGAGTGGTTAAGGAGTTTGACTTGAATTCTTGTATTCAGCTATCAAATGCGGTCTCCGCGCGTAGGTTCGAATCCTGCGCCTGTCGATATCTTTTTGTTTCGCGTGCAAACGCACTTATTTTTAAGCAATTCTTCTCTAGAACTAGCAATGGAACAACCTGGCCTTGTCCAGTTGACTGGCTGAATGATGTCCCTCTATCATAGCTCTGTGCTAGGTGTCCAGAAGACTGTCTCACCTATTTCGCCCACGTGCGGCTGAACGGCCCCGAAGTGTCCGGAACCTTCCTCTATTAGATACGAGCCAGCAAGGGGTTCAAACGACACATCACCATGTCCTCGCTTTCTAAACTTGATATCCCAGTTTTCCGAGAGCTGTCAGGGGGCCGATTTGTTTTGGCCTCCAAGTCTCCTCGTAGAAAGCAGATTCTCGAGCAGCAGCTCGGGATCAAGGAGGTGTCTGTTTTCCCGTCTGGGTTTCCGGAAGATTTGGACAAGCGGGCATATACGCCGTTTGAATATGTAATGGAGACGGCGAAACGAAAAGTGCTTGATGTTTACCAAGCCGAGGTTGACTCGGATGTTCCGCCATCAATCATGTTGGCTGCAGACACAATTGTGCTCCGAGACGATGAAATTCTCGAAAAGCCTCGAGATGTGACGTCACACGTCGGCATGCTCAAGCGATTGAGGGACTATAAGCGACCGCACAAGGTCTTCACCGCCGTCGCATGTATTGTGCCTTTGGAGGTTCCCAAGCTGCCCGGGTATGCGCTAGAGACTCATCTTGAGGAGACTCAAGTGTATTTTGACGACACTATCAGCGACGAGACCATTTTGGGTTATGTCAAGTCTGGCGAAGGAAAGGATGCCGCTGGCGGATACAAAATTCAAGGACTTGGGGCCGCTTTCATTGAGAAAATTGAAGGAGACTATTATAATGTCATGGGATTGCCAGTACGAAGTACACTCAGGCTAATTGAAAAGACAACCCGAGCGGCACATGATGAGATGGGATCTGATGATGACGACGAGGACGACGATTGATTGGATGCTGGTCGATTGCCAAGTCACATGTACAATTGCAAAGTATAAGCACGTGTGCAGTGTAAAATGTACAATTAATCAATGCTGAGCATTGCCTGCTGTAAGAGCGCATATCTGAATTCATACCTTCTACAGAGTCTCAGCTCCGTCTCTGCCGCTGCCCCTCGCTTGCTCGTGACCGGTGTCGCCCAAAAGTACTGCGGTCGAGTACCTTCTAGACCGAAAAATTCCGTCTTCGGGATTCGACGGAGCACGGCTGCGCAAAAATTTAAGTAGGATTAAAGCTCTTGAAATTTACTCTCTTCAGTCATTTATTGATTCGTCAATTTGTATTGTTTTTGACTTTCCGTTTCAAAAGAAGAACTAATGTTGTTCCCTTCTGCTTCTGCCCTCAAGGCTTCTTTCGATCCTAATGGATCTCGACGAAATGCCGACAAGTACTTTGTTCGTGCTTCCGACGGCAAGTCCCTGACTCAGGCTGCTGAGGCCGAGCTCTCCAAGGGACTTGACGCTGTTAAGCCCAAGAAGGCTATCGAGCTTTATTCTCCTGAGTTCTACGCTGCCTGCACTATTGGTGGTATTTTGGGTAAGTACGAGAGGTGAAAGTGTTGGATAGGCTGGACTTTGGCTGTTTGTTTGACGGCGTGACCCGAGCTTTTTGAAAATTGATGGGCGGGTTCATCTCGCGTTGAGGCGCTTTTTCGATTGGCTCTAGACCCACCAGCTGGCTGAGTGGCCACTAGGCTACTGGCTACTCTATGGACATCTTTGTGTACTAAAGAACGCTACGCTGGTTCTACTACTCCGAAGCTGCCGTTGGATAGCCACTTTTCTCGCCTCTTGCCAGCTGGCGCCCATCCTCACCGTGCAGGTCGGCACGAATTTGGTGCCTTCCAGCCGGGGTGTCTGGGCCAATCAAACGGTCGCTACTCATAATGTGAAAAATTCGCCCACAGGGCTGATGTCACAAGTACGGCTGCGGTTGCAACAGCCACGCGCTGGCGTCCGAGACCCGGCCGTTTTCGGGGGGGACCCGGGCTTTTTTCGGGCGATTGTCGGGCCATTCGCGGTCTTTCGTCAGCCATTGTCAACCATTGCCGGCCTTTGCCGCAAAATTGTCGTCTTTTCAGGTACTAACATAGCTTGCGGTCCTACTCACGCTGCCGTCACTCCTCTTGATTTGGTCAAGTGCCGACGACAGGTCGATGCTAACCTTTACAAGGGTAACTTCCAGGCGTGGAGAACCATCATCGCTACTGAGGGTTTCCCCGCCGTCTTCACTGGTTTCGGTGCTACCTTGATTGGTTACTCTTTCCAGGGAGCTGGAAAGTACGGTCTTTACGAAGTGTTCAAGAAGAAGTACGCCGACCTTGTTGGTGAGGAGAACGCCGCTAAGTACAAGACTGCTCTTTTCCTTGCTGGATCCGCCTCCGCTGAATTCTTCGCTGATATCCTGCTGTGTCCTTGGGAAGCCGTTAAGGTCAAGACCCAGACTACCATGCCTCCTTTCGCCAATGGTGCCATTGATGGTGTCAAGAAGTTTGTTGCCACTGAGGGTTTCGCTGGACTGTACAAGGGTCTGGTCCCTCTGTGGGCTCGACAGATCCCTTACACCATGGTTAAGTTTGCTACCTTCGAGAACACCGTCCTTGCTATCTACGCCCAGCTCCCCAAGAAGAAGGAGGAGTACTCTCTGTTGGCCCAGACCGGAGTTTCGTTCCTCGGTGGTTACATTGCCGGTGTGTTCTGTGCTATTGTGTCTCACCCTGCCGATGTGATGGTTTCCAAGATCAACGCCGAGCGACAGCACGGTGAGTCCATGGGTGCTGCTGTGTCTCGAATCTACGCCAAGATTGGATTCGGTGGTCTCTGGAACGGTCTTCCTGTTCGTATCGTCATGGTTGGTACTCTTACCGGTCTCCAGTGGCTGTTCTACGACTCGTTCAAGGCTTACGTCGGACTTCCTACCACTGGTGCTAAGAAATAAGTACATGTACAGATAGGGCAATTGGAATATCCAATGCAGTAAAGTGCAATCATGCAGTAATGCTATAATGCTATAATGCAATAATGCAACTGAGTAGACCCGTCCATTGCAGTCGCGGATGCTTTCTCCCCCACTCTATCCCACTATTCTACGACGTTCCCTATGCTAGTATGGCGTCAGTGTCGCTTGCTTATTTCGCGGACCGAAGCCGCATCCAGACACTATAAAAACCCCGGATCCCGCACCATTACAAACCACCGCATACCGACTACAATCACAATGACTAAGGCCGAGGATCAAATCAACGAATGGGTTAAAGACAACAAGGTCTTTATTGCCAGCAAGTCTTACTGCCCGTGAGTGCGAAACGAGTACTTTGGAGCTGAGTTGTGTCGGCTGAGTGTCTGGGTGAGATGGTGCTAACATAGGTTCTGTAAGCGTGCTAAGGCTCTGTTCGATTCCTTGAACCAGGAATACCTTGCGGTTGAGTTGGATGAGCGCGATGATGGTCCTGATCTCCAGCAGACTTTGGCCAAGCTCAATGGTACTCGCACCGTGCCTAACATTTATGTGAGCGGCACCCACATCGGAGGCAGCGATGATTTGGTATCTGCCAAGGAATCCGGCAAGCTTCAGAAGTTGCTGGCTTAGACTAGTGGAGTATATACCAATTCATATGGCTCTGTTACTTGTAGTTGATTCCATGCCGATGTATTGCGTCCTCATGCGTGGGTTCTCCTTTCATTTCGAGCCTGGAGTGGGCCATAGTACAACAATGGAGTGCAGGGCCGGCAACTGATTTGGCGACAGTCTGGTATGGGACCCAGTTTCAAGCGAGTGTGACATTTGGATTCGCTAAACTCTACTGTGGTCAATTGCCGCTCCAAGTTGAATACTGGCTGCGCAGCACTGTGCTAGGAGTTATGAGTGGGCTCTGTGCTAGACTGAGACGTTGTCAGCCTATTTGAATTGTAAATGCGTGTTTCAAGGAAGCTCTTACTACATCTCTGAGGGCTATGAACTTCTGGGAAATCCAGGCCACAGCAAGCATAGTTACGGGTAACCGGCCCGTCCAGCCAGGCAGATCTGAAATGGATAAAGGGTGACAACCCACTATCAATTATGCCGTGACAACCCACTATCAATTATGCCAGGCCCATTTCTGTATGTCACAGGTTTCTCGTCTTCAATATGGCCCAAAAGGCATTGCAGTACCTCACGTTTCTCGCGATCAATCCAATTGCAAAAGCTAAAACGGCCCACGGCAACGAAGCTAATGTAGCTTTTGACAGATGGGACGACGGCCTGTGAGAACCGCCAATCGCACTGTCTGAACCCCGTAAATGCAGTTCAATATCTAGTATTCTCAGTGCCAGATTCACAGCCGTGAGATAAGATAAGCCAATTTGGGATGTCGCATCCGATCTCGGCCACCCCATTTGCTAATTGGCAACCGAATTGGAACCATCTTCTGAAAAATAATTCCGGTAGCTGCCATCTGCCGCCATTCACCATCAACACAAAATCGGATTGTGTCCAATTGCACGACTAGCGGCATAGCATCCCACGACCGCCCGAATCAATGCTTGCCATGATCAAGTCCTAACCCCCAAACCAACCCTAACCCTTTATATTTACCCTAACCCACATCCATCAGCCCTGCGAATTTTTTTTATCAAATCAGCCGAAATTTATCGCTGATTTGACTGAAATTTATCAATCATGGCAAGGGGGGTTCAAAACACGGGCCCAGAGGCTAAATTAGACAATGCCAAAGTCACAAAAACCACAAAGACAGCCAAGGCTGAGAAGCCGTCGAAAGTGGTAGAAAAGCCTGATGACTTCGAGCAATTCCCTTCCTCAGACGACAATGAGGAGGACGACGAAGAGGAAGAAGAGTTTGATGGATTCGAGAGTACTGATGACGAGGCCGACGACGTTAATGAGACTGCCGCTAAGCACAAGGGAAAGGTCGATGAAGTTAAAATCAAACAAGCCATTAAAGAGAAAGGATCAAAGAAGGAAAAGCCTGGCGTGGTCTACGTGGGCCGAGTTCCTCACGGTTTCTATGAGGACCAGATGAAGGCCTACTTCAGTCAATTTGGAACGATTTCTAAACTGAGACTATCGCGAAACAAGCAGACCGGTAAATCAAAGCATTATGCATTCATTGAGTTTGAAGACCACGAAGTTGCCCAAATCGTGGCTGAGTCCATGGACAATTACTTGTTGTTTGGCCATATCCTCAAGGTCAAGACCATTGATCCTGAAAATGTGCATGAAGACATGTTTGTCGGCTCCAACAAACGGTTCAAGGCTATGCGATGGGACCTTGTGGCCCGCCGAAGACATGAAGCGCCAAAGAGTTTGGAAAAGTGGCAGGAATTGGAGGCCAAGCGGGATTTGGCATTGAAAAACAAGAACGACAAATTGGCGGCCCTAGGCATCAATTATTCATACTCGGATTCTAAGGGCACAAACTCCCCGAAGGTTGCCAAGGCAAAGGTTTCAAAGGCAAAGGCAAAGACTACCAAAAAGACCAAAGCCTAGCCTACCTAACTGTAGCATCTAACTGTAATGTATTGTATTTCCGTCAATGTTCGTATGCAAGTCGCTTATACAGTCTCTGAAATTGGACAAATAGAGTCGGAATTTCACCTGGCGTTCGGCCACAAGCCAGGGTTTGGCTTGAATTTGCACAGGGGTTCAAATATAGGCGCTGGAGGTTTGTGGTGAGACATGAACAGTTGCTGTTGTGCGCGTGCGCGTGCTATTTCCACACATTGCCAAACAACTCGTCGTCCATTCCGGATCCGGCAACTGGCTTTTGAGGAGGAGCACTGGAAAAGCTCTCCCATTCGTCCACTGAAGCTTTTCGCTGAGAAGGCTGGTGATGAGTAGGAGTAGACGCCCATGCATTAGCGCTGGACCCAATATCGCCAAACAAGCCATTGGTTTGAGCGGTTGAGGACGACGGCGCAGGCTGAGAGATGGACTGGAACTCCGACGGTTGGGAAGAGGACTGAGAGACCGAAGGCTGCCACTGAGACGACGGTTGACCGAAACTTCCGAGTGAGAATAGGTCGTTTTGGTTCTGCGCAGCCGATGCATTTGAAACGGGCTGTTCGTTCAAGGACAGATTCTGGGTTCCCATTGTCAAGCTTTCAAACAGAGAGTTCTGAGGCGGAATGGGCTGGGACTGCTGTGGCTGAGGTTGCTGCGATCGTTGGAGAGCAGGATTGGGGTTGCTCGAGGCGTATAGAGAAAGAATTGACTTTTTGAGATCTGGTCGCTGCATTCCGCTGCCAACTGGAGATGCCGACGGAGGCCTGTCTAGGGAAGAACCGCCCATCCCACCGGGGGTACTAGCAGTAGAGGATGCTGAAGTTGGTGACAGAGCGAAGTCTAGTCCGAGCAGGGAATCCTGCTGCTGCTGCTGTTTATTTGTGTCGATCTTCGGAGGCGCAGGTGGTTTACCAGTAGACGTCGCAGAGTTTGACGCTGGAATTGCTGGCATTGGTTTGGTTTGCAGTCCCGACACCGAGCGGGAGCCAGAGGGTGAGTGAGATGAGGGGGTAGAAAGAGCAGCGGTCGGCTGGCCAACCAATGGCCCGTCATCCAGCAAGTCGGCAATTAAGGGCGCCGGCTTAGTGGGTTTGGCAGCAGAAGCGCTCGCGGACTTTGCCGACTGATCTTTGCTCAGCTTCTTTTGTACTTCGGCCAATGGCGTTGTATCGTCCGATTCGTCCAAAGACGAAGGGTCAGGCAGAGACGGCGACAGCACCCATCGCTTCATATCGTACTTCGTCTTGATAAAGTTTGTGATTTTGGAGTCGTCAGGGATATAATTTGCCGGCAACTTGCCCTCCCAATACTTGTTTGCGCGTCGGTTACCCCACTTAATCAGGTTCTCCAGATGCATGTCAGTCCAGCTGTCTAAATCCACCGACCGAACTTTGGAGATATGAGTCCCCATTCCTCGGTGAATTCCAGAGCATCGAATGCACAGAAATACTCCAATATTCCATGATGCCCATCGAGGATGCTGGGTAGTTTTACAGTCGGCGCACGTCTTATTGGCCGGGTCGCTGAGTAGCGTCTTGATGATCTGCTGGTTTCGGTCGGAAGTTCCTGGTTTTGTAGTAGATGTCGTGGTACGACGGGAGTATCTAGAGGCCATCGCGTTACTGGGAATGCGACCGACGGCTAAGCGACTGCGACTCCGAGGCACTCAGGGGTGAAATGAGGGGGAAACTGTAGTAGGAATGGGTGAAAAATGCGTGCTTGAAAGGCCACGGCAGGTGAACTCCAGCCGCACCAGGCTCAGACAGGCGGAGGCAAGGGACGTGGGAGGGGCGAGAGGGGGTGGGGGGGCAATTGTGGGATTGGCGGTTGGGCGGGTACAGAGCAGCTGGGCTTTGATCGAATCAGTGTGCATGGCGACTTGGGGGCTGAGATTTCACGGTTACGCGACTTGTGGACCGGCAGCTGTGCGGCCACTTCCTCCAGAGTAATCTCAGACACCGTGCGGCTTGAAAAGGCTGATAGTCTCAGTTATGTCTCAGCTGTGTCTCAGTTTTGTCTCGGAGATGCGATATTCTCGCTCGGAGTCGCGACGTGGTACTGGCAGGCACAATGCATTGTATCTCGACAGAGCACGTCAGCCGCCGTAACGCGATGAGAGTATCGAGGCAACTGCTGTAGCCACATGAGTAAGCTATATCTGATCAGCGCTCCTCTGCGAATTGCGCAATCTCCTCTGGCCGCTGCCATTGGCCGCCATTGGCTGCCAAGTGGTGAAGTACGACCGGACCTCCGACAAATGCCGCTACTGTGGGGACGGAGATCCGAGGCAGCTAACAAGACAGCTGAAGGACATACAAATAATCGCAACCCGGTAATTGGTAAGCAATAAAGCGGTTGAATGATGCAATTGGACTAGAAGCAGTATAAATAAACCTTAATTCAGAGCTTGTAGGAGCAGTTCACACAACTGATTGAATCGTCCTCCTCACTCCAAGATGAAAGTTTTCGTAACTGGTGCTACTGGCTTTGTTGGCAAGGCAGTGGTCAATGAACTTAAGGCCCATGGCCACACTGTCTCGGCATTGGCTCGAAGTGAAGCCACTGTTCAGGCATTGGAAAAAGCCGGAGTGAAGCCTGTGCAAGGTAGCCTCGAGGATCTCGAGGTCCTCAAAGCCGCCGCCAAGGACGCCGACGGAGTGATTCACCTCGCATTCGACCCCGATTTCACGAAGTTCGCCGAATCGTCTGAGCTCGAGCACAAAGTCGTGGGTGCGTTTGTCGACGCGCTCGCCGGCTCAGACAAGCCTTTGGTAATCACGTCAGGTACATTGAGCCTTCCCAAGGGCAGAGTTGTCGATGAGACGACCGAATATGAGCGTGACACTCCGGTCTCTCGCCGAGGAGAGGTCAACGACGTGCTGTTCACGGCATCCAAGGAGAAGAAGGTACGCGGGTCAATTGTTCGTTTGCCTATTGTTCACGGCCCTCATGACTCTGGGTTCATCCCGAGACTCATTACCAAGGCCAAGGAATTGGGTCACGTCACAGTCGTTGGCGAAGCCAAGAACGAGTGGTCGTTCGGGTACCTGGAAGACGCCGCGACTGTGTACCGCCTAGCGCTTGAGAAGGGCAAGCCGGGGTCTGTGTACCACGCAATTGCCGAGCGGGTCACCGTCGGCGAGGTCTTGAAAGTCCTTAGCACCAAGCTTGGACTGCCGCTGCAAACCAAGACTTTCGAACAGGCGCAGCAGGATCTTGGGTTCTACGGCTACGCCATCACTATCGACAATCCCGCGACCAGTTTGATCACCCAGCAGGAGCTAGATTGGAAGCCTACAGGCATTACCATCCTCAAGGACCTTGAGCAGAATTATTTCAACTGAGCAGCAGGTAGAACCCTAGTCTCGTAGTTTGCAGTTAGCCAAGGTATCACTTTGAAGTGGGTTCGCTCCCTTCGATAGTTGCGACGTCCGTCGCTGCCGTCACGGTCGTTGTCGTCAACGGCCGCAGGCATGGCCATCAATTCGTCATTACGTCGTTAGCTATGCTGTCATGCGTCCTTCACATCCCCCGAAGGCATTACCGCAGGAACGTGTCTGGTTGCGCGATGCCTAGCACACCATCTCTATGGTCCCACCCCCTCCCATGCTCATGCCCCTCTCACTCTCTTGCGCTCCCCTTGGTGCCCTCTACTGCCCACTGCTATTGTCTCTAGTTGCTGGCGGCTCTGTCGCAGGGTCCGCGGGAGTAGCAGCTGTCCCTGCCGTACCCTCAGAGGCAGCATTCGGGACAGACTCATAAACCTGTCCCCCCTGGCGTCGTGAGGGCTGGGGGGTCATTTCGACATCAAAGAACGACACCCTCAGTTCGCGCCATTGCGAAGTCCAAGTGCCTAGCGACACCATGAGCCCAATTGAAACCGCTTGCAGTCCCCACCATAATAAACTCGAGGGGAACCGTCCTGACACGACCCAACTAACGAGGATATTGATCCCATGCAAGGTGAGGGTGAAGTCGAGCGCCAGCTTGCTCCTGCCCACAATAATCGTCATTGCCAGCACCGAGAAAAAGGTGTCTAGCAGCCATAATAATGCAAGTGTCCATCCAACTGTGTTATGGGAATCAACCGGCTCCCACGAAAATACCTGTCCCAATCGAAACGGTTGGCCGCTAATTGCATAGTAAAACCCAATGAGAACTGATCCAATGATGTAGTAAACCACCTGCAGAAGTACAATCTGAGAGAGCAGGCGCCTTGGAGTGAGCAAATCGGAGTTCCTCAACGACCTCTTATCCACCATAACTGCAGTCTGAGCCTACACTGGCTAAAATAATGCAGATCAAGCCAGATATAGCCTGTTTGGTAATTTTTCCTGGCACTTTGAGTCCAAACCGTCGAAAGTTAAACACGTCTTCGACATTTGACACGCAGGGATGTGGGTTAGGGCCGAGATCCCGTGGGCTAGGGTTAGGCATTGTGGGTTAGGGCGTTGATAAGAGAAAATTTCGGATCAGTGAAAAATCGAGATTATTGAAATTTCGGATCAGTGAAATTTCAAATCACTGCATTGCATTGCAATGGTTAAACAGGCAGATGATTTCGTGCTGACGTTGTCAGACAATGACGACCTTCCTGATGTCGATACTGAAGACGATTTGAGCGAAGAAGAGCAGGTGGAAACGGCCACTAAAACCACTAAAAACACAAAAAAGGACAAATCTACAGCCAAGAAGTCGAAGAAGGGAGGTGCTGCGAACGACGAAGACGATATCGATCCTAGCTTTGAGTTCAATTTGGATGGTTTTGATACTGTGTCGAAGTTTGACGGGTCCTGGGACTTTGGCACTGAGAAATCGTCGGTGGACAAGCCAATTGTTAAGCAAGAGGTAGACCTGGATTCCATCATTCGATCTAAAGGAGGGCTTCAAGAGCCAATCAAGGACGAAGACGATGAGCTAGCATTAGACGGGTTCGGCATGGGAGCTGAGAGCGAGAGTGAGGGAGATGAAGAGGGAGATGACGAAGAAGAGGGCGAGGGCGATAACGAAGAGGAGGACGCAGACGCCGATGTGGACATAAATGAGGGCGCCGACGAATCTGCCGAAGAGGGCGACAGTGAAGAGGCAATTTCGAAGTTTTATGCTCCTGCTGCAGAGACTGAGAAGGCCAAAGGAACCATTCACAAGACCTTCCAGACTCTATCTCTAGAGCGCCAGACGCTTCGTGGACTCAATTTCCTCGGCTACTCCAGTCCCACACCTATTCAAGGCGCCGTCATTCCCCTGGCGATGGCTGGCAGAGACGTTGTGGCTGGTGCGGTTACTGGGTCTGGTAAGACCGCTGCATACCTAATCCCCATTCTCGATCGACTAGTGAACCGGCCAAAGAACTCCAACGTGTCGCGAGTCGTGGTGCTGGCTCCTACCCGAGAATTGGCCATCCAGGTGTGCGATGTGGGTAGAAAGCTGGCAAAGTTCATTCCAGGACTGCGGTTTTCATTGGCAGTCGGTGGTCTGAGTCTGCGAGAACAAGAGCAGGAGCTCAAGACCCGGCCTGACGTTGTGGTTGCGACTCCCGGTCGATTCATTGACCACGTGCGAAACTCGCCAAGTTTTGCTGTAGATGGAGTTGAAATCCTTGTAGTGGACGAGGCCGATCGAATGCTGGAAGAAGGTTTCGAAAAGGAGGTTAACGAGATTCTGGGCTTGCTGCCCGCCAAGCGCCAGACAATGTTGTTTTCGGCTACAATGAACAGCTCTATCAAAGACCTCATCAAACTGTCGCTCCACCGGCCAGTGCGAATCATGATTGACCCCCCTAAGCAGGCGGCAGGCGGCCTTGTCCAGGAATTTGTCCGAATTCGAAAGCGAGAGGCACTCAAGCCAGCGGTTTTGCATTACTTGTTGAGTAAGCTCGACAAGACCCAGCGAGCCATTGTGTTTGTAGCCCGAAAGGAAATGGTGCATCGTCTCAGAATCGTTCTTGGACTGTTAGGACTCAAGGTTGGCGAGTTGCACGGGTCACTTTCCCAAGAACAGCGTCTGCAATCAGTAACCAACTTCCGCGACCTGACAGTGCCTGTACTGCTCTGTACCGACTTGGCGTCTCGAGGTCTGGATATTCCCAAGATTGAGGCTGTCATCAACTACGACATGCCCAAGACGTTTGATGTGTACCTTCACCGAGTGGGTCGTACCGCGCGAGCGGGACGAAAGGGTACCTCAATCACCCTTGTCGGAGAGTCGTCAGCTGAGCGAGCAATTGTCAAGGCCGCAATGAAGTCGTCAGAATCGGAGCAAAAGCCGGGCAAAATTGTGGGCAGGAACATTGACTGGGCCCAAGTAGACACTACCAACAGTATCATTGGTTCCAAGGAAGAGGTAATCAGCGATATTCTCGATGAAGAAAAGGCCCAAAAAATGCTCATGCAGGCCGAGCGTGATCTCAAGAAGGGTGAGAACCTGATCAAGTACCAAGACGAGATCAAATCGCGGCCCAAACGAACGTGGTTCGAAAGCGAGAAGGACAAGAAATCTGAGTCTCAGCTCAAATTAGAAGCAGAACGGGCAAAGAAGAAGGTCAAGCTGCAAAAGGAGAAGCAAGATCTGCCCCGGTCATACTCCAAGACTAGCAAAGATCGATCTGAGGATCACGAGCGTCGTCTGAAACCAGGCAAGCACCGCAGTGAAAAGAAGGCAGCGCAGAAGCTAGCCAAGAAGCCTTCTAAGTCAACGAAGGGGCCAAGAGCCAAGGCAGGCAAAGGCAAGGGGCGTCGTTGACACTAGTGCCTCATTGACGATATTTGTTCGCCCTACGTAAGAAATTGGCCCAACCCTTAGTGATGGACGATATTTAGAATCCTAACACAGTATTTGTCGCATGAAGAACTTACTCATACCGGATCCACTGTTAATTCCTGTCTGATAATCTTAATTGTACATGCTCCCTATCAACACCCCTGACTGCTAATTGGCACCCCTTAGCGGTAATAAAACTCGGTAGAAATTTCGGCTCGATTGTAGTCAGACGACAACGATGGCGACGACTTTTCGGTCTCCAATTCCTTGGGAGTCAAACTCAGCATCTGAATTCGCACCTTCGTATCTGAAAACATCTCAATATACTTCTTGGTGTCTCCAGACTGGTATGACCGGTTCTTAAGCATGAGCAACCCGTCTCCCCACGCTGCTGCCTTCTCCGGGGTGTCCGAGTAGAAATTGAAGGTGGCGCCATCTCTAGAACTGGCAGACCCAATCAGCGAGATTTTAGTAAAGTTAGTCCTGCTAGCCAATGCCACTCGCTTGAGGCCAGTCGGGTGGACCGGATGAGTGAGAGTGATTGGAGTCAATACAACCTTGGAGATTGTAGACAGATCAATTGACCGGGTCAGAAGGTCCTGTGTGGGTGGGAAGTCGAGTTTCTGCTGGAATTGCGAGTACTGAAGACTCTTTCGAGACGGCGCCAGCGCAATAAAGTAGCATCGCCCAGGAGTCGCCGAAGAGTTGCGGTACTGCGACACGGAATTGTTGCGGCCGCCGGCCTGAGGGTGGGCAGTTGGGTCGTCGACAAAGAACCAGTCACCCGTGAGCAGGTTACGAACTCGCTGTTCTCGCACAAACTCCTCAGATTCTTTGGCAAACGTGCGATGCAAATGCCGGATCTCATCGCCCCATCGGTCGTAAAACTGGTTCTCGACTTGCTTGAGCTGAATGGCCCGCAGCTCGTCGTACGAGATTGTGTCTAGCTTAGACAGCACATTCTCAATTGCCGACGAGGACGATGCGGCGATGGCGTGCTGCGTAGCCTTCTCAAACAAGATTCGCACCACTTCCTTGATGTTATCGAAATCCTCGTTTTCGGCGCTAGACGCCTGCCAGATTCGCATAAAGTTTGCAATTCCAGAGAAGTGCAGCGTGACCCAGTCGAAAAAAAGCGGTCGCAGGTTGTCAATTGTGCTCATAAATCGTCCCAGGTTGGCATGTTTGGGGGTGCCGAGCGACGAGTTGGATGACACCGACACCAGGGTATTTGGGGTTCCAGGGGCCGGAGGCGCCGTCACAGGGGGTGGGGGCTTAACCCCGTTAGCAGCTGCTGCGGCAGCTGCGGCAGCAGCAGACGCAGTACCATTGGTAGCCCCGGCGGCACCGCCAGCACCAGCGCCAGGGCCAACAGCTCCACCTAAGCTGTTGGGCGAATTGCTGAAGTTGAAGCTGTCCTTTGTCGATACTGTGTCGCTACCAACGTAGTCTGGAGGAATGAACGAGTCCGAGGTTCCGTCAAGGAGGTCCGACGGAGCAGCGTTTCGCTGGACGTTGAAAATGTCGTACATAATGAGAGTGACAGCGAGCGAGGCCTTGAGGAACGGGAATCGGGAGTCGTTCTTTGAGAAGGTAACCTGCTCGAGGTATGCCTTGCGGAAATCCATTCGCTCTTCGGAGAAAAAATCGTTGAAATCGAGCATGCCAGCCCACTGCGCCGTCGACCCGTTGACCATCTCCGCTGGCGACAGCTCGTTGGGGACGCCGGCTCGCTGCCAGTCGACATAGTCAGTGTTGGGAATCAGGCCTACAAACCGTCGCATGTTAGACTCGGTTGAGACAAAGGTGAGCTGGTGGTACCCCTTTGAGGGGTCGAACGGGATTGTGCGGACTTTTCGCAGGCACGCCTTGACCACCTCCTGGAGGTCATAGAGCTGGGGCCGGCAGATGGTCGAGAGCTGCTTGTCCTCGAGCAGAGTGGAAGCAGCTCGGAAGATTTCAGCTTCTCGGATCGAGCAGAATACGTGGTTCTTTTTTGTGTTGTCGAGAAAGAGACCCACCAGCAGAGAGTTGATGGTTTGAATCGACACCTGGACGGTTTGAATGTGGTGAGACGACCCGACAAAGTACATGAGCGCGGGAATGAACGTAGGATACTTGTCAAAGGCGATGGTCAAGTCGGGGAACTCTTCTTGCGTCGGGTACTGGTGTTTTCGAGACTCGAGGGCGACCAGGCCCAAAGTCGACAGCGCCGGACATAAAATGGCGGGGGTCAGATCAAGCTGAGTGCAAATCTCGACGATGCGGTTAACCAGGTTCTGGTCAATTACGCTCCAGGCCACCCCGCTTGACTGAAGCAGCGTACATAGCGAAGATAGGCAGTACTTCAAATTTAAATCGGTAGCGTCAAAAATTCCATATTTCAGCGACAGCAGCGCAGTAGCCACCGTCTTTGCATCCGACAATAAAATTTCAGTATCATGAGGACTCTTGAGAGTCTCATACACCGTTTGGTAATCCATCTCGGGGCCGTTTGCCGTTTGCCGTTTGCCGTTCTTTCAGCACTCGACTCTACTGTACAGTGGCTGTCCGGTCACTACTTTAGGTCCTACCAGCACTGTGTCAGGATTGTGCGTGAAATGCCACCACTTATAGTCGTCTATAGTTCGGCGTCGCTGCAGCTGCGTATGCACAACGCCATAACCCGGTTTGGGAAGCAGGCGAGTGCAGATTAATACAATAGGAGGGGGCGGAGGGAGGGAGAAGTTAAGAACAAATATAACTAGGCGGGAAGGGGGATGTTTATATATTAATATAGACGATATAGACGATATAGACGATATAGACGATATAGACGATATAGACGATATAGATAATAGATAGTTTATATCCTAGAATGGTGGTGGAGAGTATTAGACGGAGGTAGACGAAGGTTAGAGGTGGAATGGATGTATGAGTGCTCGAGGATCAGGCCGCCTACCGTTACTGCTCTGGTGCATGATCGGCTGGAACTGGCCGTATCGAATACCGTTGATTGTTCGGTAGGCGGTCAAGGCGTGGTGGTGGGCGTGAGCGCCTGGCAGGTAGAGGCGCTCAGGGAGAGGGACGGTGCAGCAGTGACAGTGGCAGTGGCAGTGAAAGAGTGGACGAGATGAGGGGGTCGGGCAGGATAGTTGGAGTAGCATTGGCACTGTGGCGGTGCATAGTATGTAGTTTGGCGAGTAGAGAGCGGCATTGAGTTAGTAGTCGCGGTGGTTGAGTGCAGCTGGAGTACAGGGAGTTGCAGCCCAGTCCGTTTCAGTGGTACAGCTGCGACAGGCTGGGACAGGCTTGGGCGGGACTTGGGCAAGACTTGGACTGGGAGCAGGTACTGAGAAGCACTGAGCATCACTGAGCACCGCAGAATAGGCACAGAGCAGTACTGAGCAGGCACAAAATAGGCGCAGAAATTTCGGTGCGGGTACGAATGGTGGTTTTGAGAGGAGATGTAGGTATAGTGCGAGGAAGTGACGGTTTCTGAGTGGTGAGTATGGACTGTGTACTGGTGGAGCTGACTAGGTATTGCAGCTGAGACTACCTTGACTCATTTTGAGTGCTGCTATAGCTAAGAGGCCAATTGCAACAGCAGCTTGTGCACCCAGTCCGCTTGCAGTCCGCTTGCACGTCGTGGTGAAGACTTCAATTTGCTATGCAATTTGCTATGGTCCGCCGTCGTTCAGAAAATCAATAGACAGTATAACTTGTAGAGCAAAAAGCGACGCCTTGTTTTTTCACCTCAGCCGTCACACACATTAGCAATTACTACGGACAGCCGCTGGAGACAGTTCCTCGACAGTCCCACCGGTTCAGCCTCAGCTCAACTGACTGTTTCCAGCCTCATTCTGCGACCATTGATCTTCCTCCGTCCAGAGTCGGGCCTGAGTCTAAGTGCTGCGTCAGCCCCCGTCTCCGTTACGTGACGCGTCTACAATGGAATACAAGGCGTTGAGTGAAGTAATGGCCAAAGTTCGTGAAACGACCAATAAGCTGGCAAAGAACCACGGTCAGTTCCGTCATCAACAGACTGAGATTTATTCAGTAGCGAACGACGTTCATCGCACTGTGAATCAGATAGATCGGGGAAAGAAACTGAATGATGTCCTTGACGCGAAGGGGGTTTAGGACGACAGCGTTAAGGACGCGACGGTTTCATAGGGGTATTGGTAGAGATGCGGTGGGAAAGTCACTACGCGGTTGGCTCTCCTGGCCTCTTCTGGTCTCTTCTGGTCTCTTCGGGTCTCTTCGGGTCTCTTCTGATCTCTTCTGATCTCTTCTGATCTCTTCTGATCTCTTCTGATGGACTCTTCTAGTAATTGTCATGCTTCAAATCTAAGAGCCTCTAAGGTGCCCTGCTGGTGTTGACGGTGATGCTATGAATGGTCGTTAACATCTATGTGAGCGGTCCGCTAGGGCTATTTGCCTTTTTTGCCTTTTTTCTTTGCTTTTGATTTTGATTTTGGCTTGGGCTTTGGCTTGGGATCAGCTTTAGCAACGGTGGCGTCTTTGCCTTCAGGTTCGGGTTCAGCAGTATTTGTCTTTGCGTCAGGTCTAGGGGCTTCAATTGGGGCTTCAACTTCAGTTCCAGCTTTTACCACAGGTTTGGACTTTGCACTATCGTCATGGTCCGAGCTGGATTCCGGTTCACGCTCAATTGGCTGCTCAGTCTTCTGTTCCGCAAGCTCGGCCTTGGACTCTGACTTCTGCTCCTGCTCCTGCTCCTGCTCCTGGGTGGGCTCGTTTTCGATGACAGGCTCTTTTTCAGTGATTTCAGGCTCCTTCTCAGGCTCTGTCACTCCATTAGTAGTAGCTTCGGGTATTTTTGTATCAATTGACTCCTTAAGATTAGCAGTCTCTGTCTCCGAGTCCTGGGGCAAATTCTCTTCGATGGTCTCAGACTTCTCTTGGACGATCGCAGGCACTGGCTCAGGCATAGTCTCTAGAGAATCTTCACGGACTGCCTCAGAACTGGTCTCAGCGGCAACCTCTGGGCGGGCCTCTTCAAGCGGTCCTCCAACTTGAGGGCCTTTCACCTCCGCCACAACCTCTAGAATGGCCTCGGGCGCGCTAGATTCAGCTACCTCTGAATCCCTGATTTCGGGTTTGGGCCCTTCCTTGGGTTCAGTCTTATGTTCCTCGGTCTTAACATCCTCGGTCTTAGGCTCTTCGTTCTCAGGCTCCTCAGTCTTGGGCTCTTCCTTAGGCTCTTCCTTAGGCTCTTCCTTAGGCTCTTCCTTAGGCTCTTCCTTAGGCTCTAGGCTCTTCCTTAGGCTCTTCCTTAGGCTCTTCCTTAGGCTCTTCCTTAGGCTCTTCCTTAGGCTCGTTCTTAGGCTCGGGTGGACTTTCAGAGGCAATTGCCAATGCCGGTCCCTTCGACTCTGTGGCCTCGGCCTCTGTCTCTGCATCGTCTGCCTCGGCGTCAAACTCAACAACTGGCTTTTCCTCGGGCTCTCTAACCTTCATGGCTCGAATATTGTCCAAGACTACATCAGACGCAGCCTCCGCACCTTCCACATGGGCCAATTTCTCCTTAAAATACCCCACGTCCGCCAATGCTCGACCCTTCTCCCCAGTGGTCTTGAACTCCACCTTTGCAAATTCCTCCACGATCTTTCGCTTATAGTACAAAAAGATTTCTCCCGTAATATGCTAAGTTAGTCTTCTTCCTCATCACACTACTCTCATCGTCGTTGCTTACCGTATAATGCTCCCTCGGCATGTAATTCTTGACAATTTTGACCAAAAGTGCAATCTCTTTAACCATGTCTTGCATGTATTTCGACGCCGGCGAGGGCGCAGGCTCTTGACTCCAATTGACTCGCTTGATTGTATTGCAGTGCGCGGTGATCCGATCGGTCATAAGCGTCAGCAGCTTCTTTTGTAGTCTCTCCATGTGCTCAGCCAGGTCCCTCCCCACTTCCTCATACCGATCCAGCTCAAGTGCTGTGCCAGACGACGCATGCCGCTGAAGACCCGACTTGATATACGGCATAAGTGAGAAAACGAGGTTCAGCGACTCGTGGCAGAGTGCCAAATGCTTCGCAGTGATATGCTTAAGGCCTGCCATCCTTACCGCGCCTGTGCCCAAAATGAGCTCGCTGGCTGTGGTGTTGAACCCCTTGACGAACACTGTCAGATACTTGATGATCTCTGGGGCCAACTGGGGCAGTACAATGCACAGTTCCAAATACCCCTGCAGAAGTGTGGCGGTCTCAATTCCCGCTCTGGCAATCGTGAAGCTCGAATTCTCCACAAAAACGTTATGGGGCATCACCTTCGTCGGTTTCTCTGCACCGCCAGCACTGCCATTCTGAGCGCCGTTTTCTGTCTCTCGAGGCAAAAACAGCGCCTCAAACCTGTTCGGCCATGCCTTCGGGTCGTTGGATCTCCATTCCACCAGGCCGTCGACTAGCGCTTGAAACTGCGGCGACACCTCTACCTCTTTCCAATTGTCCTTCTCCATCACAGCAGTAAGCCTACCGCTGGTGGTCTTGTGGAATTGCATCAAAAAGGACTTGATTTGGCCCGATAACGTCGCCCGGAGCTCGTTTCCGGTGATTCCACATACCGCCTCGCACTCTGCTAGAAACATGCCATTGAGAAAGTAGAAATTGAAGAAATGCTGTAGTCCCAGCGACGCGGTGCGGGTCCGGCGTGCGTTCAAAATCTTGACCATGCGTTTCTGCGACGTTTCTACCACATTCTGAAGCACGTCACTGATATCAATCGACGGCAGGCTTTGACTCTTTTTGGTCAAATCCAGGGTCGACGTAATATCCAACAGCAGCTTCTGGTGAGTCTGCAACCGTCGGTAAAACTCTGACAGTGACGTGTAAATGTCAATGATCATATCTTCTGCTTCCACAGGCGTCATTTCATTAAGAAGCGCAGTCAGCGTCCTGCTCTTATCGGCCAGCGAAGATCGCGATGTCAGATTAGTTGAGAGCGACACGGTGTCGCTCTTGGAGGGCAAAAACATCCGCACCAAGTTCTTGGACTCTCGAATCACCAGGTCTTTGTAAGCAGAGAACGCCGATAGAATTGAGTCCGAGCGGGAGAGGCCATGCAAGTACCCTTCAAGCGAATTGCGGAGGTTGGGGTCGATTTCGAGGTACGCGCGGTTGATTGTTTTATTTCCGCCCCCGCTGCCCTTATTCTTGCCTAGCGCTAGGCCCAGTCGTTCTAGGGTCTGCGCTTTCGGGACATTGTCTAAGTGAGTCCGCAGGTCGTCCATCAGACTGGCAGTGAACAAACTGACGTATTTCTGACCCGCAGAATTGCGGAGCGAGCACAGTCCCTGGCGGAGATCAGCTAATGCATGTACTGACCTCAAGTCCTCTAACGGGTGCTGCCATGAGTCTGTCCAGAAGGCAGCAGTTTGGTTGCCAGTGCGATTGCCCTCTACCAATGCCTCTGAAGCATCAATCACGTCCAGCGCTTCTATGATACTGTCATTCTGCACCAGCCGGTCGGCCTCGTCGGTTTTTTGTACGACAAGCGACGTTTGGTCGAGCGATTGCTGCAATATGGACACGTTGCGGCGGCGCAATCGTGTCTTGAGCGCTGAAATACCCACCTCAGTGCGCTTAGAGTCGGCTATCTCGAGGTCGGATCGTAGCTGTCCGATTTTGCCCATCGCGGCCTTGGCCTGTCTGCGTACGTCCTTGAGGTCGCCCAAAGTCGAGAAAAACGACGATGACTCCTTTGCGATTTCAGAAATCAGATGCAATTCGGCAGTGTCAATGTACCACGACAGCTTCTCCTGCAAGATTGAGTTGTTGGCAAGGATTTTTTGGGTCCCGCTTAATGGGCCGCCGTCGGCACCGGCACTGCCCCCAGTAACGTCCGGGTCCTGGTAGACGATTGAGTTCTCGCTAACCAAATCGAATACTCGCGGATTGTCCAGCTGGAAGTTTGCATCAAAAAACACCTCTGGAATGGACGATAACGGAGCGTATTCGACTGGGTCCGGCTCGCCCCCTCCACTGCCAACATTCAAGTCGAGCTGAGACCCGTTGGGACTGGCAATGGCACTGCCGGAAACTGACGTCACCGTGTCGTTACCATCCTCGAACCCTTCTCGAGTCACAATTGAGCCATAGAAATTGTCGTACTCGGTCGAAATCGTGCTCAAGTACTCGGCGAACTGTGCCCGCGGGATCTTCTTGATGGGCGTCAGAGCAACCGGCGGAATATCTCGCGTAGTCGGCGGCCTGAACGGTACAGACCATGCCCCCGCTGCTGACGCTGCCGCTGACGTACCAGAAATGCTTCGGCGGCTCAAGTTGTCGTCAATTGATGCGCGCACCCCATACCCGCCGCTCGGCACCGCCAGATGCTGCTGATGGTGGACTGGGCCCTGCTGATGCCCATCCACTAACCCAGCAATAGAATTTGGCCCTAGCGTCTCGCCGTTACCAGACCAGCTGCCGCCACCAATAGACGAGACCGAGCCACCGTACTGAGATGCTGGGACGGTGCTTAATACATTGCTGCTGGCTATGCTCGTCACTGATCCCGACCGCCGGTGACTCGGGGAGAATGGGCCCGGAGACCGCGCACCCCGAGAGTCCGAGCTGAGCCGAGAACTGGGAACTGCCTGGCCCCTGTCCGGACGGTCCAAAGAGAGCCGAGACAGCCTACCATCCGGCCCCTCTGGCACATTTGCCAGAGACTCCATAGTGATTTGAAGAGTTGTCGTGTCGTCGCGAGTTGAAACAGATCACCCAGCCGCATCCTGGGGAATATTAGTAGGAATCGAGGAGTACCGCTAACCGCTACCAACAGCTAGCCATCAGGTTACCAATTCCGCTCACTGCTACAATCCCCTATCAATGTGGGTTAATATCATTAATAAATAATGTATAGATGTCAATGCGATCTTTTAATGTTCGGGCCAAGTTGTATACCAGCAATTGCCGTCAAATCAAGGTTCAATCCCAATTGAGTAGCTCAATTGCGGTCGATTATTTCTTCCACGATCCTCGAAACATGGACGCGAACCCTTTGGCGACATTCAGCTTCGAATGGTGAGCCCGATCGTGATTGTTCAACCGTCCATCTGCATCCTCGTCCTCTGATGACGTTTTTGATGCGGTAGCAGCGGCGGCGGCTTTGGCGGCGGCTAACGCTGCGGAGGCCTTGACTCCGTCGGCGGAGCTGGTGGAGCCGGTGGAATTAGTAGAGCTTGTGGCGGAGATGGCGGAATTAGCCGATGTTGCGGAAGTGGCCGAGTTGACGGGTCCTGACGAGTCTGACCCCGGGGCATTGGCAAACTCAGGCTCGGGCTCAGCGACATTCTCAACAAACTCAGACGACGCCTGCTGGTCCATTAGCAAGTTGCTAGCAGCCGACCGGTTGTCTTCAGTCCTCACTCCACCAAATTGACCCTGTGCATACTCAGTAGTGGTGTGTGTATTGAGGACCCCGCTGGACGGAGACAATGGCGGTGGAGTGGTAGGCGCCGAGTCGTCTACAGCTTGAGACGGTGACGATGCAGACACCGACGACGAATGCGCCAGCGACGCCGCGATCACCGCCGACCCGCGATCATCCACAATTTGTGAAGGCGTACGGTCATACCCACTGTACCCACTACCGGCCTTGAACCCAATGTAATCTTCATCGGGCACTCTCGATTCTGCAACCGCTGCAGCGGTTCCTGTAGGACACACGACCGGGTTCGACCCTCCAGCAACAATTGCACCGCCTCTCCATCCAAAATCGTTGTTCAGTGACTCGCTCGACGAGTCTTTAGGCGAGCTGTGCGGAGTAGACGTTGGGGACTGGTAGACACTGTTGTAGTCATACGTCTTGTAGGCGTGGCGGCGATTAGCGGTGTTGTGAGACATTGCGTACGCGACCGAGTGTGCCTGATCTCGAGCCCGTGCTTCGCGTTCAAGGTCGTCATAGTCGTACTTGAGCGTCGTTGCCGGCAGCAGTTCAATTGTCTGGTAATGCGACTGGTTATTAGCGGGCGAATTACGGCCGCCGGTACCTGTGCTGCCACCGGATCCCGCTACCGCGGACGGTGCTGAAAGTGACCCGAGATTGCCCTTTTTGTGCAGAGATGCTGACGAAGACGATCTAACCATTAGGAACAAGCCCGCCTCCTCTTCGTCCTCATCAGACGAGCCGCCGTCCTCATCTTCGTCGTCATCGTCGTCGTCTTCCACGTGGTGGCGTCGATTGTCGACATTGTTTTTAACATTGCCGCTGGGGCCGTCGTCACCTTCGTCCTCGCTTTCAGAGCTCGAATCGGAAAATTCAACTACTCGGCACTGCTCAACTCGGTCGTTAAAGTGGATATGTCGCCCTATGGGAGCCGAATTGATCGACAGCGACGACGCCGACGAAGACGACGGCACTTCGGACAATTGGCTGCCCGGGCTTTTGACATTCGCCGCAGTGGAATTGAACAGGTGGCCAGGGACATGGCGGTACTGGCGATTGATGTACCGAGAAATGTCCTCATTCGAATGCCCTCCAGTCCGAGGCCGGTGTCTATAGTTGTGATGACGCAGATAAATGTCAGTGGCATCAGGAGAAGCGCCAGTTTCTCCAGCTGCCTTAGGCGGCGCCTCGCCACCAGCTGGTGAATTATCGGTGGCTTGAGTCTTGTAGCCTTGGCCGCGGCCGTGAGGGTCGGCGTCATGGTGAGAATGCGATGCTGAAGATGATGAGATGCCAGATAGCATCATTTGTGATACACTCTTCTTTTTGAGAATGGGCTTGGTAGTGGGGCCTGTTGAAGACGTCTCGTTAGTGCTCATGCGACGACCACCTTTCTGAGGCCCTGATGTCGCGGGATTGTGGCCAGTTGATGGTTCGAACGATGGCGACCCTGGGCCAGCGCCAGAGGCCACTGCTGCAGCTGCAGTATGAGCAGGCTCGTCATAGATCGGTCCATACAACCACGTCACGTCCGAATCTTTGAGCCAGTTGACCGACTCAGGGGCCACCGTCTTGAGGTTATATTTTGCCTTTGTCCACGACCGCCACGACGCATTTTCTAATCGAGCCGAGTTGGCCACGTCTTTGCGCCTCAACACAATGTATCGCCATGAAGCCGAGATGTCGGACTCGTTCCAATCGTGGGTAAAGTAGTCTACTCGTTTCGACGGCTCGCGCTTGACTGCGGTATCGTCGTTAGGGACCAGTGGCTCGGGCGAGTCGACTGGAGAGATCGGAGCCTCATCGTAGTCGTCGCCATGCTCGTAGTACTGGCTGTTCGCGGCATTTCGGTGGGAAAAGTAGTCGTCTTCGTCGTCACGAGCAGTTCCCGCAAATGCGTCACCGTCCCGGCCACCGTCATTTTCACCGTCGTCACTGTGGTGTCCGTCGGCGGCAACTAAATGTGGATAGTCCTCCTTCGATCCCACAAACTCCTGGGATGGCCTGACCGAGAACTCGTCCAAAACCCCTAACGACCGCGTGCGCTTGAGCGCAAACGTCGTATTTTCAAACGTCTCATCGCTGTCCACTAGCACTGCCTGCGACACGCTGGAGGGCCCAGACTCCCCTGTCATTCTCTGTTCAAATGCTCCGGAACGCCTGGTGCTACTCTCCGTATTTCGTACTGGCCTGTGCCTGGCGTGGGTCGTCTGTACCGGGCCTGTCTCGCGCTACCGTCGGGGAGGTCTCTTGTCTGCCTCAACCAGTTACCCCGTAATTCGTTCTCCCCACAAACCACTTCAGTGCTACTTGTAGCTGGTTGGGTGAGCTCAAGCCGATTGGACGCGGCTGTGCGGGCGGCGGCGGCGGGGTGGGAGACCAGATGCAAAAAATCCGAAAATCTGCTGCTCTTTGAGGGGCCGATGGACGTCGAGAGGGGTAGGCGTTAAACGCTGGGCACAATAGGGTTGGCGGCAACTGCGGCAGCGGGGGAATGACAGTAGTGGCAATAGTGGCAACAGCACGCGGCGGACCCTCCAAATGGTTGCCGCTGGATCTGGCCAGGTGGTTTTCTCAGTTGTCGTTGTGTAGCGCTCAATTTCAGCACTGGCCTGGCTGATGCCAATGGGAGAAGAAGTGGCCGAGAACGAGCCGGAGCAAAACTCCCGGGGGTGCGGCTATCGGAACCAACCGGAGCAGGAGGCGAGGAGTGCTGGAGATGGCGGAGGACCTGGCGGAGGACCTGGCGGAGAAGCTAGCGGCGGGAAAGATGGCGGTGAAAGAGCTGAAGGGGTGGTGGAGAAGCCGGCGGAGTGGGAGTAAGATGCAGTGGGACTGCGGTGGGACTGGTGTATTAGTAGTAATTGCGGGTAATTGGGTGGTGAGTGGGAGACAAAGTGGGAGACGAAACAGGCTGTGGGATGGGATTATGTTATTGCTAGTAGTCATTGTGGGCATGGGGGACACGCCAGAGCGCCTGTGGGTTGAGTCAGTAGGAGCAATTGTAGCAGTGCCTGTATGCCAGTAGTGCCTGTATGCCTGTACTGCCTGTATTGCCTGTACCTGTACCTGTACTGCCTGTAGTGGCTGCACTAGTAATGTCTGTATGCCTGTATGCCTGTACCCGTACCTGTACTGTCAGTGAATGCATTACAATCTACAACCTACAATATCTTCACCCCTACTAGCCGCCTCCCATCTGGGGTCTTCATTAATCCTGCACGTCCTCCTTTAACCAAAATATCAATTGCCCGTCGTAGAATGCTTGAATTGATGCGATAGAACGGTTCCCGCTCCACCAATTCCCCCTCCGCCAACTCGTACAATGTAAACACGGTTCCATTATGCCCCGTCCGACTAACCCAGTCGCTAATGAGCTTGGCCCATTCTTGCGGGCTCTTGAAGTATACTAGCAGCACCGCACCGTTGGTCCCAGGCTTAGGCGGGCTCGAGTCATAGTCCACTAAATCGCTGCTCTCGCCTCGATCCCAAGCAGCGTGATCCTGCGAAACCATGTAGTCAAACACCTGCTGGATCACTTCCAGTTTCAGGCCTCGGTTTATCCGGTCATTTCGAAACAATTCTCCATCCACCTCGCCCTTCTTACCTGCAGCTGCACCGCCAGACTCGCCCCGGGCCCCCAGTTCTCCTAGGTCTCCCTGGTCTCCCTGATCGGTGCCCGTGGTAGACGTCCTGCCTAGCTCGAGCGTCCAAATGCCATAGAACTCGCAGTACGACCGGATCAGCTGATCCCAGCTCTCTAGTTGAGCTTTCCAAGTGCGATCATTGACCTGCTTAGTAAAGAAGGGTGGGAACTCGAATATTGGCGGAAACTTGAACGACATTGGCCACCGTCAGCCAGCCCCGGTCAGTGTATCGTTCAGCGGAGGAGGTTCAATGTTCAACCGAAAGTGCTCTCCGCCGTGCGGTGGTCGGGGTGTCGCCAGAAAACCCAAACTGGCAAAGCCGTCCCCGTTCCGCAGTTACGCGTCAGTCCGTCTATGTCATGTCTGATGAGCTGGCGGAGATAGCGGTCGGGCTGATTGAAGACTTGAATGGGCATCCCACTGGAATCCCACCGTTGAGCGCGTCTCGGCTGTCCCTGGCGGAAATAAGGTACCTGGCTCTGGCAGGCCCGCTTCTCGACCAGTCGCAAAAATCGGACTTGATTGGCAAGGCTATTGTCGACGCGTGTTACCACAAGTCTAGCGCAATTAACCCTACGGCGGCGGCCCTGTACAGCCAGGTAGCACTAAGGGACGCGGTCTCCGAAAAGATTCTGTCGCTAAGCAATGATGTAGAGTCCTTAAGCGGCCAATTGCACCACCAGAGCGCCGCTACAACGACCACGGTGCAGCAGAACCGCAAGGTGGCAGAGACAATTGTCCGGCAAATCTCGCGGCTAGGAGCCCGGCAACGGCAGTCTTTCTCGCCGGCCCAAATGGCAGAGTTTGAACAGCAATTGGACGAGCTCGTGAGCAGTCGAAAGAAGCTGCTCATGCTGAACGATTTTATTGTAGCGATGGTTACTGCTTCTGGAGTCGACTGGTATAGTGACGCGGAGCTGACAAAACTAGTGCTAGAATGCACCGAATCAGCGCTTGTGACTGACCGCAATTTGGGACATAATCCGTCTAGTGATTTAGTTGAGTTGGTACTAGCTAAGCAATGAGCTACTGGGCGAGCGACTACTGGGCAAGCGGGATAGGGGTGGTTCGGCCGTCGCCTGTGTCTGTGCCTGCAGCTACGTCGGCGTCAGTGCAAACGCTGCCACGGGCTCGGAACCCTCTCGTTCGAAAGATTGACTCAATCGCAGCATCGGACACTAAGAATTGGGCCGCCGAGTTATCGATCCAAGCCACAAATTCTGTTTCTGAGTATTGCCGAGTGATAGCTCCGCCATTGATTTCCACATAGGTATGGAATCCTTCAATTAGGGAATCCGACAGCGGGGCCTTTAACTTTACCAAGTATTCGTCAAACTTCATTTAACCGATAGCAGCAACGGGTAGAGTGGTAGCTCTAACGTGTAAGCGGAGGTAGCACAGCAACACCAGCACCAGCAGTGGTAGAAGTGGCAGAAGCGGTGATAATGTTAGTAGCAGTGGTAGTAGCAGCGGCAGAATACTAGTCAAGTCCCTCTGTGTCGCTGTCCTCGAAAACTCCGATCCAGTTGCGCAAAATTCAAACAACCGAGATGCAATCCAGATGCAATCGAGATGAATCGACTAGTCGCTAGTGCTCCCTGTTCCTTTTCCCTCCTACTCCCTCCTACCCCACTGCCGGGCCAGCTTACCCCAGATCTCCGATCTGGTGGGCCGCATAGTGGGCCTCTCGCCCAGCCTAGTACCGTACTACCTGGCCCAGGACTCTGGGCCAAGCGCTAGGTTAGTGGTACAGCGCTGCATTCTCCTGCAAGCATCTGTGTAGCAACCGCACCGACCCAGTAATTGCCCGTACTGAGGGTGGAGCCGGCCATGGCCAAAGTGGCACCGTGGCAGTAGAATGATACCAAAATGGTCCTGCACTTTCGTACGGTGCTCTGTCCGGTTGGCACTGTTCGCCCGGGTATTATCTTCGGGCGCTTCGGCTGGCCGCTGCCCGTCGCTCAGTCGATTTCTGCGGCCCGCTTAGTCTACCTGCCTGGTTTGCGGCGGCTCCGGCCTGCCCTGTGCTGCAGCTTCCACAGACCTACCAGTGCCCAAAATGCAAGTCGGCCACTGACCCACAGGCAGAATGCGTTAGACACCCATGCACAACCCTATAGCTGCGCGCTATCAGTGTATAGGCTGCGGGCGCTGGTACACACTGGGTACACGCTGGGTACCCCTTCATGAGTTGAACAAAGACACGTCGTCAACGTAGGTATGGTTCCGAAGATAGGCGGCCAATTGAGGGCTCAGGTCGGCGCTAAACACTCCTTTACCCATTTTGACTATTCGACCTCCGCCCAGCCTGATTCGTCCTTCGAGGTCCACAATCACCGATACGTTTGATTCCGGTAACAGCTTGATTCGATATCTTCTGAGCGGGCCACCGGAACCATTAAAAGTAGCCATTTTACTCACCAACATGAGAGCGAGCAATCAAAGCAACTGAAAAGTAGGCAGTAGGGAGTAGGTAGTAGGCAAGGCGGTAAGCTGAGTGTGGGAGCAGCAAACAGGAGTAGTGAGCAGTAGGCAAAGGTAGCAAAGGTTGCAAAGGTTGCAAAGGTAGTAAAGGTAGCCAAGTAGGCGAAAGTAACACAGCGGCGCGGGCGGTAATGAAACAGAAGCGAGTGAGCGAAGAGAAGAGAAAAATTGGCTTTAGGGTACGCTCACCGCGGTTTTGCGATACAAAGTTTCAACAAGATTGGTCTTCTATTACATATGGTCCCATTAGTACCAGCCCGCTCTTATATATCATCTTCAGGACCCACTGACGGGGTGACGGGGTGCGAACGGTTCACTGTATGTTCCGCTGATCGATGCAGGTTTCCAGTTTGTCCGCCAGTGTTCCCAGGGATAAGGCGGAACCCGCTGGCGTTACGCCTTCGAGCAATCGATCGAGGCGGATCCTAATCAAGCACTATTCATCCGCAGCTTTTTCAATCCGGGCATTGTTGTCGCCGGAGATTGGTGGCGGCTCCGCCAGCGGGCGCGCTGGCGGAGTTAGCGGACCCGACAAAATGGGTAATGGCGCTATTGTACCTTATTTTGCTAGTCTATTTAGTACCCTTGTCGTCGGTTGTGCATTAGGGCGATCCAGGTAATGCGGTAATCAATTTCGGTCTGGGGCATTTGGAGGCATAGCCAATGCCAGGCAGCAGTACCAGTAGTAGGAGCAATGGGCAGCAGGGGTTGTGCATTCAGGCGGGAGGCGGTTGACGGGAGATGGAGCCAAGGCTAGGTCGGGGGCGGGTTGGGATGCTCGGCTAAGAGTCTAATGAGCCAGGACGGGTCGGAATGTCAATCAAGGGTCCAAGGGCCGGCCGGGGCTAAGGGATGCTGAGGGGTCTAAGGGCTGTAGGGTTCAAAGGCAGGAGTCTATGGTCTAAGGCTGGTTAAATTCAAGAGCCAGTCGGTCTGCTCAGGCTCAGATCCTAAGACTTCTAGGCACTACTAGAGCCACTAGGCCCAATTCATCGCAGCTATGTTCCTATATTTGGCTGATTTGGTCGAGTTGGTCGAGTTGGCCCCTCGAGTCTAATTCAAGGCGTAGTTCCCCTTTAGCAATTCTTGCAAAAAGTGTAGTGAAACTTGAGGCTGGAATTGGGGCACGCTGTGGCCCGCATTGTACACTCGCAGAAACGTAAAGTGGCCGTAGTTTTTGGATTGGCCCCCGACGCCGCCAGGAGTATTGAAATTGCGCAACTCGGCCTTTTGGAACCCGCTGGCTCCGGGCCAATCTAATGCCTCGGCCCACGCCTTGTTGCCTAACCAATTGCATATCCAATCCTTGTCGCCGGCGTAGATGAGCACAGGAATCTGCTCTAAAATTGGAGGAATGTTGCGGAAAATCGGCAGCATGTCATCTCCCGCTCCGTGGAATTCATTGTTGAGCTGGTTGTTGCACTCCTCGAACGACACATTAGGCGGTACCCCCAATACCTGCTTGACGTGGTCCTGACTGAGGTAGTGAGTCGTGGAATCGTTACCGGTGCCAACTGGGTCCACGTAGCCCGGAGGATCTCGCACATCGTATACGTTGAGCTGGGCCTGCTCGTAATAGTAGTATTGGCTGTTGCAGCTATCATCGGCATCTGAGCATGCCTGGGTGTTGGCGGGGTCGTCATAACACTTTTGGATAGCACTGAGGCATTCCGGTAGCGCATCCTTCATTGCCTGACAGGAGTTGGCGTCCAAAACAGCCTTGTAGCCTCCCTGGCCACAGGCCATGGGCTCATAGTACTTGTACTGGGTCAACTCGTCGGTTAGGCCGTTACCAATGGCAATGGCAGTGAGGTTGAAGTTCTTGCTGTCGTCAGACAAAATGTCGTGGGCCAGCACTGGAATATAATGGCCACCATATGACTCTCCCGTGATGTAGAATCCATTGTCTTTATACTGTGGGAATTTCGAGAAGAAGAGGTTGAGGAATGCAAGCACATCTTGCGACGATGCCGCCGTCGTGACCTGGTCCTGGTCAGAATATGAGTACCCAGCGTTCACGGGCTGGTCCAGGTACAGCAGGTTGGCATTGGAATTCCACGAGTACTCGTTGTATTTGAGAGTGAGGTCGTCTTGGACTAGCGATGGCCCGTTCTCGGTAAACAGGCCAATTAGCGACGAGCATCCTGGTCCACCATTGAGCCACAGCACCAGCGGGTCCTTGGCTGGATTGGATCGCGACTCAAAGAACCAGTAAAACAAGTGGTCCTCGCCATTGTTCACGTCCAGGTACCCAGAGTACTGCTTGACCTTGTCGACCCCTAAACTCGAGGGGTCATTGACTGTGACTGAGTGGTTGGAATAGGCGGCATGAGTAATTCTCTCGGGGCCCTGGAACCCTTGGGCTGCCACAGCTGTCGCCAGCGCAGCCACCGCCGCCGTCAACACACCAGCTGCTGTCTTTCCTAGCACCATCATCTCCTTAGCAGACCTGTGTCCAGATCTAGGTCTGCAGTTGGCGATGGCGTCTTTCAAGCCTTTATACTACCGTCCCAGACCCGTTGGTGTAGATCCATGTAGGCTCAGCTCGGAGCAATGGCACGTTCATGTTACCCTGCACCAACCCCATATCTGTCGCAACGGCCGTAATGCAACCTCTACCTTCCTATCAACGACCATGTCCGCCAATAAAGGAAATGACAACAGACATTATA
Source organism: Blastobotrys peoriensis (assembly GCA_003705735.3). Taxonomy (NCBI): domain Eukaryota; kingdom Fungi; phylum Ascomycota; class Dipodascomycetes; order Dipodascales; family Trichomonascaceae; genus Blastobotrys; species Blastobotrys peoriensis. Next base: position 51,917 of record PPJJ03000040.1, on the reverse strand, counting down.
AAATAATACTCAATTATGCCCCTCCTGGACACCGCCCTGAGAACAGCAAAGGTGATTTCGCGGGTAGCTCCAATACCAATCTTTCCAACACCTCTTTGTCTCTGTCTGTCTGTGTCTCCCGGTGCCTGGTTTTCCCCGTTCTCAGCTTGTCAATTGCCCCTGTTTCGGAGTCGTCGCGATGACTTCATGTGCATCCTGCGACTTCCAAGTTGGTTCGAGGGCTCATGTTCGCTGCAGGCACCAGCCAGCAGTTGGTAGAGCAGTGCCGTGGAAGGCATCAAAGCGGGGAGACCTCCGGCTATCACTCGGGCCTTGTGCCCGTTAGGCTGGCCCCGGTCCTCGGGCAATCAATGTGAGCAATTCACCATAATGGCACCGATCATCAGATCTGCCTTCGTGCGGTATTGCCCACACATTTTTGTGGTGTTGGCGGGGGTGGTGATGCTGGTGGTGAGCTTTTCGAGACGTCTCTCGGCCCATTCGCCAACTCCAGTTCCATCATTGCCGTCTCCAGCTCTTTGCACTCCTCAGCGGTAGCCAGTGAGATATGCCCGCCGCCTCCTTGTTGTCCTCCCTTTTCTCCACTCCCCGTTATCTGTCGTAAAGGCGGCGGGGATCGGCCAGGCCCAGCGGCACTAGCCGGCGGACGGCGGGGCGGCACTGAAACTACCAGAAACAGGCAGGGGTTTCGGAGATTCTGTGGGTATTATACCGCTTGTTCAGGGACACCTCGGACCCGCGAACAAGGTGCCAGTGCAATTGGCCCATTGCTAACTGTGGACTCTTAACTAGCTGTTAAGTTCTCGATGGTTTATGAAGTTGCAAGTGGTGTGCCATTTCAGTACTGTCTGACGTGATACTGCTGGAAGCGGCTACTAATTTTTCGTTCCTGGATGGCTATAAATTGGCATACACCCTGAAGTCGATTGTCCACTCGGTAACGCTAGAAGTATCTCAGCTGCTTGCTCCGCCTGAACACTAATGTCTGAAATTGACCAAGCTAAGAAGCTGATCGCGGAATACCCGCTGCTCATGGTATCAAAGTCCTGGTGCCCTGATTGCGTTTATGGCAAGAAGGTGTTTGCGGATCTCAAGTCTCAACCGCATGTAGTCGAACTCGACAAGCTTGACAATGGAAAGGAGCTTCAGGCGGCCTTCCTCGAATTGAGTGGTCAGAACACTGTCCCTAATGTGTTTATCAAGGGCGACCACATCGGCACTGAGGAAGATATCGCCCGGTTACTCAAGTCTGGGGATCTCGAAAAGCGACTACAGCAGGAAGGCCTAGTCAACTGAGCTGCCCGCTCACCGCTACAGTGCCACAAACGCCAACGATTAGGCAGTACTAAACTACCATTACATTTGCAAATTGCCAACTATAGAGAGAATTGCTAACTTAAACATAAACATAAATTGCTGGTATAGAGAGAATTGGTAACGTGAACGACGATAAATTGCTGTATAGAGAGAATTGCTAACGTAAATGACTATAAATTGCTAGATCTCTGGCTGTGGTTTATAAATTTCCTCGAACCTCTTGTTCTCGTTCAATGGCTTCAAATAACGACCGGAAGTTGCCCGCGCCAAACCCGTCGAAATTGTTGCGCTGGATGATTTCAAGAAAGACAGTAGGCCGATCTAGTAGCGGCTTGGTGAACAATTGCAACAAATATCCGCCGTCGTCGAAATCAATCAGGACATTGAGACGCTCAATTTCTTCCAGGCTCTCGTTCAGCTTGAAATGAGTGCGCGCCAACCTTTTGCGCACCGTTTCATAGTAGCTGGGCGGCACCTTGATGAACTGGACTCCTCGTGCCTTCATTCGCTCGACTGTGGTGAGGATATCCGAGGTCCGCAGCGCGATATGCTGAACGCCTGGGCCGCCATAGAAATCGACAAACTCTTCAATCTGCGACTTCTTTTTGCCCTTGGCCGGCTCGTTAATCGGCATCTTGATAGCTTCGTCGGGCGATGCCATGACCACCGATCGCAGCGCCGAGTACTCAGTGCTGATATCCTTGTCGTCTACACTCCAGAACCGATGAAACCCAAGCACTTTCTCGTAGTAGGTACAAGCCGAGTCCATGCAGTCCCAGTCCTGGTTGCCAACACAGTGGTCAATTGCGTCGAGCCGGACTGACGGCAGCAAGTCGGAGATGGGGTCCTTAGGGGCAGCGACAAAACCAGGCAAAAATGGGCCCCGGTACTGCGATCGATTAATCAGAGTATGGGTCGTCTCACCGTAGGTCGTGATGGCGGCCATCGTCACTGTGCCGTCCTTGTCGGAAACGTCCTTGGGCGGGGACACCACTTCGGCGCCGTTTTGAACGGCCGCCTCGTATACTCCGTGCACATCCTCTACTTCAAATGCAACGTCCTTAACCGCGTCTCCGTGGGCAGTCAAATGGGAGTGGATGTCGTCTATCACCGCCTGGTCTGCAGGGTCCTCAGCGACTTTTCTCAGGCTCGATGTGAATACAAATACCACCGACCCGTTGGTGACTGCATGAGAAGCAATTGCCCGGGACCCCGTCTCCAGGCCACGGTACGCTAACGGTTCAAACCCAAATCTCGACACATAGAAGGCCGCTACCTGAGCAGCGTTGCCAACGTACCACGTAACGTGGTCGTATCCGCCGTAATGTTGAGTTTGCGTAGCGACGGGCATTCAGACAATTCACACGCCTCAAATTATCCACCACCACTAGTAAGCTGAACACAAGTAGGCTGGGGTGTTGTATCTGCGTTCCGTTGTTGGGTTACGTTAATACCCTCCTGACACCAAATTTGGCCAGTATAACCTTGATTGGACTAAATTGGTCACCACCGCAACCAAATTATAATTACCAACAACTGCAGCTCAACCTCGGCAGCAATGCAAATTTCAGTATGGTGCAACTCGTCGTGCTACATACTTTCATAGCTATATATACTCCCAGATACCCCCGTATAGCGGTGTTTACTGCCGTCATCGTGACCTCCACCTGCTCGTTTCCGAAAAATCTGAGACAGTGTGGAGAAGAGTGCCGTTCCGCCCGAAGATCCGCCCTTAGCCGGCCATCGCATAACTGTCCGGGGACGTGCGGCTACAAACCAGGTACCCCTGGAATCCCCGCCAGGCGCTGAATCCGCTGGATGTCCGCTGGCATTGTCGCTCGCATTCTGCTAGATCTCCGCTGGAATGTCCGCTAGAATCTCCGTTGCCATTCCCGCCCGCATCTCCGCTGGTGTCTCCGCTGCCATTTCCGCTGGGCTGTTTCACCGTTCACCCGTCAATACTTGCACCAAGTCCTTAGTAGTTAGATGTGGAGTCGTGCACCTGGATGTGGGCCCGTGGCTCTGTCGCCTGGCGCTCGCTCCTAATTGCCTCAGATACAATGTTGCCGCATAGTTTCGCATAGGGGTTGACTTGGGTCGCTACGACCGCCGCCAGCTCGTTTCCGTAGACGCCCGCCAACCGCAAACACTCAGAAGCCTGAGCTTGGTAATTCCAGCTGTCTTCATTGGTGGACTCGGCTGCCAGTTTCAAGTACAGACCCCCCAATTGCGACTGGGCCTGGCACAGTACGACAGCCCGCATTTTTGAGACGGGGTCTGACTCCAATTGGGGCTGTGCTAGTCGTATTGCCGTCTTCAAGTCGCCCACAATGTCAGTCTGATCCCGGCCCAGGTCAGGGCACAGTCGACACAATTGGGCTCGGTTATTATAAGCCGAGGCGTAGTTTGGCGCTTGAGAGATGACGCCGTTGAGCAATTGTAGCGCTGCTCTATAATCGGGTTCCGGGAAATCCAGTAGTGCAATTGCCTGCTTCTCTGCTGCAACCAGCTCGTCTATAGTCGCAACATTCTGGTCTGGCGCCATTTGCATATCGATCCTCGTAGCTTTCGGAGCGCCCAACAAGCGATCAAGCACCAGTCTATCGCCGTTACTGAGAGCAGTCATCCTGTAAAAGTGCAATCACAATATAACAATACTCAACCTGGCGCGCAATACTGTCAGCGTCTGTAGCAGCGTAATACTCGCAGCGTAATGCTCGCAGCTTAATATTGTCACAGCGTCTGTCGCAGGGTTTCTTTATGTTAAATTGTGCTGGCTCAGCTTCTTATCGCCGCTCGGCATTCGGACCCGCCAAAAGCCGGCCATTCACCTGACATGGAAACGACAAGCGAGCATATGGCATAGGCAGTTACAGTTCAACTACCATAGTGGCACGGCACTAGTGATTACTACCCTGCTCTGGCGCTGCTACTCTGGCACTGGTTGCTGCCCTGGCTGCTGGTTACAGCTTGCTGCTCCCACTGCCTATCTGCTATGGCGCCCTTACTGGCGGCGGCCCTATACTGATTAATCCCGGCTGGCGGCCAGGCGGTTATACGGCGCGTCGCGACCCTGCATGGGACCCGTTGATTTGAACAGTGACAGCCGGCAGGCAGCAAAGCTGCGGACACAATGAGCACTCAAGTGCATTTATACGTGAGTGAGGGAGTTGAGGAGTGGATATTTGGGATTTGCTTTGGGACTTTCCCGGTTGCAGGTTGCAGGTTGGAGTGCGCCTCTGCCTACTCGCTGCCTACCCTTCCCTACCCTGCCCACGTCGCTAACTAGAATACGCCGCTGACTCTAATCTCGATCCCTTTAGAGTCGTATCCACTGTTCTACTATGGAATTCTCAAATTGATTTTGGGAACTTGGCGCGATGAGTTTCGCCGCCAGGCCTGGATCGATTCTCCTGCCCTCAGAGCGTTTGCTAGCGATACTGGCACCGGGTCCAAACGGTCGTCGCGATCAGGGGGTGACAACCGGCGGACCCAGCTGGACTTGTCAGAGAGTCAAACAATTGAAATCGACGACAAGGTGGCTCAATTGGAGGAATTCATCAACGTGACGCTGACCCCTCTCGAGTGCTCAATCATCTGCCCGTCGGAAATCGTGCCGGTGGTGTTTGGCGACCACATTTTCCACAATGGCGTCACCGTAGTGGCCGAAGAGTACTTGCCAATCCAGATTGACGGCGAGGGATGGGACGATGGCGGTGAGCGGGTGTTGGGAGTGTCTTCGCCGCTGTCGAATGCGGGCATATCAATCTTCTTTCTGGCCACCTACTTTTCCGACTACATGCTGGTGCCGACCGCGGCCCAAACCCGAGTCATCTCCGTCCTCCAAGACCGAGGGTTTGTATTCTCGGACTCGGCCGAGTCGTATATTCGGTTCAACCGCTCCGCCACGGCAATGCTCGACGAGTCTCAGCTCTCGGATCTCGCCAAGCGAACTTTTGACACCTTCCAATCCCACCGGGTCGTGCCCAATGTCGAGGCCTCGACCCGCCTCCTGGTGTCCGGGGTCAGGTATGTCAACGACTCTGTGCAGCTGGCGATTGCGCGAACACTGCTAGACAAGCCAAAGTACTTTTCAGTCACAATCACCGCCGGCACCGAAATCAGCTTTCTCATTGACAGTACCACCGCCCATAGTTTCCCCGACTCGGCGCTGCTGGGGTCGCCTACAGACTTTGTGGTACCAATTTTGTTTGATTTGCGGCAGTTGCCTGACAATTGCCCCGGAATCGTTTCTGGAGTTGCAGGGCGAGTGGTAGGGTCTAATCGACACCGGCAATCGCAGTCTCAACCCCATATCCAAATGAGCGGGTACGTGTCTACCGCCAAAAGTGGTATTGTACTGGTTGCAGCAGATACCATTGACGCATCTATCGAAGTTTTAGCATACTAATAATACATATCGGTTAGGAGGGCTCAAGTCCTCGGTTTCGGCCACCTCCACCGCCACCGTCACCGCCACGGCTTCAGCTTCGGCGGGACTCGATTCGTTGGCGAGTCTTGTCGCGGCCGGCGGTGATTGCATTTTCAAACTCCTCGTCGCTCATTCCTCCGGTCACTTGTCGCACCAAGTCGTTGATGAGCCCGGTAAAGTTTTCCCGTCGCAGCAGGTTCTCCCGCTGCCATGCCTCTCGTTTTTCCTCTTCTCGAGCTAGTCCTTCAGCATCGCCAATCTCCTTGAGCGTCTGGCGTCTGTCCTTAGTCAATGCAATCAGGCTGAACCGCAGCTCTCCGGCAGGGTTGTTTTCGATTCGTCGTCGAAGCACCTCTGGCAGCTTATGTGGAAACTCGTCGTCCGTACACGGCCCATGGCTGATCGGGCTCGGATGCAACCCGTCAAGCTCCAGTAGAGTGCCATTGACCGGCAAGTACGCAATGAAATGGTACAGACCGTCGTCTTCTTCGTTGCGATGAGGTCTGTCGTCGTCGTCGTCTAAAAACGGCGTCGGCCGTGAGAATGAATTGTGCGCCTCCCGAATCACATCCGAGTTTGAAATCGCTTCTCCTTTGACTTCAGAATCAAACGATTCCACAAACTGCTTGAAGTTGCCCAAGTACTCCCCGACCTCTAGCTCCGGCCGGTTCAACACAATTGACAGCACCGCCTGAGTCGCGCACGCGTTTTGGATCATCTGCTTTGCAAAAAACACCCCTTGGTCGCCCTCGGCGTACGCGCCATCTCGAGGCTTTCCCGCTGAATACTGCGCGCTGACCTCGCTCGCTCGGTACTTGAATAGGAAAACCACTCCATATAAAGGGCCCACTGCCCGCAACGAGTCTTCGTCGATCGACAGCAGTTCTTCAAACTGGGCGCCTTTGACTCCAAACTTCTCAATCAATTCTGTAAACACCCCGGCATCCGATTCTATCAGGTTCCAAGACGACATCCCTACCCGTCTATCGTCTCGTCCAGTCACGTCTAGTCACGTCTATCGTCCAGTCACGTCTACAACCGTAGTATCTCTGGATCCTCAGCTTAAATGGTCTTCGGCTCGATTGCTAGTATGCTTAATTAGCGCCACTGATTAGAAGTTTCAGGACCGTCGGGCCGACGACCGGACCGATGAGCTACAGACAGAAATTTGGGGGTAACGAAGAGGAAAGAGGAAAGAGGAAGAGAAGGCAATTGGATTGTATTGGCACAATAAATGAGGTAAATGAGGCAGACAGTGGGTTCAGAGTTGCTGTGTATTGATTCGTATAGCACCGTCAAATAGCTACTTATGTGCCAATTGCCGCAGCTTCGCCGCGTACACGTCGATGCCGCGATTCGTGCCTGTCGGCGTTATCTTATCTTATCGCCGAGCACAACAGCAAAGATCAAGGTCGGTCCTGGAACCCTCGAAGCCTCGACGCGGTGTACTGAGCGGCCCTCGAGTCTCGAAGCGGTGCTACGCAGTCTACGAATTCATTTCAATGTCCAGCCTGAAATTGTTTTGCCTTGACTTGGTTGCCGTGTGCGTTGTGCTATGTGTCCTGAGGCCCTTGCTAGTCGTAACTAACAAATCCACCGGAGTTGGAATGGCGGGAAAAGTAGTCGAAATCAATCGAAACAGCAGTTCCCAACATGACCGCTCGCTGGTCTAAGCTCAATGCTCCACAAACATCCTCTTCATATGGCAGCCCCTGAAACGCCGATTGGTCCATTCGCAGCACATAGATTCCGGTGTCGGTGGTGACTTCTCTCAGAATGCCTCGCCAATTGCGGTCTACTGCGCCCATGATTTTGCCCTGCTCGTTGCGAACCAGAAAGCTGAACGACAGAAACGGCGCATCCACCTGACCAAATTGGTCAAACTCAGACTCGCCCGACGATAAAAACAGTCCGTACCGTCTCCGCCATGGGTGCCATCGCTGAATGGTCTCCCCAATCACTATTGGGTTCGGATCGTCGAGCGCACTGGCGTACTGCGACGACTCTTTAGACGGCAGTAGTGCTTTGATGTGGGAATTAATCAATGCAAACGGTCGCCGAATTGTCAGCACATGGTTCTGGTACTTGTCGTACACGTTAACCGTAAATGGCCGATGCAGCCGGTACACTTGTCGAAGCAGGGACTTGCCAATTCCCAACCCTTCTTCTTCCATGTACCCTACAAGGTTCCCGAGCGGGTCCATAATCACGTAGCGGTTAGCCTGTTCGAATCCTAAAAACACATTCATCATTTCGAGCTGTCTCTCAATAATGAGCGTAGGCTGCGATAATAGTTCATACACCGCGTCCGATTGTTGCACTGTGCCGCCAGTAGGAACTTCAATTTGGGGCGGCGGCGGCGTGTAGTAGTATCCTTGGTCGGTCTGCTGGGGCTCGGCTCTTCGCCTTCGTACCGCTCGCTTAGGCGGGTCTCTCATGAATGCCATTCCCCGCCACGAGGCAGGCGCCGGAGCGGGCGCGAGCCTGGCCAAAGCCGGGGCCACCAGACCCCGACTTACTCGGGCCGGCAGCCTCGTTTCCAGCAGGGTTCGTAGCATCGGATTGCAGACGTGTCGGAATCAGAGGCACTGGCGAGAACTGAGCACCGTTTTGTCGTGAGTAGCCCGCTGAGGCGTCGAGGAAACGGTGCTGTAATGGAGCTGAAATATGGGTTAGGGTCAGCGTCGGCGGCGGCTGCGACTGGTTCTGACCACCAATCAAGTAAACGGGCTGTTCGGTTGAATTATATAAGCGAGACGCTTGAAGAACTGCTTCTGAGCTGCGTTACTGATCCTGAGCTCGACCCCCAATTCTCCGGTACCTCTCAGGTAAGTGAGGCGACTGGCAGCATGGAGCCACGACTCACTCAGATCAAGGATCGGTCCGAGGCTGCGCAGCCGCGCCATCCTGGACCCGGATAAGTGAAAAATGGTGAAATTTCATGAAATTTCACTTGATCCGAAATGCTGGCTAACACGAGAAGTCTGGGATCCAGGCTGGGTATAAGGCAGCTAAGACTGCCCATTCGCACGCCTGGTCTCGCCTCAAGCATCCACACAGTTCCTCGACTTGCTAACGATTCTCGATACAAATCTGAAGGAATTGACGGGCTGTACTCGGCAAAAGGATTCAATACTGCATGGACTGAGTACCAAGGTCAGCTGGTTAGTCGATTGAACGAGCTGACGGTCGAGACCGAGAACGAAACCCGGGTCCCGTTTCAGATCATGCTAAACACTTCTCGCAAGAACGACCAGGCCCACGTGTTCAACCATGCGTCGCAGGCTTACAACAATCACTTATTCTTTGACGCACTAACTTCTCCTACCACAAACAAGACTGAGCCTAGCAGGGCGCTGACCCAGCGAATCAATGCGTCGTTCGGATCGCTAGACGGCCTGCGAGAGGAAATGCTGTACGCTGCCGATACGCTGCTGGGGTACGGGTGGGTGTTTCTAGTTGAGACGCCAGAAAAGAGCCTGCACGTCATGACGTCGTTCAACGCTGGGTCTCCATTCACCTCGTCGCGAGCACAGCTTTTTGACCTCAACAACTCTGTCGACAGCCAAATTGAGGAAGATTTAGAGGTCATCAAGGCATCAGTTACTGCTAAGGAAAAGAACCATTCCATTGCGCTACTGGCGATTAATGTATGGGAACATGCCTACGTTCCGGACTACACCGTCAGTGGACGTGCTGACTATCTCGAGAAGCTGTGGGCATCGATTAACTGGGAAGTTGTATCATCTCGGCTGTATTCAGTCTAGACGTGTATATAAGAGTTACAGCTATAAAGTCAATCCCTAATCTCCATCTGATTCCAGCCAGTCTCCAACTAGGCGCAGACCTCGTCTCGATTTTGCCTGTCGCTCCTCGATAGTTTTGAAAATCAAATGTCCCAATTTTGATTAAAGTGAAATTCGTGATCTGATATCAGCCCGATATCACTCATTCACGCCATGTTCGAGTCTCCTTTGTATCCTAAGGACGAGCTCAAGCAGACGAGTGGCGCTGGTGCACTGAAGCGCAAGTATATTGCGACAGAGCAGAGCGAGATCCGGGCAAAAAATGCCGGGCCCCGCAAAACTGTCGTCAAGTTCGACCAACATACCGCTGGTTCCGATTCCAAAGCTAGGGTCTCGGTCAAACGCACCCGGAGGTCGAAGATGCGGTCTCGGGGCGGAGCAAAGATCGGTTTCAATGCGGTTCCCGTGCCAGATCTAGACCCGTCGTCAGATCCCGGCGTTCAAACTGGGCCCCTTTATCGCGGCCTGTTGTCAGGGACTGTCTACGAGCAGGACGGACGCGTCAAGCGGAAGTGGGCTGGAGCCAAGGACCAAACTGAAGAACCGCTAGAACCGCCGGATCCTGAGCCTGAGCGCCAAGAGGGCGAGGACGGGGGAAGCTCCAAGAAAAAGAAGGGTGGCGGTTTGTTTAGTACTAAGCCAATAGTGGATTTGGTCAGCCATGGCCTAGAGCCGCTACCACGAAGTGTCAGCCCACTGAGAATTGTGAAGGATACTACAGAACTCGGGGCTGCAATTGCTTCACAAGGACGAAGTTCGCCAGGCGCTGCGAGGAATAGCAGACAGAGATCAAGCGGTACACCAGATGGTAGCAGTGATCTCGATCCGTCCTCCTCTACCGTTGAGGATCTGAAAGACGCGGCCAGAACAAATATCTTCAGTCCTGAAGCGCTGCAGGTGATTTCTAAAGATACATCCCGAGACGCTGTGGATCCCAATTCACCAATCACTATTCGCACCGCCAGATTCTGGCACGAACAGGACACAGAGCCCCAGAACTCCCGTGGTCTGAGGGCTCAACATGTGCAAGTACTAACCTCAATTATGCATACAGCAATGCTAAAAAAAAACTACCCCCTTGCATCGCGCGCGTTTGCAGCGCTCATTCGGACTCCGTTGGTTGAGATCAGAGTTATTTGGACAATTGGGCTTGAATTGCTCATTTGGCGCCGACACAGCTCGTCGTCGTCGTCGTCGTCGAAACTCAAGGAAGAGGAGTTCTTGGAATGGCTGATTGTACAGTATCGGTTCTTCAAGAAACCAACAGTGCCCAAGTGGAAGCCGCTACCACGCGCGCCGGAGTTCTTTCCCCCGTTGATCCTTTCAATGCTCAAACACGGCCGGCCAAAGGAGGCCCTGGGCCGGCTCCAGGATATCATGTTGGAACCTCCATACAGCGAAGACCCGCTGTACTACTTTCTCTGTGGTACTGCGACAGAGCAATTGGCCGCGCACGAACGACAGAGCCGAGAGCCGTCTCAGGACAGAGTTGAGGACTTGGTCCGGCAGGCTCGAGACTACTTTTCAAAGTGTCTAACTCTTGGTGGGGTTTATCCTGTTGATATTATTGACTATGAACTGAACCGGCTTGTCAGCGAAAAGGAGTATAGGAAAGAAGCGGAGCCAATGGCAGACCCTAGTGCTGCCGATGCCCCTAGCAATGACGCCTCTGACGCCAATACCAATGGCCCTGACAATGACGTATCCCCTGGCGACTCTGACGCAGACAGCTCCTCAGACGATGCCTCTGATCCCGATGCCTCTGACCCCGAGTCGTCCGACCTCGATGCCCCTGATTCATAGCAACCCCCAAGCTGAACTAACTAAATATCTGACCCCCAATATCACCCCAATGCCTGAAAACAGAATCTGGACTTTACTTTCCAAATCCCAGGTTACCCAGCTCTCCAGCGTAGACTGTCCCGATGTCCATAACAGATCCACCACCAATGCCAGCAAAAGGAGGTGCCAAACCCATCTTGGCCAATCGGATTCTGGCGACGGGACTGGCTTGTCGCTCCTTGGTTTCGATTCGCCTACCGACCGGTTCTTTGTTTCAGACTCGCTCAAGATCTTGGACGGCCATAACCTCCAATCGAGACTGCGAATAAAGGTGATTAGCAGTAGAATACGCACGTTAATATTGATAGTGGTGAACGACACTGCAATCGCAATAGCTGACCCACCAGCTAGTATCACCGGCGGCCACTGGTCTTTAGCCATCGTTACAGTAGGTTGCAGTAGGTTGCCCGGGCTCAAAGGGGGATTTTTCACACTTGTCAAATCGGGATTTCAGATCGATCTAATCTAATCTGGTGAGGCTCAGTGAGAGAGCTTCAAATGCTTTTTCGAGTTAGAGACATCTGTGAATACGTCAAGTGAATACAATAGTTAATTGGTCATATATAGATCATTATCATTAGATGTGCTAAGGCGCATCTCCACAACGGTTGTGAACCTCATTCTGCTGCCCGCTACTCTGCTGCCCACTACTCAAGTGCCCCACTCTATCCTACCTCCCGTGCTGTTCCATGAGAGCCTCTTGCCGGCGTTCTAGAGCCGCCGCCCGTCGTAAAAGATCCTCGTGGCGTTGTTCGCGAGCCTCTTGCTCGCGTTCTATAGAGGCGGTCCGTTGTAAAAGGGCCCCCTGCTCTTGCCTTACGGCGGCAATCATCTCGCCTTGAGCAGTCTCGAGCTCTTTACGGAGTTCGCGGGTTATGGCCTGCTTCGCCTCTAGTCGAAATTGATCCAACTCGGCCCGAAGGTCGAATGAGTCTTGTGGCACATTGTGAAGAGGGCTGTCGCCGGTAGACAATGCCGTTGTGGTTTCGTTCAGCTGCACTTGGAGCGTTCCGTCGGCATTTCGGGTCGCTCGTAGCCCAGTCCAGCCACTGGGAAGTTGGACGTCGGAGGGGACGAGCAGAGCATTAGGAGCCATGTACCCAGTCGATGCTGTTTGATGGGGTAGCCCATTGAGAGAGGCAGATGCGCCTGTTGGCAGAGTTGGTGTCGGAGTGGGAATTGTCCCAGTCGCGCCACCGGTGGCTCCATTGACGGCAGCAAGCGGTGCGTGCTCTTGAGCGCGGGCCATTCCGTGGTCCTGAGCCTGTGCCTGAGCCTGTGCCTGGACCTGCTGTGCTTGGCCTTGTCCGTGCGCCACATTAGCAACATTTGTCCATTGAGGGGCCGCGTCTTCGCCATCTGAACTGAAAACCAGTGTTCGGCACGTAGGGCACCGCTGAGACCGCTCTAGCCAGCTCTTGAGACAGCCATAGTGAATAGCATGCCCACAGCGAAGTCTCTTTGGGACGTATCTTCTGCCCTGGTCCGGCTCTACGGACATTTCTTCGCGGCATACAATGCAGATGCTTTCCCTTGCCAAATCCTCGGCCACCGCGTCGGCAATTTGCTCGTCCATCCGCTGGCGGGCCCTCACAAACCTCGCGTAGTCGCGAATCCGCCCTACAAATGACACAACTGACATGTACAGGTCCCGGACAATATGCAATGGCAGTCCGTATGGCTTGAGCATGAAAATAAAGAACGTCACATAGATGACCAACCGGGTGAAGTCGGTCACGACTTCCAGAACAAACATCCAGCTTGATTTGGACTCCCACAGGTCCTCGTCCGGGTGGGTGTTGAGGTACTGCTGCTCTAGCAAGTTGAGCCCGTACTTACCGGTGGCGGTAATAATTGAGTTTTGCAGCAGCGCAAATTCGAATGCAAACATAATCATGGTTTCAAAGCTCTTGTTTGAGAACAACTGTCTCGAGCAGTGCTGTAACAATAGCAAATCACACGTGGACAGCACCAATAATGCCGACGTCAGTCTCGCCTTTGCAAAGAAGCTAGGCTGGATTGCAGTCTGGAAGATGAGCTCGACCCGATCGGTGCAAATCCAGTGGAACACCCGTAAAAACATCATCACCACAAAGTACCCCACAAACTCGGCATTAAACCCTTCTCGGAACAGCGCCATCGCCAGAAACGTCTCCGTCAGCGTGTACCACGTGCGCTCGTACAAATGCTCCAGTTCCAGCGCCCGCAGCTCACCAAAGAACACCTTTTGCATCAGCTTGCCGAACAGCACGCTCACAATCAGCAGCAGGTTGAGCAGTACTAACAAGCTTGCCCCGCTCATTGAGATCGCGATACATGCCGAATAGAAGTTGGGTCGTTCTACAAATGCGAGGGCCACCACGGCCACTGCCAGCGCCGTAGATATTGCTGTGTATGCCAAGAACCTCATCTTTGCCATCGCAGCCAGTGGCGAGAACTGGTAATTGGGGGGATGAAATTCGAGATCAGGTCACGGCGGGGGAGAGGCAAGTTGACAGCTAATGGAAAACCACGTGACTGGTTCGGGACCTGAGACACGGTTAGTAATAGTGGGTTAGGGTTGGAGTCTTATCTTATCAGCCCCAAAGTGGATACGACGGCGGTGATCAAGGGCGAAGGCGCCTGGCCAAAGGGGCCGGGCCAAAGGAAGGCCACTACTATACATTACAATTGTGATTAGCGTATATTAGTACGCTTGTAGCTCGCTTGTGTGGTTCGCTTGTGGCTCGCTTGTACGATACGGTTAGTAAATCTTCTCAATATCAATGGTCTCGCGCCAATGAGGTCCCCATCGCTTGATTGCAACAACTGGCAAAAACGCCAGAATAGCACCAATTGCCAGCATCGTGTAGAGCCATCCAAACCCCATAGCATTTTCTAGTGGGCCCGCCACAAATGTTGCAACTGCCGCCAAGCACATTCGCAGCAAATTGTTGAGTGCTACTCCTGCAGACCCCCTTCCTGGAATTGTGTCGACCAAATATGTCATTGTGTTGCCAAAGATGATCATGGACGAGATTCCAAACAAAAACGTGCCTATCATTGGCACCAGCCAGAACGTTTTTGCGTGCGCGGTCCACCCAAACAGAAGCAGTGATGCAGGGTAAAGGGCAGAGGCGAAGTATACGTTTTCAGCAATCCTCACCTCCGGAACTTCCTTTCCACTCCGTGCAATTGACCGCTTGAGAATTAAGTCACTCCAGTAGCCGTTGATAATGGACGACAGCACGTACCCTACCGAATTCGGAATATACATGAGTCCGACAATAATCGACCGGAAGTGATAGGGGCTGGCGGTGTAGAGCGACTCCACCCCGATATTCAAAAAGTATAGGCAAAAGAAGCAGTAAGAGCTGCAGATGATTGCCAGCGTTACCGGAGGGAATTTCAAGAATTTCATTGTCCTGAATGGTCGGATCAGCACGTGGTATACCTGAGCCACGACCGATGTTGAGGTCTGGTCCTGCTGAGCCTCGGCTCTTTTCATCATGCGCTCGGATGCAGTGGTCACATTGAGCTGTAGCGGGCCGCCCTCTAGATCGTTGGGGGATCTTCCGGACCGGATCGATCGAGCTGACCGGTGGGAGATGGACGGCGCGAGAACGTCAGCAATCTGGTCGTCCTCGTCGTGGCCGTCGTGAGCATGGTGTACACTGTGAACCTCGTGTCTGTAGCTGTCCTGGTCAGACTCATGTAGCTCATGCTTGTGCTCTGAGTCTGGCTCATGCTCGGAATGCAATTGCTGTTGTTGCGGTAATTGTGGATCTTGTGGATCTTTAGCCTGGTTCAACGGTATATCATTTTTCTCGGACTCGGCTTCTTTCTGTGCTAACAGAGCTCGGCCTTCTGTAATTAGGGCCTGGCTCCTTAGTGTTTCGGGAAGAAAGAACACAATTACCACCAAAATAGCTCCCCCCACAATTACCAAAAACCACTGGGTGCCTCGCCATCCCCATTTAGTCGTGATGAGGCCACCGAGAATGGGCGCCAATAGTGGCCCACACAAGGGCCCGAGGTAGTAGTATCCCATTGCCCGGCCCCGCTCTGTGGTAATGTAAACGTCGCTGATTGTGCCGGCACCTACTGCCTGGACTGCAGCGGCAGCCCCTCCAGACAGGACTCGAAACACCATGAGTGCACCAATGCTCGGGGCAAGAGCGCAGCCAATTGTGAACCCGAAGAACATTGTAAACGACACAATGTACACCGATCTCCGGCCGCTGGTCTCCGAAATTGACGCCCACCATAGAGGGAAGATTCCCAGCGCCAACATGTATATTCCGAACGACACATTGACAATGTTAGTGGAGGTGTGCAGGTCCTTAGCGACGTCTTGCATTGACGGCAAAAAGATTGACGATCCCATTGGAGCGATCATGGCCGCGATCGCGATGATAGCCACAATCACCGACTTCATCCGGCCAGAGTGGGATCTGGCGTCGTACCGTTCCCGGGGTATGACTACCGAAGACAGTAGTCCCCGACGTTGAGACTTGGGCAGCGTACCAGTCGGTATTCGTTCGAGCTTGGGCAGCTCATTAGTTAATGCGACGGGATCAGGATGATCGAGGTGATCAAGGTGATCAGGGTGGTCGAGATTGGGCTCCCGCGGGCTATGATTTCCAGGACTTTGTGAATTAAATGAGTTTGAATTTGGTGGGCCAGGGGGATCAGCTTTGTGGCCGTCGCGTGGACTGGGGTCAGCTGAGGCACTGTTGCCTGGTCGTTCAGGGCCCGTAGTATGGCCGCCCATGATTAGTGTCAAGGCGTCTCAGTGTCCGTCTAATGACCGTGGTTTCCAGGTTTAACCAGCCCGCCGTTCTTTTCACCATCAATCAGTCAGTCAGATCAAGTCCGAATCTGGACAGACCCACAGCTTAAAGTTCCGCCCCGGATTAGGTTGGCAGGCGATTAACTGGTGGTTAACTGGCAGTTGGCTGGTGGTAGCAGTGCCAGAAGTAAGGGCTCAAGACGAATGCCGATGTGGGTGAGAAATGCGTTTCCGTGTCCGAGCGGTGTGCCCGATTTGTGGGCGGCTCTTGATAGATTTATAACGAGTCCCCGCTGTCGGGGTCCGATACCTACCGCCGCCGGTCGGAATTTTTATTAGTACATACGAAAACCGGCCCGGATCTCGCAAATCTGGGGCGAGTGCCGGACGGGAGAGCAAACACGGCAGACGTACAGAGCGGACGTACAGAGGGACGTACAGAGCGGGCGTACAGAGCGGGGGAGTGCAGCGGTACTGGCAGGGACAGAGGCAACTGCAGCAGTATAGCGGTTGCGCCTTTGTCTTGTTGGCTGTTGCTGCAAAAACATGCCTGTCGTCCGTTGCGCGCTGTCCACTGCCGCCTATGGTATCCTAGTCGTTCTAGGTTCTAGGTTCTAGGTTCTAGGTTCTAGGTTCTAGTAGTGTGTCAATTGGTATATTGATTGGTCTATAGCTCGATCGGCGCTATACGACCTTGGGTCCGGATCTCGGCCGCCGCCTAATACGTAGTAATAGGTTCACTGTGATACGGCAGCGGGAGCTATTCCTGAGACTTAGGCAGTAGTCAGCGTCTGGTCACCCAGGAGGTATTCCGGCACGGTCTGATACGTCCTGGTGATAGCAGTTGCCACGAAACGCGAAACAGCCAATTGCCGCTCCTACCCCGCCGTCACCCGTCACCCGTCACCCGTCACCCCCGTCGTCACCCCCGTCGTCACCATTGTCTTCGTTCCCATTGTTCCATTTCCCAAGCCTCCCAACTCCACCCCGCCTTTTCACCACTATTACACTGCTCATCCACCTCACATCCACCTCACATCGACCTCGCATCCCTGCCACTGCCTCCCACCGCACTGCCACTGCCTGCCTACAACCGCATTACCCCCAGAACCCCCCTCGTGCGTCCGGCCCTCACTGCAAATCAGGGTGTGATGGCCTGTCACGAGCTTATCCCGACCTGGATTGGCGCAGCCGCATCCCGCATCACCAGTTCGGATGCTGAGGATCAGGTTTGGACTCCACAAGACAGCCTAATTGTGAGGTCTCGGACTGGATCGGTCATGTCGGATGGTGAGAACGACGCTACCCGGGCCAAAGTGCCTGAGGGCTTGATTCGGATCAAGCGGTATATCCGGCTGTTCAATATCGTGCTGTTCACGATAACCAGTTGTCTAAGGTAAGTAGTCCGCCACCGGATCGGGCGGGGCAGGCGATTGGACCAGGTTGAGATGGATTGAAGCAGTTCTAACTAGTATTTGGAGTACTCAGGTAATTGGGTATCCTCTTAAGTTCATTAGCCCCAACCTCTATCGCGCATATATCGATATCACCAAGCAGTCGTTTGGGATCTTTCTCACGACGCTGTACCAGTTTTGGACCCCGGCCGATATCACAATTACCGGAGACAAGGAGTTTGAGAAGCTGTTCAGCCTCAATGTCGACGGCACTCTCAAGACGGACTTCGGGGACCGGGTGGTTCTCATTTCCAACCACCAGCTGTACTCTGACTGGGCTTACATCTGGTGGATCGCATTCACTGCCAAGATGCATGGGGCCATTTATATCATTCTCAAGGCGTCGCTTAAGAAGGTGCCGGTTATCGGGTGGGGGATGCAGGCATATCGGTTCATCTTCTTATCACGCAAATGGCAGGTCGATCAGAAAGTGCTGACCGAAGGGCTCGAGACCATTAACCGGGAAACAGACTGGCCAGCGTGGTTGCTGCTGTTCCCAGAAGGCACGACCTTGAGCCGAAACGGATACGCAAAATCACTGGCGTACGCCAAAAAATCCGACACCAAGCCGCTGAAGCATCTCCTGCTTCCTCGGGCCACAGGGTTGCGATACTCAATTGCAGCGCTCAGCTCCAGCGTCGAGTATGTTTACGACGCTACGATCCACTACACCGGTCTGCCCAAAAATGTGTACGGAGAAGACTACTTCACGCTCCGAGCAATTTATCTAGAGGAACGGTTCCCCAAAAAGATTGAAATCTACTGGCGCCGCTATCGCATTGCTGATATTCCGTATCAAGACGAAGACAAGTTTGCACAGTGGATCCAAGACCTGTGGACTGAAAAGGATCAATTGCTAGAGCGCAAAAACACTGAGGGATCGTTTGTCATTGACGAGGAGAATTCGGCTACAATGAAGCCGGTGACCGTCCCGATTAAACTCAATTCCCCGTTCCAGGCGTTCCAAATGTACTCGGTTCCGCTCAACGTTGTGCTGATTGGGTCCCTAATTCGCAATCATCTTGGAA
Organism: Blastobotrys peoriensis; assembly: GCA_003705735.3. NCBI lineage: Eukaryota > Fungi > Ascomycota > Dipodascomycetes > Dipodascales > Trichomonascaceae > Blastobotrys > Blastobotrys peoriensis. The sequence continues at coordinate 33,267 of PPJJ03000040.1, read as the reverse complement.
ACGCGCTGTCGATTTTTGGCCGCTCTCGTGCTCATAGCTAGAAACGCCCGCCGCCACATGAACCAGCCCAAGCCACCCAGACGATGCCACCCAGACGGTGCCACCCCGCGGTGCCTGCTTAGACCTAGACCCGATCAAGGATCCACTTGGAAACTGCTTCTAACACTTCATAGGGCTTGTCCCCGACTTCATGCTGAGTATAATCGCCAGGCACTGCAAACCCGTGGGGCAATGGCTGCCCAGACGCCGATTCGTTAGTCTTTGTAACCAGCTCGAATTCAACGTTGTTTTCATTTAGAGTATTGAGCCCCCTTGTCACCACCTTCTCTGGTAGCATTGGGTCGTTGGCAGCCGATACCAGCATCAGCGGCTTGGCCACGTTAGCAAAGTCTTCCCATCGAAGCAGCGACGGGTGGACTGCAGCCCCAACCGCGACCAAGTCTTCGTCTGAGGACCATGCGTTTTGTTCCTGGCCCTCGAGCACTTGGAGAACATACCGGCCACCAAACGAGTACCCAATCACCGCCACAGTCTCCGGCTTGAACACCTCCACAATTTCAGCAATCGCAGCAGACAAGTGCGGAGACGTGCGCTCAAACGTGTGCTTGGCCAGCCACATCTCGTCGAGGAACCCTTTGATAGTGCCAGCGGCCTGGGCCTTGAACGAAGACAGCAAGGAAGAGGAGGTAGAGGAGGCGGCTTGCTGAGTGTCGTTTCCCGTTTCTTCGGGCACTACTGCTCCAGAAGTAGGGATTGGGTCACCCTCAAACAAGTCTGGAACAACCACGGGGAAGTCCAGCGCCTCAGCATACAAATCGGCCAGTCTCAGGTTATTCGCACTGGCCAATCCCAGCGAGTTTGTTAGCAAGATGGCGAGCTTTTTGGTTCTGGAGCTGTTAGTCTTTGTCACGTACAGCTCAGTCTTGGTCTCCGATAACACGAATCGTTGTCCTTGTAAATTGAACGCTTCTGAGTCGACCTCGTCTTTAGCAATCGGGATCGGTGCGTCTTTGGGGGGTACAGGAGGCGGTTCATCGAGCCTTCCAGTGGCACCGTCCCTAGTCCCAGCGCTGTCCGTCTCTGGTCCAGGCACTGTTCCTGGGGTGTCGAGCTCTTGTAAATCAGTTACCACCGTGTCAGTCGTAGCAGGATTCGCAGTCGAGTCTGTGCCCGAGTCTGTGCCCGACCCCGCACCCGACCCCGCAACTGAGCCCACTAGGGGCTCAGAATCAGTCCCTTCGCCTTTCACTTCCGGCCCTGAACTGGCCTTCTCGCTCATATTGGTTGTCTTTGCTGTGCTATCGCTATCAATTCGTAAACCCTTCCTAAGCCATCGGGCCGATCTGGGGTCGAGCCAAAGCCAGTAACAGAAAATAGGCTTGTGGAGACAAAATAGATAATACTGGTACATAATACTGATACATAATTCTGGTACATAATACTGATACATAATACTGATATATAATACTGATGTTCTGATCGGGCCAATGGAGTCTACTGGCGGTTAAGTTTAACCCCCCGGCGACCCTAGTGGCTTCCACCTGGTCCGCTAGATCGCGCCATCCAATTGTACGGATTAGTAGACCTTGGAAGCGCCTTGAACTTTAAGGGTAGAACCACAGTGGATAAATAGCTGCTCAAGCTACGCAGTGTCGCCATTAGTGCCTTCCAGGAGAACGGAACTGTACTGCAATTGGTACGACTAACTCTGAATCCATTAGGACCACCGGATTGAACCCCAATTGAAAAGACACCTGACTGCCTAGACCTGACTGCCTAGACCTGACTGGCTGGATTGAAATGTCTGAGTGGGATGCAACTGTCACTCGGTATGGCATTGAAGTCCCCCAGTGCAAGCTGCCTCGAGTTGACGAGCTCAGTTCTGTCCTGTGCCCATTGAAATTTGAGGGATTGAGTGAAGCTCAGATCGAAAGAAGGACAAAGCTGTTGCTAATCGCCGAGGTGAACGCAAAGCTCGACACTGTATACACCGTTCACTCGCTCGAGCCCGCCGACGAGACCCAGTAGTACAGGGGGCAATGGACCAGGTACTTGATCAATGGCAAATTGATTTCGAAAGCGGTGTAGATGAATTGCCAGAAGATTTGACTGCAGAGGAGTGGCGGATGGAGAAACCGGATTTAATCGAACTTAACAAAATCCGGGAGACGATTCTCAAGGCTCAAGAACGCTACGAAAAGTATGATGAAGGGGAATGGCGAACACTTCAGGAGTTGCAGGTGGCTCTGGAAGCTCAAAGTTGGATAAGCTCTCGGGCCATATCGTAATTAACGCAGACGACATAACACAATGTCGGCACGCGAAGGTATAAATCTAACTGTGACATTCTGATCTAAATTCTGATTCTAGTCCTGATTCTAATCCTCCACAGCCTGCGATGGTTCGGCCCTAGGGCTCTACGGTGCACTCTCTTGCTACAGTCGGTTTACAGTTCAATCTATCATTATGCTACATGCTTATTCCAGAGAAGATGCACCAGTAATGATATCAACCAACTCGTTGGTAATGACGGCCTGTCGAGTTCGGTTGTATAGAATGGTAAACTTGCCAATCATGTCGTTGGCGTTCTTGGAAGCATTGTCCATAGCGTTTCGTCGAGCCGAAATCTCAGAAGCATGGCCCTCGGCCATCCCCCACATGATGTAATTGGCAAACGCAAACTCAGCCAGGTTCTGGGAAACCTCATCCTCAATCTCAAACGTGCCGAGCTTGGGAGAGTCGTCAATGGACTGCTGCGAAAACGCAGGGATCAGGGTGGGCTCAAATGACACTCCCGACACAAACTTGTTGTACACAACCTCAACCTCGTCGTACTCCTTGCCGAGGTTAAGAATGCTATCGGAAATGAGAGCGGCCTCGGTGAAGGTAGGAGCCTCCTTGCCAATCTGTGAAACGGTCAGCACAATGTTGTCGGCGTGAGTTCGGCTGAGCTGGGCCTTGACCTTCTCACCAACTGCGACAATGTCAGTGTTGGGGTTTTCGTTGACAAAAGCTCGGGCTCGCTTCGAGATCTGGGTGTGAATGGATCCGCACAATCCCTTGTCGGAAGACAGCACCACCACCAGCTTCTTGGGGGCCTCTTCGGGGAACGAAGTCTCGGCCTGTTCAAACACCTGTTGCTGAGCGGTTCCGTACACCCGAGACACAGCCATAGCCCGCTGAGCACGAGACAATCGAGTAGAAGCGACAATCTTCATGGTATTCGTAATCTTCTCAATGTTCTTGATGGACTTGAGACGGGTCTCGATTTCACGCAACGTAGCGTAAGATCTAGTTAGTACGGGCCACTGGCGAGCTACCAACCTAGCGAACAGCGAATTAGTGGCTACAAGCCAGCTAGCAACCTAGCGAGCAGCGAATTAGCGGCTAGAAACCAGCTACAAGCCAGCTAAAAGCTAGAGGCTGTAACGAAAGAGCATATAACAGTGAAGGGGGATGCCTTATACGTGGACGCGGTCTGGCTCGTCTAGTTGTCGTTTGGCGACACGAACACCGTTCCGTGCCCACGCCTAGTCCCGCTGTCATCCCACCATTCGCCCTCAGCGCCACCCTTCGTCGGCTACACAACTCCAATTCGCCCAATTACACCTCCTCCTCCACTTACCGAACCGAGGCCCGCATGGGCCCAGCAGCACGAAGAGCAAACATGGCCAATACTAGTGTAGTCTACGGTCTGAAGCGAAAATTACACTTTTTCGTCTGTCCTATTTTTCAGCCTATGAGACGGCGCAATTGGATTGGCCAAAATCCCACCGGGCCGGTCCGACTTATACGCCAAAACCGGCCGCCGGGAGAGACGACGGCGGTGTTGGGCGGTGGGTGACGAGTATATATACCAGGACGTGGCGACGGGAGGCGACTGGGCAAGCGGGGCGAAATCAGGAGGTAGTGGTTCTAGAGTGTAGCAACGGTCAGCAGTCTAAGCGTTGAGTTGGTAGCTGAGATAGCAGTTGTGCTGCTCTATGGTTGCGTGTGGTATAGTTGGCTATGAGTTCAATTGCGTTGAAATTCACGTCGCTGCTGATTAAAACCGTGTCAAAGCCTATGGCAAACGGGATCAAGGCCCAGGCCAAGCAGCACCCTCCATTCCGGCAGGTGTGTATTAACGTTGCGCAGTTCCTGCATCGCACTGATGTTCGACTACGGAGGGGCCTGCTGGGAGAAAAGCACCTCAAAGTGCGGCCATTGAACGATGCAAAGGCAATTGACTCGGGAGCCAATTTCTTGTCGGAGACGTTTATTTTTTCAGTGGCGGGAGGCCTGATTTTGTTTGAGAGTATGAGGTCAAGGCGGAAGGAGCAGGTCCGGCGGGAGAACGTTGCCGACGATATTCGGACTCTTCAGGATGAGATTGAGTGGCTGCGCAAGGTTCTGCTAGACAAGAAGATTATTGAGGACAATTACAAGCCGCCTCAGGACGTGAAGCCGTCGGTGCTAGTCTTAAGGGAAGACGGATCAATGACGAGGCCGGAGCCTACTCCAGTACAGGCCGCACAAGTGGACAAGGTAGTAAAAGCATGAGGTGATGGCAGTTGGCAGTCAGCAATTCCAGCGCATTTCGCAATTCCACTTTGCCAATTGAGGTGCCCTCCTACTCCCCACTCTACTCTACTCTCCATTCTACTACTCTCACCAGCCTTGCGAGCCGCTATTACTCTGCCTCTGCATTGTACATACTAACCAGGGTCAGCGGTGATCGCACCAATACTAACGCCTATACTCGCAGACCGCCATCCAGGCCCACTCCGTACTGCTGGCGTACTGTTCTCCACTACTGCCCTTCGTCATTGCTGGGTGGCCTTGTGCTGGCGTGGTGCTGCTGCTCCGTCTCCCTACCGGCGTACATCCCAGCACCCGCACATCACAGTCTGCGGTTTGTTTATTTTGTCCCGACATGAGATTAAGCCTCAGGGTTTACATTCACCGTACTCGGTTGGGAAACTTACGTTCTAACATAAACTATTCAGCGACATTTCGAGCGGCGTGACGATACGACGCGCGAGAACCACAACTGTATTGATACGCGTGAACTACTACTACAATGTCAGGAAAGGGCAAAGGTGGTAAAGGCAAGACTGGAGCCAAAGACGGATCGGTTCGAGTCAAGTCTCATTCGGCCCGAGCCGGGTTACAGTTCCCAGTGGGACGAGTCAAGCGATTCCTGAAGCGAAGTGTTCAAAACAAGGTGCGAGTGGGAGCCAAAGCGGCCATTTACGTTGCAGCAGTGTTGGAATACCTTACTGCTGAAGTTCTAGAGTTGGCCGGTAATGCCGCCAAGGATCTCAAGGTCAAGAGAATTACCCCTCGACATCTTCAGCTCGCGATTCGAGGAGACGAAGAACTCGACACTCTGATTCGCGCCACCATTGCGTTTGGAGGTGTGTTGCCCCATTTGAACAAGGCCCTGCTATTGAAGGTGGAACAGAAGAAGGGCCGCAAATAACGGATTGGATGATGGATGTGTAATGTGATTATGTATTAATATACCTAGCAACGAGCTAGCTGCGATTGTGAAGGCATGAGGCTGGTCGCCGGGGGTCGACGGGGGGCTGTTCTAGCGCCGATAGTAGTATTGCTGCACTGATGTTGCAGGTATTATACTCCAATTAGTCTCCTAGTTTCCCTCAGTCTTTTAATTAGTCCCTACTCGTCCTCCTCGTCTTTTCCAGCCTCCTTCTGCCTAAGTCCTTTGTCTACGTATCCAATTTAGCCATCACACAGCCTGCCGCCTCCACACCAGCTTGGAAAGGCATACTTTTTCACACTGTATACTGAATACTATATAATGACGACTATATCACGACTGTATCATAACTGTATCATGACTGTATCACGAGACCAATAACAACCTGCTGCTATCCGCCATTTATCCACCGCTATCCACCGCTATCCACCGCTATCCACCGCTATCCACCTTCCACGCCTTCCATGTCGTCCCTGCATACCTAGTCGGCCGTTGAAGCCTAAGGCTGGTTGGCTTTTAGTCCGGCTGTGCTGCCAGCCGCTCGGATATGTCCGCAGACCCGGGCTTACCTCGGTGCTGAGAGACCGAGTCAGGACGGCTAGAACCGAGTCAACCCCGCTAAGCTATATAGATCAGGCTCTGTCAGATCAGACCCAGATCAATTCTACAAGTTCCGTTCCACGTCCTGCCGCCTGCCGCCTACTATGTTGTCGGTTGCCAAGAATGTAGTCAGGGCCAAGGTGCCCAAGGTGCCTCGGGGAGCCGGAGTGCGATTGTACTCGGCGTCGTCGGGCCTTATCAAGACGGCCTTGCACGATTTCCATGTGGAGAAGGGTGGAAAAATGGTCCCGTACGCTGGGTTTGACATGCCGGTGCTGTACAAGGGCCAGACCCATATCGAATCGCACAATTGGGTCCGCGAACACGCCGGACTGTTTGATGTGTCGCATATGCTGCAGCACCGATTCTCGGGCCCGGGAACCACAAAGCTGCTGGAATCAATCACTCCCTCAGACCTCCAGGGCCTCAAGCCCTTCACATCTACGCTGTCGGTGCTCCTCAACACGTCAGGGGGCATTGTCGACGACACAATCATTACCAAGCATGGCGAGGACGATTACTACATTGTGACGAACGCTGGGCGTCGCCAGGAAGACCTGGAGTTCTTTGGCAGTGCCATTGACCAGTTTGGGGAGGGCAATGTCAAGCGCGAGACCATTGACGGCGGGCTTGTGGCTCTACAGGGACCCGAGGCCGCAGAGACGCTACAGAAGTTGACCAATTACGACCTCACCACTCTCAAGTTTGGCCAATCGGCGTTTGTCGACCTACTCGGCGGCAAGTACCACGTTGCCCGAGGCGGGTACACCGGTGAGGACGGGTTCGAGGTTTCAATTCCAGACGCCAAGGACGCACTCCAGTTCCCTTATGCACTAATCGACGCATCCAACGGCGGAGTCAAGCCAATTGGCCTCGCCGCTCGGGACTCGCTCCGTCTGGAGGCCGGCATGTGTTTGTACGGACATGAGCTCAACGAGCACACGACTCCAGTGGAGGCAGCTCTGACGTGGGTCGTAGCGAAGCGACGCCGAGCCGAGAACAATTTCAATGGATCGCAGACAATTGTCGACCAAATCGCGTCTAAGAACACCAAGCTGCGAGTCGGCGTAGTGTCTTCTGGGCCCGCGCCCCGAGAGGGCGCCGAGGTGTTTGCCGCCGACGACACGACCAAGCCAATTGGCGTCATTACCTCAGGTTCCATGTCCCCCACTCTTAAGAAGAATGTTGCCATGGCCTATGTTCCCCGGCAATTCAGCAAGAAGGAAACGCCATTGTTGCTCAACATTCGAGGCAAGCTTCGTGAAGCGACCGTGGCCAAGATGCCATTTGTACCATCCAAGTACTACAAGTAAGCGTCGTAGCGCAACACAATAGAACCGATCGGACCACAGATCAGAACTAGAACCAATGTAGGCATCAGGTCGGGAGACCTGAACAACCTCACTACAAATAGTCTAGCAGTTGATCGTGAAGATGTACGAGGACTAGATTGTACAATTGCCGATTGCGAGCCAACTACAATTGCCAGATCCTGTCATCAGACATCTATTAGTCCTATAATATTTACTTTTCGTTTTTTTCATTATTTACCTGGTCCGGACGTTGACCTCAGGCTTCGCGGTTCGCGCATCGCGCCCGGTTTACTTTCCCTTCTTGTCGTCAGGCGAAGACGGACTGTACTGCGGCGACGTCGGCGAGTACTGTGGCGACGTCGGACTGTATTGAGGCGACGTCGGCGAGTACTGTGGCGAAGTAGGCGAGTACTGTGGAGAAGTGGGACTGAACGTGGGCGACGCTGGTGAGAACGACGGCGAAGTCGGTGAGTATGATGGTGAAGCCGGAGAATAAGACGCGCCGGCACCTGGTCCTCCCGCTCGGTCTGCCGGCGAGTACGCTGGCGAAGTCGGAGAGTACGAGGGTGACGTAGGCGAGTACGACGGCGACGTCGGTGAATATGCCGGCGACGTGGGTGAGTAGGATGGCGACGTCGGAGAGTAAGACGGCGACGTCGGGGAGTAAGACGGTGAAGTAGGAGAGTAGGACGGTGAGGTCGGGGAGTAAGAAGGCGACGTCGGCGAGTAAGACGGCGACGTGGGGGAGTAAGAAGGCGACGTCGGCGAGTATGCTGGTGACGACGGCGAGTAAGACGGCGAAGTAGGAGAGTATCCTGGACTTGTGGCCGAAAACTCGGGGCTTGTAGCGCCAGCACCCGGCGTGAATGCTGGCGACGCAGCACCAAACGACGAGAATGGCGAGGTAGGTGCGTAGCCAGGCGACGTGGCGCCAAAAGGGCTCTGGAACCCTCCGCCATACTCAGTCAAGCCACCTCGGTCGTCGACAATGCCTGAAGACACCACTGGCGAGAACTGCGCCGAGGGGTCAATGACACCAACGCCATCGTGCATAGGCGACCGGTTATCATATGGAGTAGCAGCACCGTCAGCGCCACCAGCCCCAAGGGCTCCAGCAGCCTTGGAGAACGACTGGTCGAGTCGACTGAAGTCCATGGCCACGGTTCCCAGCAGATCTTCGTCCAGCAGCACATCAAACGCGCCAGTTCCCAATGGAGCCATCTGGCCCAGCATGATGTTCTCCGATACCCCCCGACAGTCGTCGAGCTCGGCGACAGCAGCTGCTTCCAGCAGAATCTCGACCGTCTCCTCGAACGAGCACCGCATGAGCGCGCCAGTGTCGGCACGGTTGATTCCATGTCGCGTGATCGCCATGAGATGACCCTTAGACGTCATGACGTCAACCAACAGCGCCATGTGTCGGTAGTTGACATAGGAACCATCAAACGCAATCACATTGAGAATCTCCCGGTACAGCGCAGATCGAGTTGCCTCAATTCCCAGCACCGACAAAATCTCCACAAACGAGTTGGAGTAGGTCCTGTACGCGTTGACGCCTTCCGTCACCATGACCTCGGCCAGACTGATACCGTCCGTCTCGAGAACCCACTCCATCTGGGTCTTGAACTCGCCCGTGAGTCGATCCGGCAAGTTGCGCTTGTGCTCCATCATAAACACACGAGAAATTCCCGGAATTCCTCGGAGCGTGATGGTCTCAAGCATGTGCTTCTCAATCACCTTGACCATCTGGTCCTCTTCCAGGTCGTCCTCTTCCTCTACTGCCTTGGGATCCCGCACGACTCGGCATCGAATAATCAGCTTCTCAGCATTGTCTTCAGACCACATCACAAACAGGTCCTCGCCGAAGCTCTGGCTGATCTTCTCGGCCACCTGACTCATGGACAGCTGCTTGTCAAGCATCTTGGCCCGGTCGAGCTCCAGACGCAACAGCCACGGCGACTGCTTGTGAAGCGACGCTTCCACGGCCTCATCGGGAATCGAAAAGTACGCCTCGACAGTGTCAAGATCCTCCTCGATCACAGTGGTCCGTGGGTCGGGATCATAGAAAATCTCCGTCGCCAGCGTCACGTTCTCCAGCGACGTGTGCTCAATAGCCGACTGCACAACCTTGGCCCTCTCAATGTCGACTGCAATGTCCTCTTCCAGGTACACCGTCAACGCTGGCGTCTTGATGTTTTTGGCCACATTGAGAATCTCCTTAAGACGCGGCACACCAAGAGTCACGTTCTTGGACGACACACCGGCGTAATGGAAAGTGTTTAGCGTCATTTGGGTCGCAGGCTCTCCAATGGATTGCGCCGCAAGCACTCCGACCATTTCACCAGCGTTAACCAGCGATTTGGCAAACTGCGACTCAACCTCGCCCAATACCCAGTCAAACGCTACCCGATTCAGCCTGTACTCCTCAATTACTCGCTTCGTTGCCAGTCGCGATCGCAACAGACACTTGAACAGGTATGTCGCATTGTCCTGGGCCTCCTTGGTCAGCTCGCTGTCGCCACGAATGACAGTCAGCTTGCCCGATAACTCGCGGACGCCGTTGACAATATCCGGAATAGTCAAGTCACTCGCTCGAGCCTTGTCAATGCTGAAGATCTGCTGCGCGTTCTGAATAACTCGGCGCAGATTCACTGGCAGCGGCCAGCTGTAGTCACCGTTAGTGAAAACGACATCACGGAGGAACTTTCGGTCCTCCAGCAGCTGGTTGTACTCGTCATCGAGAATGCGCTGTGTGTCCAGGTCACCCATAATGTCCTGGCCTACCTCCAGCAGGTGCAGCTTGAACGATTTGGTGTTCTCCATCACGTCAACCCGGTATCGGCGCTCAAACGACTCATCAGATCCCGGAATGGTGTCAATTGTCTGCTTCTCCACTTGAGACCCATCAACACCGTCTTCTCCGTACGTAAACTGGATAACGTCGCCAAGCGAGTTTCGAGTTGTGCCGTCGTACTGAACCATAATGTCTTCAAGCGCCTTGACCAGTCGTCGTTGGATATAACCAGTCTCGGCGGTCTTGACGGCAGTATCAATCAGACCCTCTCGACCAGCCATGGCGTGGAAGAAGAACTCCTGGGGTGTGAGACCTCGCAAGTAGGAATTGTCGACAAATCCCTTGGACTCGGGACTGTAGTCGTCCTTGGTGAAATGAGGCAAACTTCGGTCGGCAAACCCAAACGGAATTCGCTTTCCCTCCACAATCTGCTGCCCGACACACGCCGCCATCAGCGAGATGTTGATAAACGAACCCTTAGATCCGGCCGTTACCATCTGTTTGACATTGTTTGTGTCCTTCATGGTCATTTCGGCGGCTCGACCGGCATCGTCTCGCGCCTGATTAAGAACTCGACTCACATGGTGCTCAAAAGACTCTCGCAGCGTCATACCCGGCTCGCAATTGAGTCGGTTCGTTTGTGCTTCATCAATGAGCTCTTGGACCTTGACCTTGGCCTCGCTAATATAGTTAGAAATCTCTCGAATGGTATTACCGTCGGTGATGGTGTCGCCAATACCAATCGAGAAGCCGTTGTGGAGCAACCAGTAGTTGACCACTTTTTGAATGTTTCCGAAGAACCCAGCACACACTTGCGGACCTTTTTCACGCATAATAGTGTGAATAAGACCACCACTAGTCGCACCGACAGTCTTCTTGTCCACCACCCCGTACATAATCTCGCCCTTTTGGATCAACATGCCGTTATCCTTGGGGCTGTGAAGAGGGTTATTATCGTCATATCGCTGCAGGAAAATTCCCTGCGGAATACACAGCGACGCCATCTGCTTACCCGTCCACAGAGGCTTGGGCTTGAGAATGGCAGGTTGTGGGACAATACCGTCCCAGTGGGGAACCCAAAATAGGATGTTCATCACTTGATCGTACTCCAAGAACGTGTCTCGAAGCGTGAGCTTACGAATTCCACACAGTGTGTCCTGGACAATACCCATCACCGGCTTGTTTGACTGCGGAGACACAATCTGGAGCGGCACTGCGCACAATTGGGTCAGTTCTGCTCGAGTCTCTTCAGACTGGGGCACGTGCAAGTTCATTTCGTCACCGTCGAAATCGGCATTATATGGCGACGTCACCGACAAGTTGAGTCGGAACGTCGAATACGGCATAACCCGCACTCGGTGCGCCATCATGGACATTTTGTGCAGAGAGGGCTGCCGGTTGAACAGAACGGGGTCCCCGTCAATAATGTGGCGCTCAACCTTCCACCCGTACTGCAATGCAATGTCTCCCGATCGCTTGTGGTATCTCAAATCAATTCGCTCCCCAGTGTCACGGATCACATACTTTGCTCCTGGATGCTCGTTGGGGCCATTTCGCACCAGCTCTGTCAATCGCTGAATGTTGTACGGAGTAACAATCTCCGGATACGTCAGTGTTCGAGCAATGCTCTTTGGCACTCCGACTTCATCCAAATCCAAGTTTGGATCACCGGTAATTACGGTTCGAGCAGAAAAATCTACTCGCTTACCCATCAGATTACCTCGCAATCGCCCTTCTTTACCCTTCAAACGAGCTCGAATTGACTTCACTGGTCGACCAGACTTCTGCAGCGCCTGGGGCTGACCAGCAATGTCATTGTCCATGTATGTAGCGACGTGGTACTGCAATAGGGCCTCAAACTCATTAATGACGTGAGCGGGAGCACCTTCCTGCTCACAGCGCTCCACGTTGGCATTTGCCTTGAGGATATCGGCCAACTTGTAGGTCAAATCGTCCTCTCCACGGGCAGTATCATTAACCGCAATACTAGGTCGCACTGGAGGTGGGGGGACAGGAAGAACTGTGATTACGAGCCAGTCGGGGCGCGCATAGTCTTCATTGAGACCTAGCCGAGCAATGTCTTCAGTGCTAATGTGTCTAAACACATTGAGAATCTCGGCCGGCGACAGGACTCGCTTCTCAGGCTGGTCGCCCTCGTCGCTATTCTTGTCACGCTTCCAGGTGCCCATGAGCTTGAGACCGTCTCGGCGAATAGTTGGCTGGATGTTACCACACCCGCCATGGGAAATCTTGTTACGATTACCCTTTACCCCGTTAGGGTCATCTTCGCCCAACACTGCGTCAGTCTCGCACACCATCTTGGACTTGCACAGGGACCAAACCGCATTAAAACGCCGCTTGGGGTCCCTAATTCGAATCGCCGCGGCAAACTGGGGGTTCGATTCGTCAAGCAGCACCTTTCCACAGTTCATGCAGATCGATTCGCACACCTTTTTGATTTTGGTAATGAATCCAATATGAAACACCGGCTTTGCCAGCTCAATATGACCAAAATGACCCGGGCATTCCGCCATGCCTTCACCACACTATGTTAGTACAAATCCAAAACCTCAGATCCCAAAACCCTTAGTTTGAGGCACTCACAGTCTGGCATTTGAAATTTCGATCGATCGATCCAAGTCGAGGGTCGTTCAAACCCCCGATTCGAGGACGCTGTCGAGTTTCGTCCATCGTTTCGGGATATTCGATTTTTGCCACACTGATCGCCTTCACTTCCTCCGGAGAAAGCAAACCAAATTGCACCTATTGTTAGTACACTGAAGACGACAGAACGAGACGGCAAAACTGGGGCGCAGAGGACCGTCGCAGGCACTTGGCACGCGACTGCCATCACTTTACGCCTCACCCTCACCACCCTCACGCTGCCCTTACCTCCTTCACTGTGCGCAAAGGCGCACTAGAGTACGGAAACTGAGATCCACTCATGATGCCCCGCCTCTTTTTCCTTCAACAAACTACCACCACACTATCGACAAAAAAAGCCCGAGTTCACACGGACAGGAATCAATAGGCCACGCAGCACAGCTCCTCAAATGCGCACGTCAAAAGTACTTGCGCGTCGAAAAAGCTGATGGCTATGGCGCGGTGGCGGATAATGTTGGAAAGTTGGATTGTTTCGTGTCGTCCTATTCTAAGTAGTGAAATTTCGGATCGGACCGGCGGCTGCAAAATCCCGGCGTACTTTCTAGAATGGTCCCAACGTACGGCGCGAATATCTGAAAGGTTGCCGAGAATGAGCTGATTACTCACGTTACCGTGCCAACCGCCCCGCGGGCCCATGAGTAAAGTTGTGGGGAAGAGACATGCAAGACACACCGCTGAAAAACGACACTATTGAACTCATATATTCTGTTGCATATTGCTTAGCATACGGGAGCAATTTTCCAGACTGGTAGTGGAAAAGCTGCAACAAGTCTGCATTCTGTGCTGTGTACTGTTTTGTCGTGGGGTCCAGCCAGCGCCTTGTTGCTTATAGCTTCAAAGGCTTAGAATCCCCCTGCCATCGCTGCTGGACAACGTCCCAGTTAAGCACCTTGTAAATGTTGTCAATGTACGACTGTTTGTTGTTGTAGTACTGAATGTAGTATGCGTGTTCCCAAAAGTCAATGCCAAATAGAGCAGTGCCCTTCACAACTGGGTCCTGGTCCTTAGTAGTCTCAATGGCTAATGAGCCGTCAGCATGCTTCACCAGCCATCCCCAACCACTGCCTTGGATTCCCAGCAAAGACGCAGTCAATTGAGACTCGAACTTTTCGAACGAGCCAAACTGTCGACCAATCTCAGCCTTGACCTCTTTTCCCCCACTGGTAGCCGGCGAATTGGCCGGGGCGAGGTTCTGCCAGAACAATGAATGGTTCAAATGGCCACCACCATTGAACCGGATTGCGGCCTGGAGCTCAATCTGCTTGCGGATATTGCCAGACTTTACCAGGTCTGGGATCTGGCTAATTGCCTTGTTGAGGTTGGTCACATACGCTTGGTGATGTTTGGTGTGGTGCAACACCATGATATCTTTAGACACATGTGGTTCAAGGGCCTAGTTAGAAAAGAACAGCGCTTTGGGGAAACGGGAGGTCTGCCAACAATATTAAATCGTTCCTGGATCATTATGGTCTAATTATTCAGACGTAAGTGTACAGCATGCCGAAGCAATGCCTGTGAAGCATGTCAACAGAGCCAAGCTACAACCCCGCCCTGGCTACGCAGTCACTTACCTCATAGGCGTATGGAAGCTCGGGAAGAGTATACTGTGACACGGACATTGCGATTCAAGTGACAATTGCAACCATTTTAGTGGATCCCCGCCGGTATTTATACCTGAGCATATTCGATGAGCAATATTGTTGCACCATTGCTCATACACAACCTCCAAGGTGTAGGGGGAGACAAGACCACCGGGGCGCTACAGGGCCAAAGTGGTGCTGTCGAGAGCAATGATACTCTGCTGTAGACACAGTCAGAATCAAACTGTGGAACGTGTGCCCTTGCTTTCGGGTCTTGAACTCCGTACTGCGGGCCGTTCTGGCGTGATCTTGTCGTCGCGAGCAATTTGGATGAGCAATTTTGAGCTCGTGACTTCGAGCAATACGGGCCAATGACAAATACGAGTGCATGACAAATTGGCATTGCCAGTATATGCCATGTGGCAATTGGAAGGAAGAGCCGACCCTGCTTCCGCCCACTCTGTACCAATTCGGCGAGGCATTTCTGTCCGACTTGGAGGGGTGGACTGTAAGCACGGTCTCGTCCTCGACCGCGCTGTCGCCTCAAAATTCTGCCAATTCCATATACCTGACTGTCAGTGATACCGCCAGCCAGTTTCTGAATGAGGCAGCAGATCCCATTTCGGAGGGGTATATTGACTTGGAAAAGCCATTGAGTGGTGAAAATGTCTTATGGTGAATTTTGTAGGAGGTCGAAATCGAGGTAGGGCCGCCTGCAAATGCGCCAGCAACGCGGCCGCAGGTGAATGTGCTCTCGGCTCTCTCGGCAATTAGGTGAACTGCAAATTGCGCCGCCGGTAGTTCCGCCAGTTCCGTTCAATGGCATTGACCTGTTTCTCAGGCACCAGCATTCTCAGGCCCCAACCACAGCATGGAGAGAGCGAAGCAAGATAGAGAGCTGAACGTGAATGATGTGGGGCAGCAAAGAGAAGCAATGACAGCGCTCTGGACGCACTTTGAAGCACAGGCATTGCGGAATAATTCTGGGCCAGAGAGACGCTTTTAGATATGTCGCAGTAGAGCAGCTACACCATTGGCTACACCGTTGGCTGCACCGTCGCTACCGCTGCTACAGGCCGGGCCACCAGACAATCAGTCACTAACCTGACCTGCCAGACCAATGGCCACCCTTACCATTCAAACCGGTCGATTGGTGGCTTGATCCATGCCCACCATATAAGATTCGGGCAAGATTCAGGCTCCATATCAGACTCAACTTGCCTAATACCTAAGCGGGCCACCAACCCCAAATTTCCACCTCCTACTCACACCCAAATACCAGGCCCAAATACCAGCTTCCATTCATACCATCCTCCTCCAAAAACCTTATTCTGCTGGATGCCGCCTGCCCTGCTCATTACGTCACGGGTCCGAGACACTTTGATCCAAATGCAGAGATTATGCAGGCCGATTATCCGCATGCAGATGCATCCCAACGGCTAGATAAGGCGGGTACTACGAAAGCAGTCAGAACACCACCAGCAGGAGATAGCAAAGAACAAGATGCTGGGACTGCACTACAACTGACCACCTCCTATTCGGAATTATCGTCTTTCCCCCTTTCCCTACCTAACGGTATGCCCTCTAGCTGCTCTACCAGTGATAGACTGATCACCCACCAACAATCGGTCACGCGGCACCTCTGTTTCATTGGGGGAGCCACTTAGTACTAATATGGTAACCAAGACGACGGAGCAATCAGTATGATTTGAACGCTTGTAGTTAAAGACCCGCTCGTACTAACAAATAGGTAAAGATAAGAACTGGCGCGAGCGTACTTGATGCGCATTTGAGCAGTGAAGGAGATACTGCTGCCTGCGTACGTCGTGCTCTCCACACTCTGTCACGGTCTCTTTTGCTGTCCCGCTCCACCAACCTGAGATAGTAGGCGCCAGGTGCCGGCAACACAAGAGCTGGATTTACACGATGCCTCAAAGCTCTCCTATTCCGACTGGGGCGGCGGGCAGAATCCTCAGAAACCCCCACTCTTTGCCTCGAATCCCTGGCCAACTAGCTGGCGTCGTCCAGCTCAACAAGCGACGAGAACGAATCCGCCAGTATCCGGAAGAAGTCCATCAGCTGTGCCGGGCCAAAGTGGAGACCGAACGGAGCGCTAGAATGGTAGCTGATAAGTACGGCCTGCTGTTCCAATACCAGGAGGCCGCAAACACAAGTGGCCCGGCGATGCCGCTGTCGCCTATTCTCGATCCTATGGATGATGACTTGGTGTCGGCGCTACCGCCTCGGCTGTCGCGGTCCGTCTCGTATACCGAGACAGGCATGCTCTCCATCCAGGGAAACCGGCCTCGGTCTCTCAGCGCGTCATCTCTGAACACCCACCGCCGCCGAGCATCGGTGATTGCAGAGCACCTGGACACCGCAGGCCTGTACTACACTCCGCCGTCTCCGGGCCGAGAGTCTGAGGTCCAGCAGCTGCTAGCACTGCACCAATCTCCGTCTCGAGCGACCACGAGACGGCATTCAATTGAATCTCACAATGTGACCTCGCCGTCCTCCACAAACAAACTGACGGTTAAGAACCCCGGCGACCGCGTCCGGCAGCGGTGCATGTTCAGCAAGTTGCCGTCGCCATGCTGGAAATCTCGCGACTTTGTCGTCAACAAGCAAGGCAAGTTTTGGACGTCTCACCCCGGCTGGCACCGGATCCTGCGCTACGAGTATCGAGTCAACGGCTTAGAACAGGCATGGAGGGAAGAGAGAAACCGCTTTCTCCAAGATTTCCGCCGTGACCGCCAATTCGAGAAACAATCCCGGCGACGACTTTCCAACAATTTTTAGCACTCCCGAAATGTCCACGTCAACGTCAACGTCAACGTCCACACAGCGACTATCAAACTACCAAACTACTGACACGTCCACTCTACTCAATACCGTCTATACTGTGCTTGACCCTAGCACCTTCTAACCTAGCAGCAGTTTTTTCAGCGACCGATCGCAACTGAGCTTTTGCTTGAGCTCAATCGAATACCCATACCCAATTCTAACCCATAGCAGTCTCACCTAAGCCGAATCAAGTTCACAAGATCAGTATCACTACACTATCAGTCAGCAGCCCTTCATAGCTCCGCAACGGATCTAGGCTAAATAATTATAAACACTCCGGTCTTCACTGTCTCGCTCCAAGTACTCTCGTTCAAGTAACGCGTCAATTCGGTGCTTGATCGCCCCTGGATTGGGCACGAACCGGGTCGCTAGTTGCCGAATCACCTCGTTGACCAAGTTGACGTGGCTCATTTGCTTTCGCGCCTTCATGATTCGCACAATCGCCGCCTCGGTCTCATGCTGCCGCGACTGGTCAACCGTCTCCAATGTCGACTGCCGCTCCCGGTCAGTCTCAGCTTTGGCGCTGGAAGACACCGTCAGCACCTTGACCCGAGTCAGACTTGACTCGAACTTGTCGTTAAAATAGAACTTGTCAGTGTCAGCAACATTTCGCGACATTGGCTCCTTGCGCAGCAGCCGGTGCTTCGGCGCCACAGAAATAGACTGTAAATGACGCTTGAGTTCGGCGTCGGGGATGCCCGTTGCGGTGTGGATCTGCTCATAGCTGAGCGACTCCCCCTCCTCGACGTGCTCGAATTGAATGAGAACGATAAATGCGAGAGTAGACAGGTTGATTTCGTGAACCCGTTTCTTGAACCGGGTTCGCACATCAACAGTGCCAATGCTGGGGTTCCAGGACAGCTTGCGCCCCGTATGCTTAGACAAATAAAACTTTTCAAACGCGGCCTTGGTGTCTTCAAGCTGGTGGGGGTATATGCATTGAACTTGAGACGACACAATAGACGGCGGCCAGTAGGTAGACGTCAAGACATTGACGTTGAGATCAATGGCCGGGGCCGCTACCGATAGCGCAGCAGCATTCGCCCGCTTGTCACCAGACTTGTATTGAGCCATTGTGTCTCGAGACACCCTCATGTCTTTGAACATGCCCTCCAGTCGCGAGGTAAACGAGGTACCTACTTCGTTCTTGATCTTGCTAATCATTGCCTTTTCTGCGTCGTCGGAGACGGACTTGTTGTTGAGCAGGCGCTTCGCCAGATGCAGCTTATAATAACTCTCAAACAGGTCCTTGTCAGCGATGAATTTGAACAGCGTCAGAGCCTTGTCGGATACTTCCTCGATTTCCTCGTCGCTACGGTCGCGCGAGTTCTTTTTGAGGTGGTGATCGATGAAAAGCGATAGAAACTCGGCAGCCTTGTCATTCTCATTGAGAAAAGTGGCAAAAGACTTGTCAATTGCAATCTGTAGGGCCCGGTCAGAATTGAAACACTCCCGGAATATCTTGTCATATGCATCTTTGTACTCCAAAACGGAATTGACCCACGTTTTGGAAATCTCCAATAGATTTAGGACCCCGGTCTTGTCCTTAACTCCATCCTTTTTAGCCTGTTTGGCTCGCTCACCACTTCGGACCGCGGCCTCGTTGATTTGGCGTCCCGCAGTCTGAATATTACCGCTGATTTGCTTTCCGAGATCCTCGCGATTGTCGACTCGCACAAACAGCGTATAGGCCATTTTGAGTGATTCGAACCGCTCGTTGCGCACTAAATGATCAAACCCAGAATTTTGAAGGCGCATCACCCCTGGCAATCTCTCGATAATAAGCACCTCTTCCACGACCGCAATCACCAACGGCAGAGTCGTTACCTCGGACAAGTACATTCGGCACCGGCTCACCTCCTGGTCCAGCCAATTTTGGACCTTGGAAAGGTAATTGGATGAGTCCTTGTTCTCTTCAAGTACCTTGGTCGCGGCAGTAGAGTAATAGACCTTGGCCGCCTCTCGCAATTGCGGTTCTAACTCGACCGCATAGATCGATTCGCTCTCGAGTTTTGAATGCGGGAGCGACTCCAGCATCACCACAATTTGCTTGATTGTGAGTCGCTCAATGATCTCTCCATCACGCTCCTTGCGAATCTCGGATATGATAAACTTGTAGATATGGTCGCCCACAGGGATCGAAGGGTTCCTAAGCACCGCGTCCCTGAAGATGACCAGGCCCACATCGTACACCAGAGGCAAACGCGCATCGCGAAGGTAGACGCGATCCAGGTACATTGTGATATCACTAATGAGTTTCATGCATAAAGAGTGGTCATTCCACACCTCCAGCACCTCTCGCAAGAACTGCACGGGGTTGGACTGGATCACTGATTCCTGACCCGTGACCAGCGGAGCCAATCGGCTGTGGACGACTCGCTCCAGGTGGGTGGTGACAGATTCCTTAACCGAGTCATAGAGTCGTTTGCTGAACTTGCGCAGTACCAATGTGTAGACAGTTCTATACAGTTCTTCAAATGACAGCTGAGACGAGTTCTTTTGGTGAATTTGATTGATCGCCAGTGACAAAGTCGACCAACTGTTGTCAAAATCGACCTCGGCATACGCCATCTAGTTAGCAACAATGACCCCACTACACCACGCGTACAAGACTGCTTACCTTTCGCGGGGGGCGGATTTTGGCCCTACGGACTCCAGACATGTTGTTGGCTTGAAATTCTGATCTGGACTCCATTTCATATATTTCATTAATGGAGGCAAACCCTAACCCAAGATATCGCGAAGCGACCAATATGATATTTGAGCAATGCATTAGCTTATGAGATAAAAAGAAAAGCACAAACGCACAAGGGTAGTACAAGCGACACACATTTGTATGCCACGGTCAACAGAGATATAAAAATCCGACACGTATGGACTTCCAGACTGCGAGACAAGCAATTCGACTTCTGCCAACACTGAGACTAGTTGGGGGCGACCTCTTTGGCTTCTGAGCCTAACTGGACTTATATGACCATTGATGATACCGCTGAGCCAAGTCTTGTTCTACAATGCGGGTACCATGAAGCTGATTTCCAATAGCTAGTTAGATCGGCTAGACGGCTATCACCCTTCCACTTACTGATCCAACCATTACGGATATTATGCTCTCGACCGAACAATTCCAACTTGCGAGCGTGAGGTCCGACCATTCTTTCGACAATATCATACAGCTAGTTAGCTAGTGTTCAGGGCAAAGTCGTCTCCTTACCTCTTCTGGTTTGTGACTCTTGTCGCGGGTAGTTGACACAATTGTGTCGATATCAAGGTTTCTTGCCAACCATTCGGGGTTCCCTTTCACTCTGTTGATGTTAATACTTGGGTCGCCACCTCTGCTTCCTACTCCATATCTACTTTGTTTGTGCTCGATGCCCATGTCGGGCTGACAGTGACCTTACCCCATGAGAGCGTGCTCTTTGGAATGATTAAGCCAATGGCCGGTTCGGCCAGTGCAAATTGTGCGCCCAAGCTGGTTGGTCTTGCACCAAATGACTTCTTCAATGTTGGTGTAACCCCATTTCTTGAGACACTGGCGGCCAATGTCAAGGGCTCTTCCTGTCACCCACAGGAACAGCACCCCTTCAGTTTGGATCTTGTCGATTTCAAACTGGAGGATATCTTGATCAGCAATCACACCATAGGGCAATTGAAGGTGGCCATTCATATGAATATCCCAGGGAGCTAGTTAGCGATAATTTGAGGAGGAAGTAAACAGAAATTTCACTCACG
The DNA here is from genome assembly GCA_003705735.3 of Blastobotrys peoriensis. NCBI lineage: Eukaryota > Fungi > Ascomycota > Dipodascomycetes > Dipodascales > Trichomonascaceae > Blastobotrys > Blastobotrys peoriensis. The sequence goes on along the minus strand of PPJJ03000040.1, from coordinate 12,258 downwards.
ATCAACAATGATGGCTGCAAATTTGCCTAGAATGCTGAGATCCAGGGTGCCAATATCACAGCAAATCCATTGGGGTGGTTGTTCCTAGTTAGTTTACCAATTGGCAGCCATTGACCGCGACTGACAGGCTTCAAATAAATTAACGTACCCCAACATCCCGTGATAGTCTTTCTCCTAGACTGAACAGCTCTCGAGTATGCCGCTCCGCCTTTGGTGCCAGTACCGCATCTGGGTATAGCAGTCGGTAATGGACATACTTGCATCCCTTGCCTTTGTAACAGGTATCGAGATACGAACAATCGCCGAGGGACACGTCTGTGTTGCTGGTTATTACGGTCTCAAAGTGAATCTTGTGAACACAGTCAAGTTTGCCTTGAGTCAAGCAGGCATCGCGGCTGTTGTTAGGGCAAATCTCAATGTGACGTTTAGCTGGCATTAGCAGCGCCCGCTCTCTTGCCAGCGCGTCCCGGCCACTCTGAGCAGTAATTAGGCCTTCAATCTGCACTCTCAAGTCTCCAAGAAACGACTCCTTGGAGGAGATGAGCGAAATCAATTTGGGGTAGCAGTTGTCGTCATTGACGGCTGCCATTTGAGTACCTTGACTGGTCACGGCAGACCCCGCTGCGCCAGACTGGGACTCAGCTAGTACTGTTTGAGAGCTATGTTGCACAGCACTGAGCCACAGCTCTATTACTAACGGGTCAAAAAACACCAGCTGCACGTCTTCCCCGACGTCGCCTCGTGAGAGTACCAGTCCAGTAGTGAGTGCAGATGACAGGTTCTCCAGTACAGTGCGCACCTCCAGAGCGTCCATCTGGACGCCAGAGCCTGCCATCATCTGAGCCAAACGGTAGCTGGAAACCGACCCAGATGACAACACTTCATACTTGTGATCCAGCAAATAGCTCAAAAACTTGGTTTCAGACATTGCAGTGCAGGATCGACTGGTATCGCTGGAGCAACTCAGGGTCAATCTCGTATCGCACCAAGGTTGTCTCAGATAAGATCAGATAGGTTCCGAGATTTCCTCTTTTGGCGTATAGAAGGGCTGCATCGAATTTGGCTGGCAGTTTCTGGGCCGCCTAACTCTGCTATATTACCTGCAGATCCGCGGTACTCCGACCACGAAACAACGCATTCAACGCATTCAACGCGGCTCACACCTTAATGCGACCGCTGCGCCGCCAAATCATCAGCTCGGGGCTCGAGATCCCGGGCAACCGCATAGCCTGATTGGACAATTGTTTCTGAACTGCTCATTGCCCACCGTCCAGCGGGCAACAGATTCCCCTCAGGCAGAAGTGGTGTGGGCAGTATATATAGCAGAGCAAGGGGTAGACGGAAAGGTGGTGACGTGCGGTTGTTCATTAGTACAAGAGGAGTGAAGTTCCCCCGTTAGGATTACGATAAATGCCAAGATGGGATTTGCAAATATCGATGAGGGTGCGGCCGCTAGCGTGTTCTTCGTTCTATACACCGTATACTTGACGATTGCAGTATACGCATTGACAGTGAAGGGGTGGTGGTCTCGGTATACGATTTTGTTTCTATTTGCCATGTTCCGATTTGGCGCCCAGCTGTGTGCAGTGGTGTTTGCTGCCAAAGGGTACAGCGCCCTCAATTGGCTCATCGCCTACCTGTGCTTGGGGACCGAGGGGTATTTCACTCTCATTTTAGGGTCCTTTTTGTCTCTGACGTACGCCGAAGTGGCAATTCGAGGTGATTCCAAGATTCGCCCTACCAAGGGTACGATCGAAGCCCAGTCTCAAGGCAGGTACTGGAAACGGCAGTGGCTGCGGTACACGAGTCCGTCATCGCTGTTCCATCTGATTCTTCTTCCCGCAAATACCCTAATTATTGTGGGCGGATCGATGCTAACAGGGGTGAGCTCAGATCCCGCAGAGGAGACAAGCGCTGATATCAGTGAAATTAATGTTTCCAAAGTGCTGCGGACGATTGGCCAGGCAGTGTTTCTGATTGAGACCGTCCTGGTAGGAGTCTACGGTCTGTACTTGGTGAATTGGGGGCGAGTTCGGTCTCCAATTGTGCATTTGGTACTCGTTGCAGTGCCGTTTTTAACTGTTCGAGGCGTCTACGGAGTGCTATCACCGTTTTTAGGGGTGTTTGACTACTTCAACTTCACCAATTACGGGGAGACGGGGCTAAGCGTGGGGTTCGTTGTGTCTGAGTATACGTTGGCTACCACGATGGAATTTGTCGTTGCGTGTTTGCTGATGAGTACTCTGTTTTTCTTCCGTGATGATAAGACCGATGTATTTGTCACCCCGGGATTGTTTTCTGGTGACGGGCTTGGGTTTGATGAATTACATGAGCTGAATGATACCGATAAGTCTAAGGCTCCAGTAGTTACACTGGGATAACGCGTAGGAGGCTCGCGAGCAAGGAGTGCCGGCATTCCCCGCCGCTTAGTATAGTATGTAAATAGTTATTTGATCAATTATGATAGCATTGAACTCTGCTCATAGTAGCTCCATAATTTGTGTCCGCACACTTGCTTCTCATTTGGCGGCATTTGGCGGCAGAGCCCGCGATGGGTGAGACTGTCTCAGACATGTCTCAGACACCGCCGATCCTGACTTCCAGTTGCCGTAGCAACTGCGACCCCATAGTAGAGTTTGTTTACTGCATAGCCGCGCACCGCTTGCCTCGAAACACGACCTGGGTGAGTCTCTTTAAACAACCTCGAAAACCAAAGTTGGTTATTACAGGTCGCGCATACGGAACGAGACACGCGCAAGCACAGCATAAACACCGTCTTTGGCCCCGTATAAAATGGAAATCTCAGAGAGGCGCCCGCCGGCGCAACCTCGGAGAATCAGCAACCGAATCAAGGGCCCAGAAGCCGGATCTCGAACCATGCAAATTAATGATGATACTGCCGAGAAAGAGTCGAGAAGAAACTCGTCAGGGATGCTGCCCGGATCTCGAGGATCGTATACGTCGTTGAATACAGTTGCCGCTAGTCTCTCATCACGAGCTAAGGAATCACAAGACAGCTTTATCCGCGAGAATGGGCCGCCGCTGTTATCGAACTTTGAGCAGTGGGTGAAGTTGGCTAAAGACAACAAGATCAATGCCACCAATTCGTGGAACTTCGCTCTCATCGATTACTTCCACGATATGTCGCTTCTGCGTGACGGCGACGGGATCAATTTCCAAAAGGCATCGTACACGCTTGACGGGTGTGTGAAGATTTACTCGTCGCGAATCGACTCGGTTGCTACTGAGACTGGAAAGCTGCTCAGTGGGTTAGCAGAAAGCGGCAAGAAGTCGCTGGAACGAGGCGGAGACGACGAAGATGACGATGGAGGTGAGGGCGATGGAGAAGACGGCGAGCCAGGGAGTCGGCAGAAGAAGAAGCGCAAGCCCCGGGCGGAGACAACTCTGGTCGGCAGCTTTGCCGAGCTCCACGCCAAAAAGCTAGATATCGAAGTCGCCGCTGACCCGCTGTTCAGAAAGATGTGTGCAGATTTCGATGAGGGCGGTGCTAAGGGACTGCTACTCAACAGTTTGTTCATTGACCGGTCTGGGCGCGTGCTGTTTGACGGGGAAATTGACGAGGACTTTGACGACGATGACCAGGAGGGCGAGCACGGAGTACAGGTCGAACAGCAAAGCCCGGTATCTCGACAGCAGGATTACGTGTCGTTAGATTTGGCGTCGATTCGGGACAAGTATCTTCCCGATCTCGATGCTTTGGACTCTCTCCAGGTATGCCCGTCGCTGGAGAGCATCAACAACGCTCTGCGGGACCCAGCACTATTATCATCCACAATAATGAAGGAAATTGAAAAGGATGGCGGCGCAAAGGGTGACGGAGCTACCTCTGAAGGAGGCCCAATTGTCCCAGAAGATGAGATCGAAAATTTCCTTGGTGGAGATGATGATGGTGACGGGGGTTTCGGAGACGACGACGGCGGGTTTGATATCGGCATGGGAATCGACGATCTCGCACCTGTCGGTGACCAGAGCTATCATTCTGCCGTAAGCGGTGATATGTCACTTGTTGGTGCCGGCGTAGCCGGTGGAGCAGGAGGAGCACTCACTTCGGTGTCGCTCTACGACGGGTCGTATAACAAGGATCTCATGTCGTACTTTGATGAGACCCTCAAGAAGAATTGGGCCGGTCCCGAGCATTGGAAGGTCCAGAAGCTCAAGGCACATTCGCTACTGACTGGGGACGGGTCGGACCAGCAGCAATTGGCAAAGAAAAAGGTGCCAAAGGAGAAGGAAGTATTTTTCATCGACTTTCTCAGCGACGAAATGGAGGTAGATGAGCAGGCATTATTTGCTCCAGGTGGGTCCTCAATCAGCATTCCCAAGACCCAGTGGAAGTCCAAAGACCGTAATTTGCTTCCTGACGACCGGCATTTCTCGTCCAAAAACCTCATCCAGCTGTTCCTCAAGCCCAATGGCAATGTCCTCAATCTCTTGGGGGCATTCGCGGGTCCGACTGGCCAAGAAGTGGAAGCAGACGAGCAGTTCTGGGCTAACCAGTACCAGCAAGGAGCGGAGGCGGCAGTTGCGGACGACGGCGCTGGTGCCAATAACTTCTTTAATGACGGCGGTGACGGCGGAGGATTCGGGGACTTTGTCGATGACGATGGAGGCATGTATGACGACGGAGCGGACATAACCAACGCGCTGTCGGACATTCCCGTTGAAAGTGGCGACCTAAAGGGCCAATTGTTGCTAGCCAGTCGCCGAGCTCGACCTGAGTATGTCAATTATGCACGAACAGCTAAGCGAGTCAACGTCAAATTCCTCAAGGACAACATTTGGAACGCTCTGGATATTAAGATGAAGCACTCAGACGGCCAATCTGCGGCCAATCATGGCACAGAAGAACCGACCACTGAGTCGAAAGACGCCGAAACTCCTTCAGGAGATGAGCCACGGCATGAGTATAATGAGCGAAAGTTCACCGACGTTGTTCAGGATCTCAAGAAGGTGTACCCAGCGCGGCAGATGCAGGACATTTCGACCAGTTTCTGCTTTATTTGCGTTCTTCATCTGGCTAATGAACAGGGGCTGGAAATTCAAGAAGCTCCTACCTATGATGACCTCACGATCCGGCAAGACCCCAATGCAATTGGACTTGATCCGCTCGCCGTGTAGCGGCTGAGAGGCCGGTACGACTAACGACAGCCTATTTAATGTATAAAGAATAGATACCAATGCAATTGGCATGAGAAGTGGTGAAGATGGAGTTAGGGGAGCTAAGATCTGGGCTGCCTGAGACCATGATAAGGGTGAACCCTAACCCATGTCAGAAAGGCCCTGTTAGAATTGAAGCGGAAATGGCGGAAATGGGTGGAAAGTTTTTCGGGGAAACGGCACCATATTGTTGCAGTGCCCTCTAGATACCTCTGGACACGTTTTTGGACCAACCGCTGCCTAGCCCAATTGGCGACACGGAGCAACCAGTTGACTCCATCTGGGTTAGGGTCACTGCGAAAGAGAGTGGTTTCGGTAGGCGCCGCACCGCCGTGCAGGCCGATTTGCGAATATCGAAATCTGGTTGATTTCGGCCAATTTTGATCTGTACAAATGCCCGCTCCGAGTCTGCTGGAGCTGGCGCAGCGCCAGTGTGTCCGCTTTTCTCATGGTATGTATAGAGCAGTGGTGAGGTGTGCATGCGTCTCTTTTTTGGTTCGATTTTCCCTTATTTTTGACCCTTTTGCTAACTAGTAATTAACGACGTCGGCGACGCTCCCTACGAAGTGGTGATGCCGATATTAAGGAAGATGCCCGCAATGCAATTATCCGAAATTGAAACCAAATCTCCGCATATCAAGAAACGGAGCGAGCCATTGTGGAAATTGTTGGTCCAAAAAGACTTCCCCGACCGCCCAATGCCTGCATCTCATTATCGCCGCCACTATGCAAAGTACTATCGCGAGAAAGAGGCCCATATTAGAAGTGCTAGTGATCGGTTAAGGCAAGGACTAGAGAAGTTGAAGGAGGAGCGAGCATCGCGGCGAATCACGCCGCTAGAGGTCGATCCAATGGCTCTGAGGTCTCAAGCCAGAGCCAAAATCAGGCACGGGCCTCCTGGATCGCGGTTAATTCAAAAGACCATCAAAGAAGCCAAGGTCAAGTCGAAATTCTCATCCCGCAACCTTCAATTTGCAACTGGCACCCAAAGGTCAGCACCACAGAGGTCTCCAGTCCGGCCAGGTAATTCGACAGCACCACCACAGGTCCTTCGGACACCCAATCCGCCGCCGCCGCCAGTCGAGGCACCGGGACCGACAAGAATCGACTTAACTGAGCCCTTTAACGACACTGACCGCAAAAAGCCGGACAATTCGGTTTCACGAAAGCCGCCAGCAAGCGCCCCGGCAAGTGACCGCAAAACTCCTAGCATTTTTATTCGAAATCGACGACGGTGAATCTAACCTATGGACAATTTCCTGCATTGAGCCACCAGCCCATAAGCTGCAATGGCTCGGCGTTGTCGAATCAGACCCAACGCTGGCCGCGGTTCAATCTGTTCAGCATTTGATATCAATTACATTTAAATATCTACGGTTAAGCTGCAATATCCTTGCGCTCCCATCCTACGGGATGAAGATTGTGAGTCGACAGGTCCTTTCGAGGCTGGGGGCTGCCGTTGTCGACCACCAACGCATAAGGATTTCGGTCACCTATCTGCTTGAGATTTCCAAAAGTGTGGTTGACCTCTCGGTGCTTGCACTCGTCCGCTCGGACGTAGTACAGCAAGTCAGTGATGGTCGAGTTCTCAGGCATCTTCCAGTACTTGAGAGCCAGCTCCGGCACTTTAGTGTTTTGCCATTCTGGGTACTGGCCGGCCTCGAGATCCTTGATGCACCGAGTGTACGTCACCACGGCCTCCTCCTCAAGGTAGCCGACAAATCGATGGCACAATCGAGGGCTGAGGAGGTAGCCCACGAAAAACAGGTTGAAGAAGACTCCCTGGGCACCCAGCAGCATGAACTTCATAAACCACCCCGGCCGGGTCATTTGGATAAACGTCAGTAAGTGCATTCGCTCGTTGTATGCCTCCTCCAGCAGGGTCTCAATCCAGCCTCGATCTCGTCGCATCAGTCGTAGCGAGTGCAAATGGCGGACCATTCCACCGACCATTCCTGGGACCCCGGCCACCGACTCCAAAAACACAAATCGAGTGAGCCATTTCTGAGGAGTCATTTGGTACGCGGGGTCATTTTCGTGGCCAGGAGGCGGGGAATGCTTGTACCCAGTAGCCCAGTCAAAGGTTGACCGCACGATTTTCAATGATTTTTGAGCAATCCGGTCAGACAGGTCCTTCGGGGTATGGAACGCTACCCCGACTTGCTTCATTTCTTGCATTGTGAACTCGGGGTGAGCCCACGCTGACGGCGATAAGTCATGGCGTCCCGGCCGGAACAGATCGCCCTTGCCTCCTTCAACGTCTGCAGACTCCAGCGTCTCCTTAGAGTCGGTCTTGATCACCACGTCTTCTTCGCCAGAGTATTCGTGGGCATTGACAGGCTTGTGAGGAGCCACCGTTGTATTCCACCGTCTGGATCCGGCACTCAGTGCTTTGAGCACCGCGGGCTTTGCCAATGGCAGCCGATTCATTACCAACATGGTTCCAGGCAATAGAATAGACTAGACTGTAGAGAGTGTTGACCACGACCTTGCCGTAAGCAGTTTCTGTCTTTGCAGATGGCTGTGTTGCTAATAGTCGTCCTAAGCTTTACTTTCCACCCGCTTCCTTGTATTCGCTTGACCTTATATACTTGTGGCCGCCCCGTTGGTATCTGAGACATGCAAAACAAGGAGCCCTGACCTTAACTCGATGTAGCAATAATCAGTATGCGCGGGCTCTCATTGGGAGAACAAGCGCAGAGGCCGGTTGAAAGGGCACAGCTAAGGGACGCGATCAACAGGCGCGTTGCTAGATGGGTCCTTTTACCCTACTGGAGCTGTCCCATTGTGCCGTGGTGATTCTAGTTGGGTTGCGGCCTGCTTCTCGGTCGTGGTGAAACTGAATCAACCTGAGACCGAATAACGTTGTCGGGATGCTAATGCCGAGCTGCCAATTTGCTCATTAGTGGCTCTTACCGGAACGCTAACGGCTAGCGGCTAGGTAGCGGCAGGGTTTGCAGATGACGTTGGCGGTTGGAGCAGGGACGGCCCGGTTCGTTCCTGTGGGCGCGGTACACGGGGCCAACTGCTACGATGGGCGCTGAGCAGCGGTTTGCATAACGGGAGTGAGACAATATTGACTCATGTGCGGATAATCGAGATGAGCTATTTGCAAAAGTGCACAGATCGGTGGCAGAGGTCGCTAGTTTGATGATTTCGCTCTCGCTCTTTCTCTGCCATTAGCTCTCTCGTTCTCGTGCTCGACCCTGCCCTGCCCTGGCCTGCCTCGGCCCGCCTCTCCTCTCCCAGCCCTGTCCCAGCCAGCCTCCATTGATCCGGTTTTTTAATCCGGGGTCTGTGCTTCCCCGTATCGCCGCATCGGACGGTCCCGCGATGAGGCGGAACAAGCCGGAGGGTACGCGGAGGGAAACGGCCAGGTGAGCCCAGACGCGAATAGCGTTCGTAAGCGAGCCTCAGAAACCGGATGTTCGGCAGACATGTGAGCACAATTGTAACCACACTTGAACGTTACCTAGGTACAGTATGATTGGTGTCACATGGCTAGCAGGCAGTGGTGTTGGGGCCACTCTCCGGCTACACTGTGGCTCGGGCTGGCTGGTTTAGTCATTACGGCTTAGAGTGGCCGTGGTCACGCTCAATGCTATATGCAAATAAGCGGTGCCACAATTGCATTGCCACTGCTCTGTCAGCGATTGTGACTTTGACTTCTACATTGAGTAATTAAGTGTTGAAATTGAAATGAAATTGACACTACAACAATTGGTGTGTCGCATATCCCCCCACGGCTATACGGTGGGTCGATTGTAGCATAGGCAGAGAACCAAGCCCGCCAAATGTGCGGGTAGGAATGTGCACTAAGATTGCTTGGGCCTGTGCCTCTACGAGAGGGAAGCGCGTCGCATTCCATGGCCTGATATAGCTGCAGAGACTATTTCTTCATGTCTCGGTAATTCTGTCCCGAAGCAAAGTGCGTACCCGTTAGTACGACCGTCAAGCCGTGTTCTCTTATCTTATCAAGGACATTTGCAGCACTCAATAGCCAATTTCACCGGTTCAAACTCGCAATGCTACTATTCCGCAACGAATACTGCCACTGTCCTGCCACTGCCCCTGCAACCACCTCTAGCCTCTTAAACATTAGTATCTCGCTGCTGCAACCACTACCACTGACGGTCACTTCCACTGCTACAAAATCATAGTAATCCACTGTCTGTATATTATACTTACCTGCCGCTTAAAGCTTCGCAACCTGTCGCTTAAAGCTTCGCATACAAGGGCTGGTTGGGAAAGAACTGCTCAACCAACGCTAGCCGGTCCGCTACAATTTCCCTCCGCGCCTCAACACTCAACCCCTTGCGTCGATCAATCTCGTCTCGGCGAGAGCCTGCCCGCCACAATCGATGCAGAACAAACTCCTGAACTACCTCAAACGCCTCCTCAACCTTCTCAAACGCAACCAAATGCCCCCCTCCTTCAATGTCTATAGGGATACAATGCTTAGCGGTGGCCCGCAGATATTCGTTGCCGGATTTGTCAGTAAATCGGCCCTCAGTCCCTAGGACATGAAGGAATTCGATATCCAGAGACTGCACAATTTTCGTCTCGTCTCGGAAAATATAGCTCGCCGTATAGTACGCATCCATTTGGTTCGCCGTTGGGGTCACATACTTTAGAGACCCATTGGGCCCTGGAACTACCAAATGGTCCTTGATTGAGGAGATAACTTTAGGGTCGAGGGTTGCGAATTGAGGGCTCTTGCGAAGGAACTCTTCGAAATGGTGCTTGCTCTCAAAATGGTCCAGAGTTGTTCGTTCAACAGCTTTCATTCGCTTTTTGCCTCTCTCGACCGTGTCTTCCAGGCGCCCCGTTCCATGCGAGATCACCGGGTCAAACGCAATCACAGAGTCTACATGGGCCGGGTCCAGAAACGCAGCGTAGAGGCATTGGGTGGCCCCCATTGACGCTCCAATAAGGATCGTGTCCCCTAGAAGTTGTCTGGCTCTCAGAAGGGCCACAATATCGCGAGCACCGTCAATCCATGTAGGAGCCCACCCCAACTTGCCCTCATTCAGACGGTAAGACTGGGCATGGTTGACGGCATCGATGGAAATGACAGTTCCAATCTGAGGCGCAAACGCATCAAACAGCTGCTCGATCATGACTTCCCACACCTCCTTACATAGTCCCGTGGGATGGGCAAACACGAAATTCACTCGCTTTCGCTCCTCCACTCGGTCTTCCGGCTCGGCATCGTGATAGTATTCGTTGTAGACGAGTTCCAGGCGGTCGTCGCCAGTTGCAGTCGACCACTCCTGCTGCCGGGGATACGCCGCCGCCGTCACCTTAGTTTCCTTGTGAACCATTGGTCTTAATCACTGCACCCGCTTCCCTGAGGTTGTGAGGAGCTGTAGTCGCGCGCTCGGTTGACTGCTGCTAGTGGTGCGCTAAATTCTCTCGCGCTATATTGCTGACTGCTACTGTGCTGCTGGCACTCTAGTTAAATAGTCGCCGAGGTTCATATGCATTTTCAGGCCCAGCATTTACCCCGGCATAATCCCAGCCGCGTGCCTGTCTCGGGTTTAAGGTAGTGGGGTATCGGCACCGGCTCTCGGGGTGGGGAGAAGGGGCTCACTCGTCGACGGTGTCGGTGAGAGGCTCGACGTTGTCGATGTTGGGCTCAATTGAGGACTCGAGACTGTCTCGGGAGTCGTCTGCGAGCTCGGACCTTAAGCGCTTGGTGGCGGACGGCCCCCCTTCGGAGTCCGCGGGCCGCTTGGTTAGGAGCTTGTCGGGGTTAGTAGACAGGTGCAGTCGCTTATCGATGGCTCGAGACTGCTCGGAACTCGGGAGATCGGACTGAAGCAGTAGAGATTGACAGTCACGGATCACCGAAACAAGGTCATTAAGGGCAACACCGGGTCTAGAGTCCTTAGAGCCGTCGCCGCCGCCAAACCGCTTGTTGAGGTACTCCATAGTAGTGGCCTCGTCGCCAGACAGCATCGCCGCCAGCGCAATATGAGGCGGCGCGAATAAGAACGGGGCGTCAGTGATGAGGCCGCCAATGAGTATCTGTCGCGACTTGTCGTACAGTGGACCCAATTGGTCTTCGGTTTTGGATGGCAGTGCGGACTGCATGTCGAGGAAGAACCCATGCAGTGGCTTGAGCCCGGAGTGGACGAATAGAGTAAAAGACAGCGACTGCAGCACCAAAAACTCCAGTCCTAGAATTGTGGCCGGCTCAGTCTTGGGCAGTCCCTTGCAGAACTTTTCAATCGAGATGAAGTGGTTCTCGGCCTTTGTGGCCAGAAACACGCACGTGTAGAGAATGTTTTTGGGGTGGTAATCCATTACCGAGTGGACGAGATAGAACTTGCGGAAATATGATACTGCAGTGGCCTGGACTTGCGACGGCATTTGGAACGGCACCGTAATGTTCTTGACCTTACTGGCATACCATTTGATTAGGTTAGTCTCGTCCTCGAACGACAGCAGGTCGACTTTTCCAGACAGGTTTTTGGATTCGAGTAGCGCCTCAGTCTTTTTGAGTCCTTTTTCATGAATTTGCCGCTTGCGGGTCTCTAATTGATCTTTAGTGAACGACCATACCCGAAACTGCGACGAATGCCTAAATAGTTCATCATCAGTAACTTCTGGCATTTTGGTGAGGCGGGTGCGGTCAAACGCGGCACGCGAGCAAAATGATAGGGGGTAAAGTGGGTCCACAGCCAAATATCCACAATTTCAACAGTCTGCGATCTCCAATCCCGCGCTCTGCGCTCTTTCTCGACTCACTGCTGCTGCCTCTGCTACCACTGCACCTTATACTCTCTACGCTTCTCCGCTCGCATCTCCTCTGATCTGCTGAAAAATTAGCCGCGCGTTGTCCTCAGCCGTGTCAAACGTGGCGCGGTGGCCAGACTGAGATGTGCTGTGAGGGCAGCAAGAGGTGCGGATTTGGGCCATACGGGGTCGCGTGTTTGCGTCCAGCTCTCCCAATGCCACATACCACCCCGTGTCGCTCGCTGTGTTCCATTTCCGCCCCCAAAATCCCCCCCAAGTAGGCCTTTACCATTATTACCTAATCTTGTATATATATTAGGTATATTACTATTACAATAA
>PPJJ03000039.1:0-120642 GCA_003705735.3 Blastobotrys peoriensis | reverse complement strand
CTCTCCAGTTCAACGTCTATTGCCGCTCTTCTCGAACCCGACGGAGCAAATAGCTACTGAAAATTTCATGGTTCCGCCCTCTAACCGTTATTTTGAATTGTGGGTATCTCTTCCCGGGTAAGACGCACGGAGATTCTCTCCTAAAACCCCCTTGTCATCTTATCAGTGCATGATCCGAGACATATGCACTAACATCGGTCCGACGCCTCGGGTCCAATTGACGAGTAGACGACATGGAGTCCCTGTAAACTCCTCTCACAATTGCCATATCTACTGCAGTACACGGCCCGGATAAAAAAGTGCCTCCGTTAATCCGTTATCAGTTGATACATTGTGAGACATGGGGTAGTCGACAGCAGTGGGTGAGCAGCACCACCTTCATGTGGATGGGTTCACAGGCCATACAAGCGAATGGCAGGAAAATCTTCATTAATCAGCAGTTAGAGCAGCAGATGGCAACTGACGCATAACTTAGTGCTATCTCAAGTCCCGGACTGTGGCGGTATCAAAATGTAGCTGATAAGGAGTCGACAAGTGCCTGGACATTAGCAATCAACGGTATGTAGGAATCACAATAAATATCGCCCTCGTGATAGTCGCAATGCCACGAGTAATTCTCAAAACTTACTTCAATGGTTGCTGAAAAGACCGAGCCAGTAGTTGAACTGGTCTACGAATTGGCGGATACCAGCACAGCCCCAGCTTCGAGGCGGGAGTCCACTGTCCAAAGAGGCACTCTCCTTGCAAGACTTGTTCAAGATGCTCTCAATAACCATCTAAGCGTGTCTGAGGCAGACATTGATCATTTGCTGGACGTAATCGCATTGATGTCTATTGAAGAGGCAACTGCGATCCTCACCCATGCAATTGAATTTCACAAGCATGACCCAAACTTCCCAGACAATACTCGCCAGGTCATTACTCGACTGTTGTCAGGAGTCGAGGACGTGTCTGAGAGCAAGGATGACCGTATCGAGTCAATGAAGATGGAAGCGGCATTGATTCATTACCACTCCCCGTATCCGGATGTCCGCGGTCTGACCGACCTTACTGACGACCCTACGGTCCTGGTAGAGACTTGGAGAGCATACTTCTTGGGTGTGATATGGATCATTATCAGCACTGGAGTCAATCAATTTTTTGAGCCCAGAATGCCTGCAATTCAGCTTCCTACTCCACTGCTGCAGACACTGCTTTATCCCTGTGGGCGATTAATGGCAATGCTACCGGAATGGGGGTTCACCATCAAGGGGTACAGGTTCACGCTCAATCCCGGGCCATGGAGCTACAAGGAACAGACATTGATCACCATCATGTTCGGGGTGACCCAAGCTCTGGCCTTCTTCAATGACCAAATATACGTTCAACGACTTCCTAGCCTATACAACAATCAGTGGGCGGGTGCCGGATATCAGATCTTGCTGGTGCTTTCAACCCAATTCCTCGGGTTTGGTCTGGCAGGCCTGGCTCGTCACATTCTCATCTATCCGGCAGACAGAATCTGGCCGAACGTGCTGCCCATGTTGGCGCTCAACCGAGCGCTTATGAAACCTGATGAGAACGAGAAAATTCATGGGTGGTCAATGTCGAGATACAAATTCTTCTGCATTGTGTTCGCAGCAATGTTTGTATATTTTTGGCTGCCAAATTACCTTTTCACTGCCTTGTCGCTGTTCAATTGGATGACGTGGATAGCCCCCTACAATTACAACTTGGCAGCCATCACTGGCTCGATTACCGGGCTTGGAGTCAATCCAATTCCTACTTTTGATTGGAACATCATCAACGCTCTAAGTCAGCCACTGGTCACCCCATTTTTTGCAAACCTAAATCGCTGGATTGGTATTTTCGTCAGCAGTGCAATTCTCATCCCGGCCCTGGCGTATACAAACTACTACTTCACAGGCCACTTGCCAATCAACTCCAATAACCTGTTCACGAACCGGGGACAGATTTATGAAGTTAATGAGATTTTGACCGACGGAAAGTTTGACCCTGCCAAGTACCAGGAGTATTCGCCACCATTCTATTCGGCCGGATCACTCGTGTTCTATGGAGCAAGCTTTGTGCTCTACCCCGCCATGTTTGTGGAATTGCTGCTCAAACACTGGAAACTGCTTCGCGATGGGATGCGAGATCTCGCTTTGAGCATGCTAGGCAGAATTGATATCAGCAAAACTCAGAACGACGTCCATTCTAGGATGATGCACCAATACCCGGAGACCCCTCATTGGTGGTATTTGGTGTTGATGGCAATTGCGTTGGTGTTTGGTATTGTGGCGGTCGAAATCTACCCCACAGATACCCCGGTGTGGGGCATTTTCTTTCCGCTAGCGCTGGCAATTGTCTTTTTGGTGCCAGTTGGCCTGCTGTTCTCGACCTCTAATGCGTTGTTTACCCTCAACGTCCTAACTGAGCTGGTGGCGGGGTACGCTCTGCCGGGAAAGGGGGTAGCGCTAATGATCATCAAGAGCTACGGCACCAATACCAACATGCAAACCATGTGGTTCAGCCAGGATCAGAAATTGGGGCACTATGCAAAGATTCCTCCCCGGGCAACGTTCCGCGCACAGGTAGTGGCAGCATTGACGCAGTCGCTGGTGGTTCTCGGGGTCGCAAATTGGCAGATTGACAATTACAAAGACCTGTGCCAACCGGGTCAGAAGGAGCGGTTCACGTGCCCTTATCAAATCTCGTACTACTCTTCATCAATTGCGTGGGGGGTCATTGGCCCAAGAGCCATCTTTTCCAAGATTTATCCCGTCCTCAAGTATGCGTTCTTGATTGGCGCGGTGCTGCCATTGGTGTTCTATGCGTTGGAGAGATACACCCCGCGACGGGTCATTTCCGAGCGATTCTGGAAGAAGTTTTCGCCATCGCTCATGATATTTGGGATGACCTACTTTGGACCCCCTTACAACCTGTCGTATGCGACTCCTGGGCTCTACGTTGGATGGTTCTTTATGCACTATGTGAGACGACGTTACACGGCCTGGTTTGAGAAGTATAACTATGTGCTGACCAGTGGTCTCTCAGCTGGAATTGGGTTCAGTGCTGTGATCATCTTTTTCTCGGTGCAGTATCATCCCAAGCCTCTTAATTGGTGGGGAAATGTTGTGAGCTATTCGGGACTAGATGCGATTGGAGTAGGTAGGTTGCCGCTACCAAAGCAAGGGTATTTTGGGCCACCACCAGGAAGTTATCCTACATCTTGATAGCTAACAGAGCTCAAGGGATGAATCTAGGGTTACAAGGGGGTGACAAATTAGGAGTTTTAGGACACAACCTGGGAGAAATAGTATAATACAGTGTATAATACGTGTGTAGTCCATCCTTATTCGCCCGCACTGCCATGCTCACATAATAGATACGGTGACTTTCGGACCTCTGCAGCAGCCGATAAGCCAATGCCTAGAAGATAACGGCTTCAGCCAGCTCAATTAGCGTTCTTCATGATAGCACAGACGAATTAAACGATCAGGGTCAAAGTTCACTAATCGCAGAGCCTAAACACCGAGCCTGACTAGACTACTCCTCGATGACTCTAACCGCCGCCGCCTCACAAAAACACATTTACAGCTTCCTCACTGCAATCCTAGTGCCCACACGCCCATTTCCCTCTTGGCGTCTCTCTGTTTCGCCGATCCCCGCTTGCTCTCACTACTCCTGCGCTCCTATCTCCCTTGCTCCCCCACCTACGTTCTATGTGCATTTCGCTATCTAAGCCTCACGCACGAGGGCTAATCACTGGCTCATCTTAAAGGCTCGACTCTCATATTTCCAAGGTTACCAAAGGCTAATTAAATTACGGTAAGAGACGCCAACAACTTGACCAAGGACACGCCGACGACTAGGTCGGGGTGGTGGTTGCATTTGTAGAAATTTGGCGGTCGTTTTGGAGGTTTGGAGACGATCTTATTGACGTTGGGGGGCTTAGTTTGTGCATTTTTCACTGCTGGCGCAACCTCGAGGCGCAGGAACGCAACCTTGTCCGCCACCTGACCGCAGCAAAAAAATCTACAAATCAGGCACCCCTCGGACAAGTAGGCGGTGATACTTAAATTCAGGCAGAGTACTAACAGTTGCAGCTGGAATAGAGACTATAACCGGTACTGCAATAGCAACGACACCGACGCGTCGTATTTCACTACCAGCCTGCATTTACCCAGACGGACTGTTACAGACTGGTATGGTGACGAATATAGGTCCTGTGGCGGGACCAGTGATTGCGAGTTTATTGACAAATGCTACGGGAGGTGGTGTAGGGGCCGGAGCTGGGGCCAGTGCTGAGACGGGGGGTAGTGCTACTGGGGGCCTCAGCTATATCCAGTTGTCTGGATTGACGCTGGAGGCGGTGTTCCAGACGGTCATCATCTGTTTATTAGGGTACCTGGCTGCTCGGGCCAAGCTGCTGACTCCGGACGCTCAAAAGCAGATTTCTCATCTAAATGTCATGCTGTTCACACCATGCCTGGTGTTCTCGAAGCTCGGGTCGTCGCTCTCGCTCAAGGCCCTGGTGGACATTGCCGTCATTCCCATCTTTTACGCAGTCTCGACCGGAGTGTCGCTGGGCGCTGCCCGGTTCACGTCGTGGGGCTTAAGACTCGACCGGTACGAGTCCAACTTTGTAACTGCAATGGCGGTATTTGGCAACTCCAACTCGCTGCCAGTGTCCTTAACCGTCGCATTAGCTTACACGCTGCCCAACCTGACTTGGCCAGACCTGCCGTCTGACAACCAAGACGACGTGGCGTCTCGAGGTATCCTGTACCTGCTCATTTTCCAGCAACTTGGCCAAATTCTGCGATGGTCTTGGGGTTACAACACACTATTAGCTCCGGCGCCTGTCCGGCTAGACCTCGAGCCAAGATATCACGACGAGGAGTCCGAACTCACTGATGATGGAGATGAGGTAATGGCCCGCCAAGCTAGCCCCGCCGCCGATAACGACTCCGATCGCGAGGAGCAAGAGGCTGGGGCCGAGGCCGATGCTGAAGGTGACGATGAGTCGCAATCGTCGTCTAACTCTGCTAACTTGTCGCGCTCAAACTCAATCGCAAAGTTCCTGCCAGTTATCTCTCAATCCGTGGGCTCACTGTCTTCGCGCTCGTCTATCATCGTGCCAGACACCGTCAGGCATCGAGCTGTCCACGTTTACACCAAGATCATGGGATTCATGAACCCACCATTGTGGGCAATGCTCGCCGCTATCTTTGTCGCTGCAGTCCCCTCACTACAAAACACGCTGTTCAAGGCCGAGGATGGTTTCCTCCGCAACACTGTCACGTCGGCAGTGAAGCAGGTGGGTAATCTTGCGATCCCTCTGATTCTGGTGGTTTTGGGGGCCAACCTAGCTCCTGATGACACCAGCCCGCCAAAGTCAAAAAATTACAACCGCATTGTGTTTGCGTCTTTGGTTTCGCGAATGGTGCTACCGGCAATTGTCCTGTTACCACTTATTGCGCTCTCAGTCAAGTACGTTCAGATCTCGATTCTGGACGACCCAATCTTTTTATTGGTAGCATTTATCCTCACCGTGGCTCCGCCTGCCATTCAGTTGTCTCAAATTTGCACTCTCAATTCGGTGTTTGAACGTGAAATGGCCGGCATCTTGTTTTGGGGGTATGTTGTATTGACCCTTCCGTCCACCATTTTCATTGTGGTTTCCAGTTTGGAAGTGATTGAATGGGCGGGAACCACAAAGCATTAATGCATCAATCATAATCGTATGTAGCATATTTATTCCAATCCATGACCTCAACGGAGCCTATTGGAGCCATACTCGTGCTGATTCATTGCAGTTCGGTAGCAACAGGCTGTCCGAAGGCGCTACTGCATACTTAGGGCCTGCTCAGCATGGATAAAACCCACTGGACATGCCGCATATCTCAGCTTTTAAGGTCTGCGATTTCGGATTCGTTGCCGAGAAGACGTCACACAATTTGACGGTGTAGCTACGGTTTAGGTACTAACAGTACTAGCAGCCTTGGAAGCGCCGTTGGCCTGTCGCAAAGTTGGTGACGCAACAGGGTCGCTGGTCCGGTATGAAACTTGACTCTGACTTATGATGGAAATATGCATGAAGATCCGGGGTCGGGTTAACGGCACAGAGATCATAATAACACTACTCTGGGCCCTTATCATCACGATCTAACGGCCAAATGGATTTCGAAATGCCACTACCGGTAAGCTAAGTACTTTGTCAAGCCGGGCTAGAAATCTGGCGGTTTCACCAGGCTTGTTGCTCGCTTAAAAGCATTTTCACGGTTTTGAGGCTGACTGCACATGCTGCGGCTCGCGGCAACTTGCATCTGATTATGCGCCCCTCTCTGTATCTGGCTGTGTCACCTGGTTGCGGAGTGGGCTCAGAACCTGATCCAATGCACGGGAAGTGCAGTTGCATCGCCTATTGGAAAGAAATATAGGTTCTGGGTGTCTATAAAATGAGGGGGAAATACTTCCATTCCCCTTTCATATTCTTCAGCTTTCACGGGTTCCAAATCTGTCGCTTCTTGATTTCTGTGATTGTACTAGTAACCCTGTGTCTTGGCCGGTTGGGCCGGTTGGGTCGCGAAAAAAGCAGGCGCCTTGATGAACCGTTCGATACAAAGGCAGGTTTTATTAAATCTGGTTTGAGGCTGATTTTGATTGCAGTATTACTGTTTCTGATCTCTTTGTTCTTCCCTGGCGACTCCGCTCTGAAAGTCGCCAGGTACCAATGACTAACAGTGTTTCAACGTTTATAGTTCAGTATCTCTTTGGATGTGGGAAATCGTCCCAGAAACGTGAACGTGCCGAAGACGAAGCTTCCCGAAGTGTCAGAGGGTGTTCGAGACCACAATGAGATAGCCATCGAATTTCGCGGTTTACTAACTAGGCCCCATTCTCCCCCTCAATCCCCTCGCTCGGTGGAGTCCACCTCTTTGACTAAGGCCACCCCGGCCGTCCCAACTCCTCGCAAAAGATCCAGTACTGACTATGGACCCAATTCCGGAATGTCTGCTAAGCGCCGAAGAAGCCGGCAAAGTGCTCTGAAGCCCACTTTCACTGTCCCAGTAATGACTGTGGCCGCGATGGAAGTCGGTACCCTGTCTGGCCAAATCGACCCCCTACATGAGGCTTACTTGCCTGACAACGCCGACTTCATTCCCGAACAACTTGGGCCTGTGTTCATCGAAAAGGTCATGCCCACTCCGTTCACCCAGGTATGGAATTGCAAATTGATACTCGTCCAAGTGCGGTAGCTCGTCAAGCTGAGCCCGTAAGTTCTCCGATCCAGAGAGGCCAATGCTTTCTACAACTCTCGACAGCCTTCTCAGCAAAGGATTTCGTACCAAGTCCACCTCGTCTCCTCCATACTGTGGTGCTGTCCGCGTAATTGAAGACGACAATGGCTGTGACGCCCTGGCTTTTGACTACAGCAGCCTCGATGAAATGGTTGCTTCTACTACCACCACAGCATCTACCGACGAGCTTCACAGGTTCCTCCGCCCGAGCAAACACTACTCATTGATTGACCTGGACCAACCCTCTCATAGAATCCCCGTCCACCCCTCCGATAGGAAAAGACTGCCTTTTCTACTTCAAAGGAGAGTTCGAGCGGAGATTCATACCTTTGGGTCTCAAGAACTCCAACGCGGCCTTCCAACGGCTTGTTGACTCAGTCCTTTGCGATTTTGTCAACAAGAGATGCTGCCTACCTCATGATCGGCAGGTGTTTGTGTGTTCCCCAAATAAGGACGCAAACTGTCGCGACATTGTCAATATCCTCATTGCCCTGGACAGGGCGGGGCTTGCTGTCAATTTGAAGGGCTGCCAGTCCTTCCCACGAGCAATTGAGACTAGTTCCGCCGTGTTTTCCCCCAACGGTGTATTTCCCCGACCAAGTCGTGTCGTAACACTCAAGAACTTCCCTAAGCCAATGTGTCAGAAGGATGCTTTTTCTTGAGTTTGCAGGAACAATGAGGCGATTTATTGATTGCTGCTCTGCCCTTACTTATCCACTGATACGATATCAGAGTCTGGCGATTTTAATTGGGATTTGGATACTGAATTGGCCTTAATGAGAATCCAATCATCTGTTTAGGTCGATACAATGCTCGGCTATGTCGACCCTTCTGCTCCTTTTGTATTGGAGAGCATGGCACTGCGCGGTAATGACGTCCTAGGGCGGGCAATCCTTCGTCAAGGATCATCGTGCCCTGTGGCTTTCTTCAGCAAAGCAATTCCCCGAGAAAGTTCACTGAGCGCGGAGACATCGAATGATGTCTCATTACATCGGCACCACAACACTGGCAGGACTTTTTGGTTGGCAAGAGGATTGAAATCCATGCGGACCTTGAGTTCAGCCCTTCTGTTCTACAGCGGTGTTCGCGTTGGCAGAGACGGTTCTCAGGATTTGATTATGACATCAAATCTCGCTCGGCCACCCTGGCACTCCACCTACTCCTCCTAAAGAGGTGCATGAGGACTCGACCAGCTCAGCTATTGCTATAAAGGCCGAGAAGCAAACGTCGGACGAGGCAATGCAGTTGTCTTTGTGTTCCCAGCCCCAGATCTCACTGGCCAAGAAACGAGCCTCTTTCTTCAAGGCATGATCGCTTGTCCATCCCATGTCGTTCTGTAACTCTCAATGCTCACTTCACGGACGCCGTATCCTGAAGGCCGGAAGTGCTGGCTTGGTTTTACTGGTTCTAGTTTCATTGCGTTGTACGGTGTGTGCTGCGTATGGTTCTAGAGCCTAAGCATCCAATTGCTAGGGGCAACGCTATACATTCTATGGCGCTGCGACTCAGTGCTGGATGGAAGCGATCGCTTCCGTTTGTTAAGTTATAAGGGCAGCTGACAAGACCCGAAATTTGCGCTAAATATCTGTTTGAGAGAGAAGTGCTGTCAAAATCTGGCGAATTGTTGGACTGAACGAGCTGTTGCCTACTGCTCTCTCCGCATACATGTGAGACATTTCCTGCAGCTTAATGCAGGGAGTATGTAAGCTGGCTCGTCGTCGGCTTGAGGTTGCTTGACCCCTTTGAGTGGAACCACAGGTAGCGGTTGAATGGTAAATTAGGCACAAGTGCACTGATACTACAGTGATTGGCCTTTGCGTCATTGATTCCCCATTACTCATCTCTTGCAGTCCTCGTTTTCATACAATCTGGCGTGCTAGGGTCTCCCGTGATGCCCTGAACTATGTCTCACCAGCCGTGCAAGCAAACGCTTTGATTCTGTGCCCAAATCAAGCTGTATAATTGAACACTCCTTCACTAGTAACCACTAGAGCTTGAGAACGATTCTCTATTTACACTATGGAGGCCAAAGATGCTACTAAACTGGAACAGGAATTGAAAGGAAAACGAGTTGTAAACGACAATAACACGCCTCTACCCGGAAACCCTCAACTTCCCGACAGCACAGATGGCCCGACAGTGCTGGCTTCGTCACTTCCAAGCCCTTATAGACTCTTAGCTCCTGGTTCTTTTGCCACCCGCGATTTTAGACCGGATCGGCTGAACGTTAGTGTAGATGATAGCGGGGTTATCCAGGGGGTTTACTATGGGTAGACTATTTGGCTCAACAGGATGGACTGTGAGAAATGCCATCCCAGGCAATAGGGTGGTGTGGGATGACTTTGAACAGTACAATCGGGCTGAAGCGCCGTCACTTGGAAAACGAGTCGTCGCCCATTGACTGCGTTTACCCCAGCTTTTGGCGGGCCCCATATTATTTTGCCGCCGAGATAGCGGGTGGTCCGCTTGCTAGATAAGCACTGATAAGCCCAATTGGGGTCACAGCTGCCACTAGGGCCCAGGATCTGCGGATGGCCAGTGGGCGGTTGGTTCGGAGTGGCCGATCGAGATTGATAACGGCGATAGCAGGTTGTTACAAATGGATGGAAAATTGTATTTAACGAATCGATAGTCATGGTGCACTTAGTTGAATTCTCTCGTATATCGCCATGTCCAAGCTTAATGATGAACAGGAATTGGCAGTGGTCGGCTATGACCAAGAATTGACCCGCACGTTCTCCCTCTGGTCGATGATTGGGTTTGCGTTTTCGATTCTGACTTGCTGGTCGGTGCTGGCTGGGAGTTTGTCGACTGTCATGACCTCTGGCGGGCCCGTAGTGCTATTCTGGGGTTGGCTTGGGGTGGGCATATTGTCAGTCTTTGTGGCCCTGTCGATGGCGGAAATTTGCTCGTCATATCCTGTGTGCGGAGGACAGTACTCGTGGGTCTTACTAATGGCTGAGCATACTCGCTACGGCAAGTCACTATCATACGTCACTGGCTGCATTCAATTGGCAGGTCTCAATTGTATGGGCTCGACTGGACTATACATGGTCGGTCAGTACATCGAAGGCATGGTGGTGTTGAACAGTGCCGACGAGTCTTTTGTGAGCCAGAGATGGCAAATTGTATTAATTGGATGGGCGTTGCTGGTAGCAGTGCTACTGCTCAACCTATTTGGCAACTATCTCCAACACCACATTTCCACGGGAGCACTTTACTGGACGCTCGGGGGGTTCATCATTTCGACAGTAACTCTTCTAGCCGTCAATGGCGAAAAGCAGACCGCCAAATTTGTGTTTACCGAATTTGTCAATGAGACGGGGTGGTCCAACACAGGAATTGTGGTCATTCTAGGTATCATGCAGTCGGCATACGGTATGTGCTGCTACGACGCCCCGGCACACATGTGCGAAGAAATGGCCCATGCTAGCCGCGATGGGCCCCGAGCAATTGTTATCAGTGTGCTGATTGGGCTAGTCACTGGAATTGCGTATATCCTGGTGATGATGTTCTCAATCCACAATATCGACGACGTGGTCTCGACAAAGACTGGGGTAGCCATCATTGAGATTGCTTTCCAAGCGACCGGATCAAAAGCAGGAACCCTATGCCATACATTCATTCTTATGTTTTGCCAGGTGTTTGCATCGAATGCACTGCTAGTAGAGACGTCGAGGTCCTTCTATGCGTTTGCCCGCGATGGCGGGTTTCCACCCTTCATCAACAATTTTCTCAAACGGGTCCACCCAAAGCTCGGAGTTCCAGTCTACTCATTGCTCTTGGCCACTGGGTTTGAGGCCTGTTTTATGGCCATCTTGTTCGGCTCGACCGAAGCGTTCTTCACAGTCATGTCCGTGGCCACAATTGGGCTCTACATCTCATACTTGGTGCCAATTGTGGTCGCCATGTTCGAGCGCTCAACAATGCGACAAGGGTACTATACATTGGGCAAATATGGGCTGCCGTCTAACATTGTCGCATCAATATACCTTGTGTTTTGCTGCATTTTCTTCTTTTTCCCCAACGAGATGCCTGTCACTGGGTCTAACATGAACTACGCATGTGTTGCATTTGGAATCACAGCTATTATTGGAGGGCTTTGCTGGGTATTCGGCGGCCGACACACTTACGGGCACCAGTCCAACTTGGGAAGCGAAATTTTATCGGGCATTGAACGAAAAAAGAATGGGGGCGAGAAGAGATTTGAGGTGGAGGTCAAGAATGAGCTGACAGATGAGAAAGTGGGGCATAGTAACGTGTAGCAGAATGGAAAGTTGCAGATTTCAGTACCACTATAGATTCCTCATAGTACGGCCAGTGCCAAACTCACACATTCGAGAGACGCTTTCCAGTCAAGACAGGAGACAATTCAATTACCCGGCCAAGCGTAGCTCATCAATCATAGAACCTGAGAAGGTGGCGTTAAGACTATCTAAGGCGGGAAGTGCTTTAGGGAGATTGTGGGCGCCTAGAGCCGCTGTGCCCTGTACGGCATCGATCACGTGTAGTAACTGGAGACGTTAATACTGGGATAGAAAAAGAAATTGTGCAGTTATTGACGTTCCCTTTGGTAGTAGAGCAAAGCAACAATCCAACAACACCTGCTGGTCTCCTCTGCCTACTGTCTAGAGGCCCCCTGTATACTGAGAACTCGCCATCGCGGTTGGAACCCGCTAAATCTCCGAGATTGCGGGGTATAAATCGGCCTCATCTGATCCCCCGCCATCCCCCCGAGTTCCTGATGTCGACGGTGGAGATCCCCACAATCCCCACATCACCAGTTATATATCACTAGGTCCGCCAGCGGTTGGACGTCTATTGACCGCTAAAATGAATAAGGGCAAGTCTGTTGCTGATATCGAGGACACCAAGAAGGCCGGCCGGCCTCAATTGGACGTTTTGGGCGCCCTCGGCGTGAAGAAGTCTGGCCAGGTGAAGCTAGTGAAACTGGCACATATGAGGTACCAGCACCCGGACTTGGACGGAATCACGACATTTCTAAACGACTTTGGAATGCAAATCGTGAAGAAGACTGAGGATGAAATATTCTATCGTGGATATGGTGACGACGCCTATGTGTACTACGCCAAGAAGGGAGAGCGCCAATTCCTCGGCGGGACTTTCGAAGTCGAGTCAGAGGCCGACCTGGACAAAGTGGTAAAAATCTCGTCCCAGCCTGCAATTGTGACGGACCTTAAGGATAAAGCGCCAGGCGGTGGTAAGCTGGTTACTGCGTTTGATCCGCTGGGCTTTCCAGTCAACTTTATTTACGGCCAGGAGAAGACTCCCAAGGATAAACTGTGGGTTCCGACGCCTCTGACGACCAATTATGAGCATCATAAACCGCGCGTACGAGCATTCCAGCGATTCCATCATGGCCCCGCAGCGGTGCACAAATTGGGTCATTTTGGGCTATGTGTGACTGACTTTGATGGTCTGGCATGCTGGTATCTCCACAATTTCAACCTTGTTCCCACCGATTTTCTCTATATTGACGACGATACTGCTCCTACCTCAAACTCACCCTCACTATTGGTTCCTGGTAAGAGAATTGTGGCAATGTTTGCGCACGTGGACAGAGCCCAAAGTCCCGTTGACCATCATACCTTTTTCATGTCGACGGGCCAGACAAATCATGTTCATCATTGCTCTTTTGAAGTTCATGATTATGACACACAGCAGCTTGGCCATCAATGGTTAGCCAACAAGGGGTATGAGTCTGTCTGGGGCATTGGTCGCCACATCCTAGGATCTCAGATATTTGACTACTGGAGAGATACCACTGGGAATATGATTGAGCACTATGCAGATGGTGATGTGGTAAATGAAGACACTCCTGTTAACTTTGGGCCCGCAGGAGACGAAAGTCTTGCAGTTTGGGGTCCAGAATTACCACCGGCATTCTTGGACTAGTTTCAATCATTGTGCAATCGGTCCCCGTACCCGAGGACGAGAGAGAAGAAAGAATATTGAAAAATTGGAATCGTAGGCATATAGCATATAATTACTCAATTGAGGTTTATGGAAAACTCTTATGATTGCAGGTAGTGGCAATTGTGAAATTATTGTGGGAACTGGCCCTATCAAATGGCGCAAATCAGGCGCAATTCTCAATAGTAGGAAGTAAATAGTGAAATTCACTAGGACTCGTCAACCTGCACACAACCCACAGTCCCGTGTTCCTCCAGCACCTTAACCTCGATTGCCGGGTTGATCGAACTCGGCTGTGGAGAAAATGTGGAGAACCGCGGATCTGCGTGCGGCGCGATGACATATGGGAGATAATGTGGGGATTCGGCCATCCTCTCCACATGGCTATATAAACCGTCGCTTGGAGTCAGCTCAAACGCACAATCCACACAAGAACCCACTCATATCGCAGATATTCAAGCAAGTGATGTGGACCCACCTCATCAGATTCATCGCCAAGGAGGACGGCCTCGTCCACCTCGGCCAGCTCGTCGACACCTCGCGAGACATCGGACTCGACACGGCTGATAAGAACCACCCCGTGACTGCATACAATGTGACTGGCACTGTGTTTGACGGCGAGGTCGACAAGTCTCAAGTATTCACGGTTGACCGTTTACTCCCCCCAATTACCCGTGAGCAATGCGATTACATCCGGTGTATCGGTCTCAATTACAAGGACCATGCCGAGGAGGCGAAGATGCAGCTTCCGAAAGTTCCTGTGATGTTTTCCAAGCCTCGCAGCGCATTGATTGGGCCTTATCCCGAAAAGGTAACAATTCCTAAGGTTGCCCAGGATGGTACCCCAGACTTTGAGGCAGAACTGTGTGTAGTGATTGGAAAGACTGGTCGCGATATTAAGGAGGAAGACGCACTCGATTATGTGCTTGGATACACTGCATCAAACGACATTTCCGCTCGAACGCTTCAGTTGGAGACATCGCAGTGGACATTTGGAAAAGGTCTAGACAATTCGTTGCCAATTGGTCCAGTCTTGGTGTCAAAGGAAGCCATTCCTGATCCGCATTCACTGGCAATCAAATGCATTTACAACGGATCCGTTGAGCAGGATGGAAACACCAAGAACATGATTTTCACAATCCAGCAGCTCATTTCTCACTTCTCCAAGGGCACAACTCTTGAAAAGGGCACACTATTGGTCACCGGAACACCAGCTGGCATTGGTTTCTTCAAGCAGCCTCGTGTTTTCCTTCAAGATGGAGGAGACCTGCGGGTATACATTGACAAAATTGGAACTCTGGTGAGCAAGATTCATTATGAGTAACACTGTGTTGCCCCGGCTAGAATTTGGTGTTAAGTAGCTCAATATTGATCAATCCATTGGACCACTCAGCTTGTGCCGTCATGGGCAGCTACTGCAGCTTCTCTAGATCAATTCCAACATATGCAGTCTGGCCGGCAAATTGGCCCCCGACTGCCTTGCATACCCCTTTACTCTCATAGTTGTCTCCAGCGGCCTCTCCCATTACCCAATCGCTTTGTGCATTCTCGACTCCCGCAGTACCATTATGCAATGCTTTGAATAAGTTTGCGGTAACAATTTTCGCTAACCCCTTTCCCCTGTGCTCAGGCATCACGTAGAGTGTGTTAAGGGACTTGTCAACTCCAAGATAGGCCCATGCAACCAACTCATTGTCAGTGGTCCAAATAGCGGTATTTGGAAGCTTCAATAATGTATCGGCCTGGCGCTTCAATTTAGACGTAGACAAGGGCAAATTCACTTGGTCAGGAGTCACAATTCCGTGATTGTAACCTGGAGGCAGCGATAAAGAATCAGCGAGATTTGCCGCTTGCTTAGTCTCGAAACAGAACAGTTCGTACCAATTGCAGTAGTCCGGATTCGGGGCCACAGTCGTCACTAATACTTTGGCAATCACCTCGTTAAGAACCGAAAATCTGAGAATAGGTGAGAATGGGTAATTCAATGGCTTTTGATCAATGTCCTCGTAGCCCTTGTCTATGCTCTTCAATGCCTGCAGCAGGCTAGTGAGATGGACTGCAATGCTCTCGTACTGCTCTGTTGACAATTCCTCGACTGACTTCACCGCAAAGCTAGTAGTATTATAAATCCAAACCTGGGATTCGTAGTGTCGCGATCTGTCTGCAAAAAATACTGTTGCGTCCTCACCAGGCCCTGGTACTCTCCCTGGTGCCCAGCTCGCTCTTACCACCACCTGCCGATCTGGGGTATTTTGTGGAGACTGAATCCTTTGAAGAGTTTGCGTCGAGGAAGGCAATCGTTCGCGCAGATAGCTGAGAATCTCATCATTGTCTTCGTGACGATAGAACTGCACACTGAAAGTCATTTCAGCAATTGTAGCGGGGACAGTTCACAACAATATGATCAATCTATCTGTGTCGTTTTTGTCTTGGCAGTTTGAATTTGCCCATTTTTTCAGCCGCAATGACTCAATACGAGCGAGGAAAGCGGGGAAAGCAGGACTGTGTGGTTACCGACTGTGTGAAATGCGCAGGCAATTCGATATATTGAGAAGAGATCTCAGCTTCTGTAGACTCTGTAGGTGTGAGATACACTACTGTAAAACCCCGCCTCTCGTTGCACTCCATTATGAGAGGTGCGGACTTTCGGCTCACCAGGTGACAGACCGGACAGAATCAAAGAAGCTACCAGGGCGAAGACGCCATTGTCCTCAACGCTTCAATTGAATTCCTATTCCAGTTTCTCGCTGTTTGCTACTCAGTCGCGCAAAATAACGCCGAGTTGCACTCGATAATATCGGCGAAAGTGATTTGTGATATCTGAGACATCATATGCAAGTGTGAGACATCTTAAACGGTCGCCCTGTAAACGAAATCCGCAAGAGTCCAATGGATAATGAAGCGTGTCAGGGCAACCAGAGCTACTGGTATGGGACCAGACACTATTGGAGAACTGGAAGAAGGTTCGCAGGACCCTTAGCTTTAAGAGTCGCCAATATGGCGCTTGAGGCGAAGTGAAATCTCTGAAGTACAGTATTTGGGGGTCACGAAGCGGAATTCAAGAGTGTTAGTATTGCTCATGGATTTTAATGATCAAAATTACACCTAACAAGCTCTGAACTTACGTATCAAAACCGCAGAACTAAGTGACAGTTTTTCGCGCTCAATGGTGGCAATTTTGGTTTCTCTTGCAATTTTAAAAGCTGAGAAGGTGAATCCAGTCTATGCAATCCTGATGATACCAAATTGTTGGCCATTGGGGTCCTGGTTCGCGAGGTCTTGCAATATTTCGGTAAAAGTGTGAAATTCTGCCTCTTGTATGCTCTAAGCCAGAAATCGGCGCATTGCCTCTTTGGCCAAGTTGGTAAGGCACCTCACTCGTAATGAGGCGATCGTCGGTTCGACTCCGACAGGAGGCATGTTTTTGCTGATAATTTTCTTTTTTTGTACACTGTCAAGAATAGACTCGCGACAGCGCAATTGACTTCACAAGCTATCTTTGAACTATGTCAGTTTCCATTTTCCCCTATACGACTCTCAATACCGCCTCTCCTTGAACTATGGCGTTTCCATTTTCTCTGATATGACTCAACATGGCCTCTCCTGCGATGACTCTATTTAGCCGCTAGGAGAGCCCTTCGGTTCCGAGCCCGACTCTCGGCTCCGACTTCATCCGCACCAGCCAGGCGTCCGTACACCTATCTGTCTCCGATTGCAATAGAGCTTAGCACGATATAACACGGCATCGGCGTAATGACACTTCCCATAGTCTACCTTACTACCCTGCCTAGTACTCGCCAGACGCGTGCCTCCGTACCGTCGCGCTGAGCCGTTGCCCGCCGGTAGTTGATGTCTGTCTTATTGGTCGGACGGCAATCGGCGGAGATGGGAGAAAATCGTCCTAAAACGGTCTTGAAAAATCCGAGACAGTTCTCCCGAAGAGATAAATAGATAGCTTGATCTCTCCCCTCCTTCAGTATTCAACCCTCGCTAACAACTTTCCATATATTGTCTGTGACGACTATGACTGCTGGCTACCGAAACTTCTCTGCTGCTGACGCAGTGGTGGAGGAAACCAAGGTGAAGACCTCCTTCAACCACCCTAGTGAACTGGCCCCTTACTCTAACACTGATCACATGGTCGAAGTGGACTGGACTCAGGAATCAGGATGGGGGGTCGCTCACATTCGACCGTACTCTGAGATTAGCATTAACCCTAGTTCGATGGTTTTGCACTACGCCGTTACCTGCTTCGAAGGCATGAAGGCCTACAAGACTGAGAGCGGCCAGATCAAGCTGTTCCGACCTTTGGAGAACATGCGACGCCTTAATGAATCGGCCGATCGAGGGTGCATGCCCCGAATTGATGAGAAGGAGGCACTGAAGCTTCTGGAAAAGTTTCTTCGACTGGAATCGCGATTCATTGCCCCGGGTTCCTTCCTTTACCTCCGTCCAGTGTTGATGGGAACCGATGCCACCCTGGGAATCAAGATTCCCGTTATGGCGAAGTTTATGATTCTGGCGTGCCTGATGCCACCACTCAACGCCAGCGCATTGCGTCTGGCGTGCTCCAAGCCAAACACTGTGCGAGCGTGGCCCGGTGGATTCGGATACGCCAAGCTCGGTGCTAACTACGGTCCTACCTTGGTGTCTCACCGGGAGGGGGTCAACAATGGATACCACCAGGTGCTGTGGCTGCTTGGAGAGAAGGGAATCGTTACTGAGGCCGGTGCGTCCAATTTCTTTGTGGTAATTAAGAACAAGGAGACTGGTAACGACGAGGTTCTCACTTGCCCTCTGTCGACTGGGGTAATTCTGCCTGGCATCACCCGTAAATCTGTGCTTGATATTCTGGACGAAGGCACCAAGACCGACTTCACCTCTACCAAGATAATCGAGCGGGAATTCACAATTGGAGAAATTGAGGAGGCTGTGGCTGAGAACAGAATTGTGGAGGCATTTGTTGTTGGAACTGCATACTTTGTCGGCCCTGTTTCCACCATTGGCACCCAAGAGGGCAAGGACTTGGCCATCCCCCTACCCGACTCTGGTTACGGAAAGTACGCTGAGTTTGCTAAGAGTGCCCTGACCGGAATCATGTGGGGAGACAAGGAGCACCCTTGGGCTCATGTAGTTTAAATTAATGTACAGACAAACGTTAGAGAGAGATAGGGTTGTAACGCGAAATGATAAGCAAAAATTGACTAAATAGACTTGGGTTCGTGATGATACTCCTGGCGTTCAGCAGACGATTCAGGATGAATATCTGGCTCCAGTCCCATCATCTCTGGAGGTGATGGGTCTTCGTCGAAGTGCTGAGGGATGATGACGTTCATGATCAGACCGATGATTCCTGCCAACGCGTATCCGGTCTCACAGACCAGCGTGATGGCATCAAGGAACCCTTGCAAGCCAGAGTTTGACCCTTTGTATGTAAACACGAAGGAGAACCAATTAGGCAGCATGACGGCTCCGAAACCGAATACCAGCGAGCAGGTTAGGACGAATCGGTCACGTCGGGTGAAGGGGATGATTGAGATGATTCGAATGCCTGAAACCGCAACGGAGGTGAACAGGAAAGTTGTCATTCCACCAAGCACAGCGGACGGAATTGCCACAAGAGACGCAGCAAACTTCGCTAGAATGCCCATCAGGATCAAGAAAAAACAGCACCAGTACCCGGCAGTGCGATTGGCGCATTGGGTCAATGAGACGACACCGTTGTTTTGGGCGAATGTCGCCATTGGGGGAGTGGTCATGAGCGCTGCCAGCACCGAATTGAGACCATCGGCAAGAATACCACCCTGAATCCGACTCTCGTACAACTCGCCCTCTACAGGCTCTCGGCTGACGTCGCTGGTCGCAGTGATGTCTCCAATTGCCTCCATTGTGGTGGTTACAAAAGCTGCAAGCATTGGCAGGACTGCTGGACCGTACACTCGCAGCTTGAATGTGTGAACCCAGGTGAAGGTGATGACCGGGGCAGCATCAATGCCCGAACGGTCAAAGTATCCTACACCGGCAGCAACAATGCACCCCACGAGCAGGCCAATTACTACAGCGCAGGACTTCATGATGGGGGCCCCAAACTTTTCACAGAACACAATTGTCACAAACACCAGGAACCCGAGGCCAATGAATTGTGCAGACCCCCAAGGTAGAGCATGAGGGGCGTTGATATTTGGGCATAGCTGATAGAGCCCGGAGGTAGGACGGGTCTGGCATCCTCCAGAGCCACCGGCCCAGTCGGTGAAGCCTGACTGCATTAGGGAGATTCCAATTAGCAGCACGACGGGCCCAGTGACGATTGGGGGGAACATCTTTTGAAGAATTTTGGGAGGAATAAACGACATGAGGATCTCAAGTAGTGCGCAGACTGCGGCAGTTCCTAGAATGAGTCCGTATGCGTCAGGGCACGGTAGGTTGGTGCCGTCTTCGGCGACAGGGCAAGTCCCATTACCGTACATTTGAGGAATTGCCTTGTTGATAATGGTGATGGTGGCAAATGACACTCCGACCACTGAAATGAGGCCAGTGCCGAGATAGTACTTTGTTTTTGGGATGTGAATGCGTGTGATCTGGATCAATGAGAGGATTCCAGAGGCAATGAGTGCCGATGAAATGAGGTACTGACTGTCAGCGACATCCAGACTGGCGGCCGATGAGATGATCAATGGGGGGGTCACGATTCCTGCCAGCATTGCCAATGCATGCTGAAAACCGAGCAGGAAACCCAGCAGCACCGGCATACTGTCATTGAGTCCGAAAAATGGTGGGGCAGTAGTCTTCTTCGACATGAATGGGATTGATGGAATAAACAGGTATGAGTAGTCATAATTGCCAATGAGGCCCTCATGGGTCGTCCATTTCTTGATTGTTCTTTCAAGCAATCTCTTAGGAGACCTTGAGCTCACTGGTTTTGGTAGTGACGACATTGCAATTGGCTCGACAAGGACTGAACAAGCTCATTCAATGGCTGCTCGGCGGCTCCTTTTATTGTCTAGTTAAAACCACTCTTGACTGTTCCCCGCTTCTTGCACTGATAAGGGCGACCTGCATTATGTCCGGCGTCCCTAGGTGGGTGGAAATGGGCCATCAAACACATGATAGCGTGCGGGTGCCGGGTGAGAATAGGGAGGTCAGGGTGGAAACATTTTGGTCCACCGCACAAGTCCAGTTCTTCAATTGCAAGAACTATCCGCTTATTCCCACGCCGCTGCCAAGTCTTTACCATGCCTTTACGGTCTCGATCTCGATCTCGAGATCCTGATCTCTTCTCCGGATGTCTTCTCCACTGCCATCGATACGAGTGGTCCGCATCCCGCATCAACGCTATCGGACAAGATCGCCGCCAATCATTCACCGCAGATTTCGTATCAGAGATAAGGACCAGATCGGAGAAGGCCGAGCGATAAGGTTGGGAGATTCTATTGGAGCGCATCTCGGGTCGTGTAGGCTCGAGGGATGCAAAGAAGGTCCGCCTGCAGTAGCCAGCAGCAGCCAGCAGACTGTCAGAGCCCGAGCAGTGCGGTTGCTAGGGTTCAGGGACCAGTCCGAGGTCCAGTCTGCATCAGCTGGCCTAGACGAGCTTTGGTAGGTCAAATGAAACCGATGGGCCCAACATTCCGAATTGTACCGTCGAGGGTGATTCCGGTATGACCCGTATCACGCTGGGACAGTGAGGGTGATTCCGGTATGACCCGTATCACGCTGGGACAGTGAAATCAAGTATCAAGGGAGTGGCCAGCATTTTTACGGCCCAATTAGTTCGTCGCGATACCAGCCCATTAGCGAGCAGCATCGAGCAAGTCTACTCAATGTGTGATTCCTCACCACGCTTCAACTATCCCACACTCTCTATGCTATGTTCTCCCTACCACCCCATTTGCACCATGCGTGTGGTTTGGTCATCAAGCACTATATAATCTTCGGGGCCGAATCTGCTTTTGGAGCATTGAATTAGCCAACATTCTCAGTAATGATTATCCAGTGATGCTTTCCAGTGATGCCATCCAGTGATATATCCAGTGATGGCTACAGTGATAGCATCCAGTGATGGCTACTGGTAAAGCACGCCTAACTACCGTCTAGTCCCGTCAATGGCCAATGATAGCCTTGGCTTGACTATGGTCTCATGTCTCTTACGCGCTAATACTCTATATGGCTCAAGTATTGCCTAATGCGCTCTATGGCTAATTGCCTAATACCATCCATGGCGCATGGCTAGCTACGGCTAATGCTCTAATGCCTACTGTGGCCCAAGTTTGGATAATCTCCAAGGTAATGTCGTTATCACGGTGGTCTCCGTTCATAGAGCAAGCACGTCAATCTTCTCCCCCACGGAACGGCTTTTCTCCACCCCCACATTTGTAAGCGAAAGTGATGAGACTACCCGTTGCTGTTACGACATTGTCACACCAGCGGTTAAAAGGAGCTAGTTTTGCGACTGGTTTAATCAGAAGACCTGTGTATTCTCGTTTTATCTCTCGCCCGAGCCTTGGTTCTACTCGACTCGTCTCATTCTTCTCCACTGAAATGTCAATCCCCACTACCCAACACGCTATTCGAATCCACGAGACGG
Organism: Blastobotrys peoriensis; assembly: GCA_003705735.3. Lineage (NCBI taxonomy): Eukaryota > Fungi > Ascomycota > Dipodascomycetes > Dipodascales > Trichomonascaceae > Blastobotrys > Blastobotrys peoriensis. Next base: position 98,841 of record PPJJ03000039.1, on the reverse strand, counting down.
GCGGTCCTGAAGTCGTAAAGTTCGACGAGATTCCCGTGCCCGAGATTAAGGCTTCTGAAATCTTGGTTCGAAACGAACACGCTGGTGTCAACTTCATTGAGACATACTACCGCTCCGGCCTGTACAAGACTACGCTGCCTGCGACTCTGGGAAGGGAAGGAGCTGGCACTGTAGTCAAAGTCGGAGCAGATGTCACCCAGTACAAGGAAGGCGACGTTGTGGGCTTCGCCCAAGCTGGCGCGTTTGCTGAATATGTCGCGGTCGAGGTCCTGGCCCAAACTTCCCGAGTAGTCAAGTCCCACAAGGGAGTGTCTACTCAGGTTCTCGGAGGGGCCCTGACCCAGGGGCTGACTGCGTTGACGCTCATTACATACTTCTACAAGGTCAAGGAGGGCGACTGGGTTCTTGTTCACGCCGCTGCGGGCGGTACTGGTTCTCTGATTGTCCAATTGGCGTCCCAGGCTGGTGCCCATGTTATTGGCACCACATCGACTAAAGAGAAGGCCGAGCTTGCTAAAAAACTGGGCGCTGAGCATGTCATCAACTACAAGGAGGAAGACATTGTGAAGCGAGTAAAGGAGATCACTAATGGCAAGGGCGTCATTGCTGCGTATGATGGCGTTGGTAAGTCGACTTTTGAGGCGTCTCTAGAGTCTCTGGGATTGCATGGACACTTGTTGGCGTTTGGCAATGCATCAGGAGCGCCTCCTCCTGTGTCAGTGCTCTCGCTCAGTGCCAAGGACATTACGCTTCGTCGTCCAACCGTATTCGTTGCATTTGACACCCGAGAGCAGTTTGAGAGCACTGCTAGCGAGCTGTTGGACTTGATTGCGTCCAAGAAGCTGAAATTTACTATTTCAAAGTCGTACCCACTCAAGGAGACCTCTCAGGCTCTGATTGACTTGGAGTCTGGCAAGACCACCGGCAAGCTTGTAATTGATCTTGTTTAGGCGGTGTGGTATTGGTAAAGGACCTTCATGTATCTTACACCAATCCACTCTTTCACCACGCTCATTTCTACTGCCTGGGCCCTCCCAGGTGTAATTGATCTTGCTTAGGCCGGCTAGTGTCGGCCACGACTATTATGTAGCTTATTATGTAGCTCATATAGCAATTCACACTCTCATCACCTTCCAAGCCCTCACGGGACCCCCAAGTTCACGATCCGACACTTCGTCTCAAATTTAATACTTGCCTTAATCCCACTCTCCCAACGCCCTACTTAATCACCCGTCCCACCGGCCTATGGACAAGCTTCTTAGAAAACGACTGACGGGGCGACTTTCGTCTGCACAGTTCCGAAACGAAAAGAACTTGCTTCTGTACTCTTCTTTGGACCGTGACGAGGTGGTGTTTCCAAAGTCTCATAATGGAGCGGTCAATACCTTATCAATAGACACCGTCTATTCTCGGTACTTGTTATCGGGTGGAGGCGACGCCACGCTGAAAATTTGGGATCTGGAGCAGACCCAAGTTCAAATCGATGGACAAGATATTGGCAAGACTGCGTATAAGGAGGTGGCGAACATTCCTCGAACGGTGGGCCATTCGTTTGGCATCTCCCACTGTCAATGGTGGCCGTTTGACAACGGCATGTTTGTGTCGTCGTCGTTTGACAGTACCGTGAAAATTTGGGACGCCCAAACCCTCCAACAGGCTTACTCGTTTGACCTCGAGCACAAGGTGTATAATATCGACGTGTCGAAGGTTGGAGAGCACTCGCTAGTTGCTACAGCGACGGACTTCCCTTTCTTACGACTTCTTGACCTTCGAACGACCTCGTCTACTCACACACTGTCCGGCCACACCGGCAAGATCCTGTCGGTCAAGTGGTCTCCATCGAAGAGCCACGAGATTGTATCTGGGGGCTCTGACGGGACGGTGCGAATATGGGATATTCGAGCTAGTAATGCATGTTTGGGGGTCTTGGACTTGACCAAGGTAGAGGCAGACTCACCGTCGGACGGTGACGACGGAGTGGCGAACAGTGGCGGTGGTGGTGACGGTGGAGTCGAAACTGCAAAGGCCCATCGCGGCCCAGTCAACGGTCTATGCTGGTTCCCTGATGGAGATCACATTGTCACGTCAGGCAATGACGAGAAGATCCGGGTGTGGAGTACTCGCGACTGGCGAAACATGCTGGTCAATTTTGGCCCGCTGGTTCGAAATCGGTTTCTTCAGACCCTCGATCCCTGTTTGTCCCCTGCTGGAGACCTGGACGACCCTTATTTATTCTTCCCTTCTGACAATGGTCAGCTATTTATTTTCCAGGCAATTGATGGCAAGATTGTTAAGCGACTAGGAGCCAAAGCGTCGAGCTCATCATCAGCCACCACCTCTGTCCGCAGCGCCTGCATTATTCCTCGAGGCACGGGCCATTTACAGTACTTCTCTGGCGGTCTCGACGGCACCATTACGACCTGGTCACCGCAATTGGCGCCAGAAGAGGAGGAAGAAGAGACTGAATTGTATGGCAAGAGGAAGCGCACGGTACTCGATGATATATGGCGAGGCATGGGGGCTGCCGAGCAGCCCTGAGCCTAAGCAGCGGCGGCCAAAATAGCTGAGCAGCTGGCGTACCAGGAAACCTAAGCAGCTAGTACCCTCGGCCAAGTCATCATGCCATTCATGTATAGTAGCTTATTTAATGAATCTGCGTATTGTAATGAATCATGACCCCCGTATGTCGGTTTCCCCGACCCCGAATTTCCCACAAATTCCCAGCTCCCATTTTCCCAAAGATGTTATATATCACTCTCGGTCAATTCAATTCTACCGACTCAATTATCTCTATACACTCTAAACGAAACCCTTCCTGGGCCATGCCCGCCTAGTCACTTCTAGCCATTCTACCGCTCCCGTCCTTAGCCCCTTCATCCCTTCTCTCCCCTTGATTAATCCCTTCGCGTCCTGTGTCCCCTTACCTTACTGGTCCCCTATCAATTGAAATTCCCCAAAATTTCAATCTCGCATTTCGCGATCAACTCCTATAGTCGTCTCCTAGTTCCAATATGCTGAAGCTCAGGGTCGTAGTGGCACCTCCAGCTGCTACTGGGTTCGATCAGGACCCAAGAGTGTATAAATTTCTTCACTTGGCCGACCCTCTGTCGTCTTTACAAGATGTATGCGCGAACATCGTCACCCAGTTTGGAAAATTATACCCTGACGACGACAGGCTGGAGATTGAGCGAGTACAGGATGAGAGCGAGTGTGATCTAGACCCAGACTATATTGTGGGCGACCTGTTTGAGGACCTGTCGGTCTTGATTATTCGGTCCGCTCCGCCCGCTATCGAACCGCTGAGCAGGCATTTGGGGTCGAAACGAAAAGCGTCCGCTGAGGTGGCCCCGTCGTCCATGGAGTGGAGGCCACATTCGTCCACTTTGCGTAACGGCGCCAGTCCTTCATACTTGACTCGAGCCAAGCGACCGCGGCGGAGCTCGATTTGGGTGCAGCGGTCAGAAATCGATGACGACTTTGATTTCCTTCCACTTGGCAGCAGTCAGGCCAGCCAGCTAGACGTGCCCAAAGTACGGCAACAGCGCAAACGGGCGACCTCGGCTCGATTCCACCGCGACGGTGAGTTCGATCACCTTCCCGCGCCTCCTACTAACCGTCGGAGAACTATGCCCCCACCGCAATCTCACGCCGGCTCTCGAGCTAACCAAGATGCACGGGCCGAAGTTCACGGCCACCACCAAGACGAAAACGACGAAGACGAAGATGACGAAGCTGATATTTCTCTGCCTCCACCTAATAACTCCAACTCGAGAATATATACTGACCCGTCAAAGCCTCCGTCGCCTCCTCAGGCCCCAATTGCGCGAGACGACGTCTTTTCCGTCGAATTGAGGCACCCCAGCTCTGGCAATGGCGCACCCTTGTCTCATTCACCTCCTATTCGGTCTCCAGTCAAGGGTAGGCCCAGGCAGTCGTCGACCCAGCAGGTCATCCCATCATCCCAGGCCACTATTGAGCTGCCCTTTCTGCGATCTCCAGCCGCAACCTTAGAAGTAACTGCATCCCAGGAAACGAGAGATGCAAGCTCGCCAGTACCATCTTCTCCAGTAATTTCCGTTCCTGCTACTCAGCCGGAGCTCACGTCAGAGCCAGAGAACGCTATCGACGACGAGCCTGAAATCCAAATTGAGGCCACTCAACCTCCAGTCACATCCTCTTTGCCAGTTCCTTCAGAACAGGACATTGAGAAATCTGCTGCTGGCGCAAAGGCCTCTGTAGCTAAGAAGACGACTGACACGGCCCCAAAAACTCCTCAACCAGCTGCAAAGTCTGCCCCCAGTGCCGTTAAAGCTGCAGCCCCGGCGCCAGATGTGGAAAGCGATAAAAGAGCAGCAGGTGACCCAGAATTGGCTATAGAGAAGCCTGTCACAGTTGCCGGTGCTAAGCGGGACGCGCCTCAGGCTTCTAGTGCTCCGAGGCCGTCACAATCAGAATCTTCAGAAGCTCCAAAGGCCAAACGGACTCGACTGACAAAGGCGCAAAAAGTCCAAAAGGACGAGGAGATTCGTCGTGCAAAGGAGGAGAAACAGAAAGAGCGAGAGCGTGTAAAAGAAGAAAAGGCTCGGCTTGCCGAAGAAAAGAAGCAAGCTCGAGAGGCAGCCCGGGAAGAATCTAAACGAAAAGCTGAAGAAGCCAAGCGGTTGAAGGCTGACGAGGCAGAACGGCGTGCGCGCGCCGTCTGGGAGGCTAAGCAGCGTGAAGCGGAGCAGGCAAGAGAAGAGCCTGGTGAAGGCGCAAAAGGCCCTCAAAATATACAAACTCAAAAGGCACTAACCAGTACCACCAGTAAAGAGGTGGTTGCTGGAGCGGCCAAGGTAACAGAGCCCACTAAATCGGCCAAGTCTGGTGAGGAGCAAACTCAAATGGAGAAGGTTAATGCTGCGAACTCCAAAACGACTGAAGAACCGAAATCTCAGAGGCGTCCTGGCAGACCTTCAAAAGCAGACGCGGAGAAGGCTGCATCAAAAGCAGACGGGGAATCCCAGAGACCCGCGGCTGCCAAGCCGGATCAAAAGCCAGAGGCAAAGCCAAATGAGACTCAATCCAGTTCGGCCAGTGCGAAGAAATCTGAGTCTCAGGAAGAGGACCGCCCGGCTCCTCAGCTGAATGGTCAATCCCAGTCCAAGGCAAATGGGGCAAGTGCTAGTGGTGAAAAATCAATTGAATCGGCTGCAAATGTTCCATCCAAGGTGGCAGCTAGATCATCATCATCACGAACTGCCGAGAAATCAACGTCGGATGCTAAACCGAGCCCGGCGAAGGCTTCGAAGGCTAATCGATCGCATCGTTCGGATACTAACATCAATGGGTCTGTAGTGACGAACATGTCACAGGCCTCGGTAGTTGAAGAAGTAGACTCGTCTTCTGAAGAGGATAGCAGCAGGGAGGAGGACGATGATGAGAGTGCCGACGACGACGAAGGCGACGACAAGGACGGTGATAAAGGTGGCAATAGCGATGATAATGAAGAAGATGACGATGATGACGATGACGACGATGATGATGATGATGATGATGATGATGATGATGATGACTCGGACTCCGATGCTGAGCCTGAGCCAGAACCATTGAAGCGACCCCGGGCGGTCAGGGCTCCATCAAACAAGACGATACCAGCCGTCGCTGCCAAGCGGACCGCCTCACTTCCAAAGCCGGTGCCGGCCTCCCCACAGGCACAGAAGAGCAAGCCGCTGTCATCGAGTCAGCCTGCCGGTCGCCAGAGCAGAAGTCTCGGCCCTCGTGATGAGTCCCCTGTTCCGATGACGTCACCTGGTGGACTCGCGGGACTTAAATTGCTGAGCTCTTTAGCCACCAAGGAGATGCCTGTGATTGAAAGCAATATTCGAGCGACCCCACTTACTCGCAATGGGGTTCCCGTTGCCAGCGGTCACCGTCAGCGCCCTGAAGACATCGCCAAAGGGGTCCAAGAAAATGACACCGACAATGACAATGACGATGACTCTGATTCAGATTCATCGAATTCTGAATCATCATCGGACGACGAGAGCGTTCCCAAATCCAGAATGGCGACGGCATCGAAGAAAAAGGGCCGCGGGTCTGGATTTAGAGGGCTTCTGAAGGACGCTGCCGATGTGCTGAGATTGAGGTAATGAATATTTATTGTGTACATTAAACTAAGAGTAATGCCATTGAATCTGCAGTGGAGGCAGTCCCCTTTCAGTGAAATATTGATGCCATTTCACTGCCGTCTCCTGCCCGTTGCGTCCTAGTACCCTCTGTTGTCCTGCACGAGTCCTCCTGCTCCTTCAGAGTGTCGCTACGCGATCCGGGCTCGGTCCGACGTCGGATCGGCCCGGGTCCGGATTTACCCCACAACGGGTTACAGTGGGGGTAATGCAACATAAGATTCCAGCAGAGCAAGATGATGGAAGATCACAGTTATAACCTTTTTCACTGCTGACAATTATAAAACACGAGATTCTTTTCCTAAGAAGTATTAAAGACGACCCTCATTTGCTGACTGTTTTAAGGAAATTTGGTTAACGCGCCGGCGCCTTTGCGATGCCTATTGTGACTGTACGAGCAACTGAAAAAGAGAGGACGACAGGCGAGTGGGCTGACTCTAAGCTACGTCAAGTGATTGAGGCGATAAGAAACGATGGAATTGTAGTTCTGGAGAACGCGGTGGACCCCGCTCATTTAGATGCCCTGAATAAGGTCATGGTTCCAGAAGCAATTGAGATTCGTAAGGGGGGCCGACTGAACTTTGGCACTGAGAATATCCAGCAGGCAGCACCATTGGATCGGGATGATTTGAGATTCGACGATGTATTTGCAAACAAGCTGCTACTAGAGTCCGTCGCTCATGTGCTAGGACCTGGCGCGAGATGGAACTTCACTTCGGGGAACACTGCGCTACCCAATTCTACTCTCAAGCAGCCCGTGCATGCTGACGAGCGCTGTGACTACCTGACTTCGCCCTTCTTCCTGGTTGCTAACACCCCTCTAATTGATATGAGCGTCGAGACTGGTGCCACTCAATTCTGGCCAGGAACGCATAAGCTTCGTCAGGATGAATACTTTGAGCCTGGCGGAGGGTCTGCTAAAGTCAAGCCGGAGGCACAGGCAGCGCAAGCAAAAGTAGAGCCCCCTGTTCAGCCCTCAGTGAAACGGGGCTCAATTGTGGTACGGGACTTGACTCTGTGGCATTGCGGTATGCCGAATCCGAGTGACCAGGTTAGGTGCATGCTTGCAGTTGGGTTCACGGCCAAATGGTGGCACAACAGTTCTGCGGTTAAGCTGCCAAACCGTGCCATTGAGGATTACTGGCGTGCCAAGGTCAATGCGTCGGGGGTTGGCCTAGAATCAGTAATTGTGAAAAACTACGGCGTGTCCAAAAACGAGCATGACTTTGATTTAGGAGAAACAGGGCTCACCGTAGCGGAGAGAGGCATTGAAGGGTGAGCAAGGGGAGGGTAGACTTGGGCTTGGGAAAAACGAATGAAATTGGGGGTACCAGCTTGGGGGTCAACAGGAAGTGTTGTTACCATTCAGGGCTAATGTAAAATTCCAAACTCTAATGTGTTAAGCGTACGATCTATCTTATTTCAATTTAATCCGATCAGATATAAGCGTTGCCGCAGAGGCTCATCTGTGATCGCTATTTTACCCCCATATATGGGACCCCCACGTTGGTTGTACCCCATATAACAGCCGGTCTACTAGAACTCATTCCACCTTCAACATAGCCATTTGCCCGCCACCACAATGTCAAAATACTCGGGCCAACGAATTTGTCAAGTTATTAAGGTGCGACCTGAATGCCTACAAGACTATATCAAGATCCACCAGCAAGTGCCTCAGCCCGTGCTACAGAACCTTCGAAAGTATCACTTTGAAGACTACTCGGTTCACCTTGTTTCCAGTCTAGGGCTGCTCATTGGACACTTAAGGTACACTGGAGACGACATTGCACGCGATAGCGAGCTTATGAGAGCAAATCCAGACAACCAAAAATGGTGGGCTTCTGTTGACGCTATGCAAGAGACCTTTGTCACCGGATCTCAGGGGTCAACCGATCCCAAAGGGTGGTGGCTCGACGCCGAAGAAGTGTTTCGGTTTGAAGGATAACTGCATTTCAGCATTACTCGACACGCACTGAAAACGACACCATAGACAACCGTCCACACAAGTGGCCAAATTTACGTATGCAACATGTATACAATGACTTAGCTTCGTCGTGCAACCCCATTTTTGCTCACGAGTCCCGTCTCGGAGCCGCTCAAATGCATGCACTTAGAGTAATGCGGTGAGATAAATTTCAGGAAATTTCGGCCCTCCGAGGCGAAGGCAGTAAGCATCCAAACGAGTCTCAGTGCCGGTCTTAGGACTATTACTTATAGGTGCTAGTTCAGACCGGGCTGTAAAATGGGTCGAGGCAAAAGAGACGCATTAGTGACCGAACAACTAAAGACAATGGCGTCTCAAACGTCGGCAAGAACGATAATGAATTCGTAGCAGTTCGTGAGAGCGGTAATGGCAGACTGCTGCCTCAAGCTGATCCAGGGCCTGGTCCTATCGAGCTTCATAGAGATGGTGAGCTTTTCAAGGATTATCTCAAAGCATTCGATGCATTGATGAAGTACGACTGCCCTATCGGACAGTTGCCAGACCTCGTCCACCACATGCGCCAGTGGTCTTACAGATACACTTTTGGTGCTGATGGCATCATCAACGAATATCTGTGCCAAGGACTTGCAGTAGATGGAAAGCAAGATAAAAAGGCAGCCAAGGATGGGCATAGAGTTCCGGGAATGACCCCCGAAGGATTTCGGATGACACTGCCGTAGCTGTAATAGGATGCAGCTCCACCATATGAGCCACAAGGCAGCTTTCATCAGCACTCCTTTGCACGAAGAGGTATACATGGAAGTTCCTCCGGGATTCAATATACCGCCGGGAAAGATGTGCAAGCTGAATAAGGCAATGCCTGGCTTGGCCCGGTCGTCATCGCTATGGCTCAAAAGACTTGACGGCGTACTGGTAGACGATCTCGGATTCTCAAAGTCCGCCGCTGCGCCTGGTAGTTACTTTTCATCTGGTGCCATGATCGGTGCCCATTTAAGCGAACTGGCCATTGCTTGCAGCAGCCCAGAGCGGTTGGTTCGTATCAAAATCGCTCTGGTATCAGAGCTGGGAATGACAGACCGTGGGGAGATGACTGGGTTCCTGGGGTTGAATGTGTCCCGCACTAATCGGGGTATTCAGCTGACGCAGGAAACGTTCGTCAAGAGAATGATTCAAGAAATGGGATTGGAATCAGGTAATTGAAGAGGCAGTGGAAGTCCCTGGCTCCAAGATATTACTTCTAGAATTTCTGGAAAAGATACCCCGATAGGGCTAGTGAACAAGGGAGAATCCAGCAGTTTGTTGGAAAACTCGCGCATGCAGTTCAATGGACTCGGCTGGATCTCGCATCGGTGTGTCTTGAATTATCTGAGGCTGCGAAGTCCCCTACAAGGGCGGAATTTGTCCGGATGAATTATGTGTTGGATTACCTCGCGACCTCCGCGTCAAAGGGGTTGTTGTTCAATTGGTGATCCGGCAATTCGCGAACAATAGAGGTATATCCAGAAGTGTGCTGGAATCGATCTCGGCCTCGAGATGCGACGTCGGGATACGCGTGCCTGTACAACGGTAGCCCAGTTGCGTGGCATGTCGAGCGCGTGACTCAAAAAGCATCGTCAGTGACTGAAGCTCGATTCAATGCTGCGGTGTCTGTTACGTCCGTTGCAGAGAAGATAATGATTCAGGCTCCAACAAAACAGAATTCACGCTATTATAAGCCTCAGATTAACTATTTTATGAATCATCACGACGTGGAGAAGGTGAGCGTGGAAACGTCTCCAGCGGATGTCATAGCACGGCCTATTGCTGATGCCGAATACTTTGCCAACAGCATCAGCAGACTCGGATTTGGCTGAGATAAACAATTTAGTACTATGTTATTTAGCTAGTAATCTTTGATTGACTTCCCGCTGCTCAATTGCCTATTTAACCAGTCTCTATTGTCTTGCTGGGATGTGATTATGCCTCATTCGATTTCCCACCTCTTTTGGTTGTCCCACATTACCAATATATGCGGGCACGCCTGCGCCGGACGACACCCCACCGATGACCGATATATTTCACCCCCACATCACTGAAGCTACCCTGTTACCATGTCCGTCATAGTAGTTGGTGCTGGTGTAGCTGGCGTCACCGCAGCAGCGGAGCTTGTAAAGAAGGGAATTAAAGTTACAGTCCTCGAGGCCCGGAACCGGCTCGGAGGCAGGCTTTATACGGACCGAACTTCCGGCTCAGCTCCCTATGAACTCGGGTGTAGCTGGATCCACGAGAGTTTGGATAATCCACTGTGGAAAATCGCCGAGGACGCCGGGATTGAATGTGTGTACGACGACAACGTGGCCGTATTTGACTCAAAGGGGCCGCTCGACCCTAAGCTGGAGCTCGGCAAGGTGAATGGTGACTTCTCTGCGTTTGCAGCTCTGGAATTGGCCAACAACGCCGGAGGAAAGGATCTCTCACTGGCAGAAACGGTGAAGCGGTTCCAGAATGCCCATCCCAAACTCAGCACAGCTCAGAGAGCTTCTATTGCCCAGTTTGTCCGGCTCCCTCAGCTCTCAAACGGTGTCGACTGGAATCAAGTGTCGATGAAGGCCGTCACCTCGGCCGCTAATAAGGGCCGAGACTTGCTAGTGGTGGGCGGTTATGACAAGGTATACGACAAGCTTAAAGAGCCCATTCCTTCTGAAAGTATACTGCTCAGCACTGCGGTTAAGTCAATCGAGTATTCCAACAACAAGGTTGTCGTAGAGGCTGAGCAGGCCAGTGGCTCGGGAACAGACCCAAAGCCCCTGAAGTTGACTGCTGACAATGTCATTGTAACAGTGCCAGCAGCAGTGCTCAAATCAGGTCAAATCCAGTTCTCCCCGGCGCTTCCCTCAGAATTGTCCACGGCAATTGCAAACACCTCAGCTGCAAAGACAGGCAAGGTATACCTGGAATTTGACAGCGTGTTCTGGCCAGAAAATGACGACAAGTTTGTATTTGTTGGCGATGGAAGCGAAGGACCTAACGCGTCTGCTTACCCTCTAGTCATTTCGAACTGGTACCGCTTCAATGGTAAGCTCCAGAAGCCTGGTCTTGCTGTGATCACCCCTCCTCCATTGACTGACGAGTTCGAGGCCGACTCTTCTAAGGCATTCGCGTCTCTAAAGCCCGTACTAGAATCACTGCGGACCGACAAATCGAAGCCAGTTCCTACTCCTACAAAGGTCACGACATCGAAATGGTCTGTGGACAAGTTCTCACAGGGCTCTTACTCTACATATACAGTTGGCCATTCCAGAGCAGACTCTGTGGCTCAATTTGAAAAGGGCTTACCTGGAGTTTTGTTTGCTGGAGAGCATACAATTCTACGTGGAGCCACGTTTGCACATGGAGCGTACCGAAGTGGAATTCGGGCGGCACTGCAAGTACAGAACAGCAAGTTGTAACTGAAAAATAGAAGCATCAGGTCATAATTGAACTGAGCAAGACACACAGCACCTGTAGTACAGTAGGGTTCCCTCGGCGTATATTGACACAAAAATTGTCCAACGTCGAGCTTGGACGATGCCAAAAAAAAATTGATTCAGCCGAGAATCGAACTCGGAACCTCCTCGGAACTCGGTTCACGTTATGTGAACGAGACGTGATAACCGTTACACCACTGAACCAATTGTTGAAAAACGATTTTTCAGAACAGTCTCGAGGCGGCCAGATTAAGGCTTTCCGGCCGAAAATGCTGAATTTCGCCAAAATAAGCTAAATAACGTGTAGCAGAGAACTATGAGAGTATGATTCAGCAAAGAAAAACGCCAAATTCGCATAGTTGACTGCGCAATTGGCACTCCAAATATGCTATTTCATGCGGCTGCGACGAACCCTAACCCTCAGACTGTTAGCTGTGAGGGCCTCATCTCAAATCGATGCCTCAATTGCGATTTCTTGTGTGCGCCATCATGCAGGTCGATTATCTCGGTCGCTTCTAACTGCTCTGATTTGAGGCTGACACAGCTGGCATGCGCTCGAATTGGGCAAGGAGTAGTTGCAGAAATCGAATTTAGGCCATTTTTCGCTGAGAATGGGAAGGGTCATTTGTAGATGAAACAGCAAATGAGGATGAAACTTTGAAAATGCAACTTGGATGTAGGCTTTGATTCGGCTGCTGACATGGCAATGCCAGCAATTCACTATAAATCAGACGGAGTGCCCCGCTTTGGCGCTCAGTGTGACAGTGCAATGCTTGGTTTCGGATTGATTGTGAAGCTTCCTCGGCTCTTGAAAATCACCTTCTTATTCATCTCTCTATGCCTACTTGTATTCTTGATGCTCGGAGGATTGAACCCTGGTGGTGGGTTCTCTGGGATCTACATTATTGAGTACAAGTATAACACCAGCAGTCCTCTGTACCCCCAAATCAAGTCCTCCCTGAGCCCAGCTAACGGTACCAGCAGCAATTCATCGCTTGGAAGTGCGAACTTGAAGATCCGGGCAGGATACTTCTACATCTGTGGAGATAGTGGTAATACAATTTCCTGTGGGTCAAAGTCGGATCCTAACTTGCTGGCGAACATTGGTCAGGTTTCTCTCTACAGTGCTTCCAGCAACTCTGTGGAAAAGACAGTTCAACTGGGCTCGTCCAAAAATGTCCAAAACTCTGTCGCCACTGTCGACCCCGTGCAATTGGCCAAAGTATTTTCAACTCAGGTCGTGAACCCAGTCCTGCTGTGTATTGCTCTCATTTGCAATGTGTGCACCTTGATAACGTCACTCATGTCGTTATCTCCTTCATCTTCCCCCACCCACCGTGCAATGAGTACGGTGTGCCTGATCTCGCTCGTGGGAGCGTGGTTCTTTTGGACAATTGGCGCAATTTGGCAACAAGTGGCGGCGCTGGCAGCTTCCACTATGGTCAATGACTCGTCAATGTCTATTATTGAAGGCACGGTAGGCAGTCGAGCTTCTGGTATCGCTTGGACGGTGTTCTCCTTTTACACTCTCTGCATTGGATTGGCCCTCCTTATTCAGCGACGTGATAATTCGTACCTCGCTCGAATCGGCTCGCTCAAGCAGGGAGTATAGCCTTTGAGCACAGTGTAGCAACCAATTCTGCGCGTAATAACACAATACATACTGTATATCTTTATACAATTTGAAATAAGGAATAATTTATTCATCCGGGCCAGATGCCTGGGATTACAGATGGCTGTGGACTGGCTCAGATTTGAGGTCTTCATCGATGAAGCCCGCAATTACTTGTGCAGATGCCATGGTGGTGACCATAGGGTTAACACCCGAGGCAGCAGGTAGTACTGATGCGTCGGCAACATAGACGTTAGCACAATCCCAAAGTCTGCCTCTAGTGTCAAGAGCAGACGAGCTTCGGTCCTTGCCCATTCGGCATGATGCCATCTGATGGGCAGAACCAAACGTGTCTTGGAACGTGACCATCTTGTAGCTCTTGACCTTGTCGGCCCATTCTCGGTAGTCCGCATCGTTGAGGTCTCTCTCTTCAGCAGGGCGCGTTGACTCAAACGGGGGCAGCCCCAGGTAAGGAGTAAAGATTCGACGTGCACCCTGGATGTAGAGCAGGTCTGCGGCACCCACGCAGCCTTGAAGCAAGGCCCACTTGTCGTAATCGTTCACAGTGTACTTCACCGAAGGTAGGAATGGCGTTTCAGGAGCATATCTGACTAGGCCACTCGACCTGTCGCGGTGTAAAACCAGCATGGTCGCCAGGTGATCAAACTGGAGCATGTCCCGACGGTAGGAGGTGCCATTTCGCCAGGGAATGAATCGGCCCTGAACGAAGGGCTTATGCAGATACGTCTCGATCTTAGGGCCGTGACCGCGACCGTCGAGGTTATCGAATTCAGTCGACACGGCAGTCATGATTGCATGCTCGTGTGCCTTGATTTCTCTGTCCGGGTACTCACCGAGTACCGCAGATACAGGATGGAGCTTGAGTCCACGTCCAATGTGCTTACTTCTGAACCCGGATCGCTGGAGAGTGATGGGTGTATTCAGAGAACCCCCGGCAACTACCACCTTCTTTGCCTTGACCACAAACTCAGTCTTGCCTCGAATGGCGTGAACTCCGTAAGCCTTGCCTCCGGAATGAAGCACCCGGGTCACCGTTGCCTCGTCAATGACTGACGCACCATTTTCGACAGCCTGTCGCAGCCAATTGACGACGCCGCCTTGCTTCTCACCGAATCGGCACCCATTGCTACAGTAACCACAGTTATGGGTAGCTCCATTGGTGTTTTGAGGCACTGGCTTGGCAGCGTACCCAAGTTTCTGGGCTCCCTCAAGGATAAGCTCATTAGGGAAGGAGTGCTCAATTTGCTCAGTGGAGCATCCCATGACCCCGAGTACATGATCGAGGGCAGCCGAGTACCTGTCGCTGGTGTACCAAGGGACCTTTTCAGCAAAGTGGGACCGAATATTGTCAGGGGTGGACAACGCAGCAGACCAGTTGACCGTAGTACCACCACCCAAGGTCGAGCCTGCCAGTATTGTGAGGCATCCATCCTCAGTGAGTAGAACTCCACGACTTTCAAATAGGTTTTCCAGTCCTTCAGCATCAGTGAAGTTCAATTCGGACTGGTGGAAGGTCTTCCCCTTCTCCAAAATGAGTACTTCGTGACCCTGGGCGCTGAGGTGGGCTGCCACCACGCCAGCTCCTGCTCCAGAGCCCACAATTACAACGTCGACAGAGTCGATCTCTGCTGCAGTAGCGAACCGGCCCAGATCCAGCGGAGTGTACCGGAAAAAGTTCTTATCAGCATATCGCGCCGAGTCATTAGCCGCCGGCTCGCGCTCGGGATAGCCCATTGCCTCGTGATACAGCGACCCAGATTTCAGAGCACTCAACATCAACAGATCGATAAATGACCGGAAAATACGTCGCTGGGGCGGCAGGACAGAGTCACGCCATCGAATCAGGATGGCCTCACGCTCTGCAGACGTCATCTCCGTCAGCAGCTTTGTAGACCCTGTGAGCGCAATTGCAGTCGGGCGGTGTGCGAGAAAGTTGAGGAGTACCTTCAACAGACGCTGCTGTGCAAAAGAAACATTTCCTGCAAGCTTATTGACAGACTCTCGAAATTTAGGCAGTTGCGACGGTCTCAGAGCCGCCAATTCGTCAATGCTACCGGTGAAACTTTTGTGAACTGATCCCCGGATCTCGTCGGGGCTCACCGGCGGCAAGAACCCATCGGCTACCGCAGCCATTACCTGGAACTCCACCTCCGACAGCTCAAACGGTGGCCTTTCGACCTGAAACCTGGGAGCGGAATCAATTGTAATCGTGATCATTGTTTCCCCACCACAGTTGCGTCAACTTGCTTCTCAACCAACTCTCAGTAAGTGTACTGCCTATGAGTCGATCTGAGAAGTGTGCCGGCAGCGCAAACGTCGTTAGTTTTATATACCCCGCATATGAACGTGAACGAGCGCGGCTTGCGGTATCGCGAGGCTGCAAGAAGCATTAGAGTGCGGAAATGCGCCGGGATCACAAGAGCCGGCAGTTAAAAAGCTGGGGAAACGGGCCGACGAGTTGCGGCTAAGAGCAGCGACAGCCGAAGGAAGATGCAACGGAGGGATGAGGAGCGCTAGAGCACGAGGAAGTAGTCTGGTGGTAGAGATGGCATACGCTGTTTAACAATTACTTAATAGTGCGGTCTGGTGAGCCTTCAAGCGGGCCCAATGGTACTCCGCCAGGTGGCCCCAACGTGGATCGGCCGCATTTCAGGCATGTGCGTTCATGTGAAGAATCAGCTCACTGTCCGCCTGGAGACAACACGGAGCCGGTGGACGGAGATGACTGGGGACATGAAGGACAGGTGAGGAGCGTGCAGATTAAGACGTGGATCAAGGTGGTGGTAGCAGGCAGTCCATTACAGGCATCCATTACAGGCAGTCCATTACAGGCATCCATTAGTTGAAGCCAGGAACGGGGGTAGGGGCAGGGCAATAGGCAGTAGGCAGTGGATGCTGGGCAAAGAGAGTGGCAGCAGAGCTATCTTGCTAGTGCCATTGCCGCTAGATATCTCGAAGATGCTAATATCCCCTTTGTTGTCGCATTTCATCACTCCTTCTTGACTGCGAACTACCGCGTTCGACGACTCCCCAGGCCCATGTTTCAGTTATCGGACCCCGGATCGCTATCTGGCGCTCCTGGTGTTTCAGCGGTAGCGACCGTTATCACCCAGATGGTCCAGATAAGACGTGTGGGCATATCAGCGTGACTGCTATAAACTCCTTGCCAGGGCGAAGACCTATTACAGTGGGTAAGAGTGCCATATGCCGCTCCGAACATAGTCCCTTATCACTTTCTATGCTATGCCTCCATCCATTTTCTCCAGCTTCTCTCGTATTGCTCATGCATAAAAATTAAGCTTAATCTGAGACATCCAGAAGATAGATATTAGATATCGCATTGCGCCAGTCAACTAACCGCGAACTACACGATAATTGAGAAGGGCCCACCAAAAGCGCAAGAACTAGGTACAATCACCGCGCCCGGCTCAATCCCTTCTCGGTAGTTGCTGCTCCCCCTATCGGAACTGATACTGATCGGAGACACCGACATGAGTCATGGAGATCAAACCCAAACTTGAAATAGTCAGGCAGACACTGGTAGAATACCACAACATGAAGGAGTCAGGAGCGGAGCCAAGTACTGCTGAACCTGAGCAGCCAGAGCCCGAGGATGCGCCCACCGCGTGCTCTGGGCCTGGCTCGGAATCCGGCCAGGGCAACGCCAACGAGCCCCAGCAGCTCGAGCCTGAAGTATTCCAAGTATCGGAGCAATGCAACGCGGAGGAGAAAGAAAAGGCCAACTTAGTGTCGTTTGATGGAATCGACGATAAAGAGGACTGCAAACGCATTTCAATGACTCGAAAATGGGCAATCACCGTGCTGCTGTCGTCGTCGGGTCTCCAAGTGACTGCTCTCAACACGGTGTGGAACAGTCCCGGCAAGCAACTCCAGCAAGAGTTCCATTCTTCTTCCGAAGTCACCATTCTTGGAGTGTCGCTGTTTGTGCTCGCGGTGGGGGCGGGTACTCTGCTGTTGGCGCCCTTGTCGGAATTCTACGGTCGCCGAGTCATTTATATCATCTCACTGACGGCATACTTCGCCCTCCAATTCATGACTGCGTTTGGCCACAACATGGTCACGATGCTAATTGGACGAACCCTTCAGGGGTTTGCTGGGTCTGCTACTCTGTCAAACGTTCCTGGGACAATCTCCGATATCTTTTACAAGCATCAGTTGGGCTTTCCAATGACTATTTACACAATGTGCAACTTTTTGGGCCCCATTGTCGGCCCTGTAATGGGCGGGTTCATCACTCAGAACGCAGGATACCAGTGGGTGTTCTACGTCTTCACCATTTGGACAGGGATGCTGGCAGCTGCAATCATCGCCATCGTCCCTGAGACTTACCCCCCAGTACTTGAGGTTCGCAAAGCAGCCCGACTCCGGGCAACCACTGGCAACCACGACCTGTACGCAGCATTCGAGCACAAGGACAGAGCAGTTGTGCAAGCAGTTTTCCAGTACGTCACTCGCCCATTCCTGCTCATGAAAGAGCCAATGATCACGTTGCTGTGCATATACTCTGGGTTCCTCATGGCAATCATATACTTGTTTGTGGTCGCATTCCCCCTCATCTTCCCCACAGTATACCACTTTGACCTCCAGTTTGTAGGATTAGCATTCTTAAGCCAGGGAGTGGGAATAGTGCTGGCAGCGGGGTCTAGCCACTGGTGGATCAAAAACTACCATCGACTAGTGGAAAAGAACGATGGCATTGCCGAGCCAGAGTTCAGGCTCAACCAAATTCTCATCGGTGGACTACTGCCGCCAATTGGCCTGTTCTTGTTCGCCTGGACCGTCTACCCTTCAGTGCCATTCATTGTTCCAATGATAGGCTCGGCTGTCTTTGGCGCCGGGTACTATCTCACGTTTAATGGGATTCTGTCATATCTAGTAGATGCGTACAAACAGTATGCTGCAAGCGTTGTGGCCGTCAACATTTTCATTCGGGGCTTCCTGGCAGCGTGCTTCCCACTGTTCGGGCGCCAGATGTTCAATAAGCTAGGATTCCATTGGGCATTGAGCCTACTAGCGTTCTTAGCCACGGCAATGGCGCCCTTGGGGTTTCTTTTCCATCGATATGGGAAAAGAATTAGAACTAGCAGCAGATACGCATCGGCTTAATCATGTGGACGGGCCTGAAAGCTTCACGCAGCCGCCAGGGCCGCCGAAAACGCTAGCGCCCATGTTCTAGACATGCCAGGATCCAGCCATTGCGGCTTGAAGTCACGAGACCCAAAGAATTCCGCGCTCGCTCGCGGATCATACAAGCTTTGGTTGAGCTTCAAAATTCCCTTCCACCCATCGTCGACCTGGTTCACAATGCCGTTAATCTTAGCATCCCATTCCTGCTGCACAAATTGAGGACTTCTGACAAATGACGACACGGGCGTGATGGGGATCATGTGGATTCCTTGAATATACTCCAGATTGAGTCCAAAATAGGTCGCATGATCGACCTTGTTTTCGAACATAATCCCGCTCACGTAATTGTCTCGAATTTCGTCGGGGACTATGTCGTTTTCAGGACCAAATAGCATGTACTTGTTGATTGACCGCTTCATAATAGCCAAAATGAGGTTACCGCGGTCTTCCATTGCTTTGTCACCATTGACGTTTCCCCACAGCTTCAATCCATAAGCAAAATGATAGTCCTCAGAGGAGGATTCCTCGTCCTTGCCATCACCGGACAAGAACAGACCCTTGGCCCACGAATGACCCGCAAACCAATCAAACGACCGCGAAACGGGGAAGTGGGGGTCGTCATGGCTGGGGTTGGATGCATCCCGCACAAGACCATTCACATAGGCCCGATTCTGCTCTAACCAGTTGCCACCGTACATGGAATCCAAAAGACCAATAACTGCGGCGCAGTGGATGAAGTAGCCATAATGGAAATGATGGTCGTTGTAGTAAGAATTTCCAAAATCAGCATTGGGATCCCCATCAATGCCAGCAATTGATACCAACCCCTTCCATGTGGTGTCGTAAACCAGAGGATTCTGCTGCTGGTTCTTTACAAACACACTGAAAGCGTCCTTGAGCTTGTCGAGACCGGGCCGGGTGAGATTGTCATCGTTAAGGATCAGTTTTGTTACCAGCAGAATAAATGCAAACTTATCCAGTCCCTTGCCGCTGAAATACATGGAGTCGAGACACCCTTGAGCTTTCATGTCTTGCTGGAGCTCCTCTGCTGCAATTGACCTCAATTGGTCGAGGACGCCTGAATTATACACGCCAGAGCTGGCAAACGACTTGTCTTCTAACTTCTTGAACTGCGCCCATGGGAGAAATCCGATTGCAGAGGGCAGGCGTTCGGCCATTTCAAGCTCATCTGTGACACATGCTGTCATTGGGCCCTTTACGGTCGAATCGAGCCTGGCCTGGGTCATTGTGCTACGAGTCTGTTCAGTGAACGCCTCAACATGATGAGGGTTTGCGTAAATCAGGGCCTTGCCACTCCCACTGCTGCCACTGAGTTGGTACTTCAAAGAATAGTACCCGAACCCGGAGTTCACCCATGCGTCCAGCTTGATACCAGTGGGGTAAATTCCAGCCGACGCATCAAACACATTATCGAATTGGGCAGGGCAAGACCCTACTTGCACAACAACTCTTGCACGCCCATCTGGAGCAGCAAAGGTGTTTGGATCTACGAGCCTGAACTGCGCCCGCGGGGCGTCTGGGCCAGACACGTACACAAGCCACCGGACCCCATTGAACAGGTTGAGCTCGTATTTTTCGCCTCCAGGGCCAGACCCCAGCTTGTTTGCATTGGCAAATCCTACTTGAGACTTGATGACAGGAGTCAGGTTTTCGTAAACGCCAGTCACAAACCCCATCCCAGCCGCCAGCGGCGCGTTCATATGGCCGTCGTTATTCAGGGTAGCAAACCGCAAGTTTACCGACAGGTGGTCTGGATCGGTGGGGTTCATTACCACCCGATTGTCTGAAAACTCTCGCGCCCCAAGTAGCACTGACACAATTCCTGCGGGGTTGAGGTAGTACTGAGCCGGTCTCTGGCCAGGCTCGGGGCCAAATACTCGCTGGTCCCGGGTAGTCTGAGACACTGCCAGGCCCCAAAAGTCCTTGCTTTGACTCCACCATACCGAATAAGGATGGGGCCAAGCCGGCAGAGTGCGGTTCTCAAGAAACACATTTGCATAGAACTTGTTTGTAGAGACGGCCCCGTAATTGCCATAGATTGGGGGTTTAAGTGGGTGGTCTCTACGCGCAAAGACGCCCAGCGGTTCAGACGTATCAATGGGGACCATGATAGAAGATCCAGAGCTAGAGCTAGGAGGAGGGGGACGCGGAGGCGGGCCGCCTTGACCCGGGGTGGGGCCTGAGCCCGGAGGCGGTCCCTGGCCTGAGCTTTGGCCCGAGCCTTTGTCCTTATGGCGATGGAACAAGTGCATTGTATGGAGTAGAATGGGGTATACGGCTACTTCAAGGGGTTTAAGACAGGGCGATGCCCGAGAGATGAATGCAGTTAGGATCGACGAGTAGCAACTAAGGGAGTGGGATTGTGAGTTGGGGAGGAATGTAGGCAGAGGAATTGAGTAAGCAGAGGAATTGAGTAAGCAGAGTGAATTGAATGCAGTGGATGCAGCGTACCGCACTGCGAAAAGTATTTACATGTGTCCTTAAACTGGGGTCCCTATGCCTTAATGGCCCATCCTCGTTCCTGGGCAACCACTAACCGTAGAAGCCCAAATGCCACTGAATTGGCAGCCAATAAGACCCCCGTGTACACAATCGCATACTTATAGTCCAGTGGAGATGTCGAACTCTTGACAAAAAGTCCGGCAATTGGGGAGCCCAGGATATTCCCAACCCCTCGAGAGAAGTACATAAACCCAGATATCGATTGGTAGTTTTGAACTCCAAACAGTTCGACGAGACACGCTGGTAACAGGGCAATAATTGGGCCCGAAAACACCCCATACAGTACAACAAAGGGAATGAACGTTTGCACGACAGGGACGTACCACAGAGCAAAGATGCTGATCGTACTGAGGATACAGCACGCCAGTAGCATGTTGATGCGTCCTACATGGTCTGCTGCGTATCCAATCACCACTTTTGCAATCGCATTGACAGCATTGTTAACCCCAATGAAGACGGCACCTTGAGAACTCGAGTATCCGAGCGTTTCTCCATACGACGACATGTAAAACAGAGGAATCAGGTATGCAGCTGCTTGGACCACACAGCCGGTGATTTGAAGAATAAACTTGCGGCTGCGGGCAATACGCAGGTTGACCAGAGAAAATGACGTAGAAGCAGTCTGACTAGGATGCCGATGAACCAAAAAGGAGATTGAAGAGGTAACCACTAGCGCAATTAGCCCCAGAATCCGAAGCGTCCATCGCCAGCCTACGGACGAGATCATGGCTCGGGTCAGCGGTGCCATTGACAACCCCCCGACACCGGTACCAGCAAATACGATCCCCATTGCAATTCCTCTGTGCTTACTGAAGTAAGGAGGGCCGCATACCACAGGGGGAAGGTATGCCAAAGACGATCCAATGCCAAAAAGGGCTCCTTGGGTCAAAGCAAATTGATAAAGGCTGGATGACGATCCAGCCAGAATCAGGCCAAGTGATAGTAGTACACTGCCAGTTAGCATTTGCTGCCTCGGAGTCAGGTACTTGTTCAATGGGCCATTAAAAATTCCCAACATATACGTCAGTCCGGTCGCCAAAGTCCCGATAATTGACACCGCCGACGTACTCTCGTGACGAAGCGGGCCGGTGTCGGAAAGGTAGTACTCTTGAAACACACCAAAAGTGAATCCTACCCCAAACACAATGAAATTTGTCAAAAAGCCAGCCAACACCACCATCAGACCTCTCTTTCGAAGCAAGTCTTCGCCAACCGCGTCCCCCATCGTAGGTGTCTCCTGCCCATGATTTTGGACTTGTGATCCCGTTAATGAGGAGGCCACCGACTCCAGCTCAATGTCAGAGCCAAGTCCCGGCATCCTTTCACTTCTAGTCATGGCTCTCCCGCTACGCTACTCTTAGTCTATCTGGTCTGTCAGCCTTTTTCCTCTCAGCACATTAGGTCTGCCCAGATTATATAAGTTCGAGACTAGGCCGCCGGTGAATTTGAAGAGTCAGCGGAGCACCTATCTCGGAAGGGCTCGGGCCGGCCCGATCCGGCTGTGGGGTAATAGCCAACAGTCGCACCAAGGCCCCAAAAAGCACGCCGCAATTGGCAAACCCGATTTGTGACCAATGCAAGGGCCCTGTGCGGTTGATCTCATCCAGCTATCGGTTGTTTTGGTCCTTTTGCTCCATCAGCTTTCGGTATCCTTCAATGAACCGCTGCCGCTCCTCTTCGAGCATGATTCGCTTGGCCATTGATCCGGCAGATTTGGGAACATTCGTCACCAATTTCTTAGGCAAATTGAGCTCTGGTGGCCTGTCTGCTACCTCACCAAACGTCGGCTCAATGCGCCTAGCTTCAATTCTCGCCCACGGGTCAGGAGACGTCTCTCGTTCCTTAAACATTTGCTCCTCGTCGCCCTCATTCTCCGCGTCAGCGTCATTCTCTTCCTGGTTCTTCTTTTTCTCCTCAGCAAGCTTCTTCTTGAGCTTCTTTTTATGGGCTCGAGACGGGGAGCCGGCCCGCGTCTTTGGAAGTGGAATTGCCTCGTCGACTCGACGAACGAATTCACCCATTCTCTCACCGGGTTGAATAGACAAGTTCGCCTTTTTTTCTGGCGGCTGCTGCGAGTTTTTTTCAGGCTTACCTGATCTACCACGCTCAATTGGCACAGATTCAGCGCTTTGTTTGCGGTTCTTACCGCCATTGGCCATATTCAAAAGTCGCTGAAAGTCTTTGGGCATCCTTCCTCCATCAGTATCATCACGGTCTACGGGTCTCTTGTTCTTGCGTTTTCGAGGGTTAATCAGCTTCGACGGATCGGCATCATGCTCTGCCTTCTTTCGCTTCAGCGGGTTTCTCGCTCGCTTCCGAGGCATTTTTCACGTAGACTCTTGTGGTTTCTGGTACCTCTTTGATCTGAAAATTCGTCTCAAATCGAGACGGTCGCGCGGCTCAAATTTTTTTTATCAGTGAAATTTCAGATCTGAAAAGTGAAAAATCAGTTGGAGCAAAAAACCCAATTTGAGTATAGGCGTCTACTTCATCGCATTAATGCCGAAACGTCCTAGAGGTAAATCCGCGAAGGATTTGGAAAAGAGAGCCAAAGTTAGAAAGGAAACCGAAGAGTCTCTGCCGGGATCAGAATGGACTGCTCTGGGGCAAGAGGAGCCTGAGCCAGTGCATGACTTCGACGAAGATGGAGAAGCAGACTACGAGCGACTGCCTCGGAAGTTTCGACTCGACGAAGATCATGACGTGGTTGAAAAGCTCCCAGTAAAGACATCAGATGGAAAGCTCAAAAGAGTTGTGGGAAAGAAGGCCAAGAGTCAAGCAGCTCTGGAAGCAGAGCAGGACGAAGATGCGAGCGATCTCGAAGCGGACGGCCAGGCCGATCAAGATGAGCTGGAAATCGAGTCTGAAGAGGAAGAAGATGCTGAGCCGGTGTCTACCTTATCTGAAGAGCAGCAACTGTTTCAAATGAAGGAGCGAATTGCCGAAATTGCATACCAACTGGCAGAGGACCCCGAAGAGAATCTAAAGCATTTGCGAGAGCTTAGAGAGAAAATCGAACGGTCCAAGCTCTTCAAAATCAAACAATTGTGCATTCTGGCTTTAGTGCCCATTTTCAAAAATCTCATCCCTGGATATCGCATCCGCCCGCTGAGTGCCTCTGAGCAAAGCGAAAAGGTGTCGAAGGACGTGAAGAAGTTGCGTGATTTCGAGCAGGGCCTGCTGAGCTACTACAAGGCCTATATCGACCTAATCCGAGGTTTCATTCGAAATGGCCGTGGGACTGAGTCGGGTTCAATTCGGTTCATCCTGGCTGTTTCATCAGTGTCTGCGGTATGTGAGCTCTTTTTTGCGGCACCGTACTTCAACTAC
This sequence comes from Blastobotrys peoriensis, assembly GCA_003705735.3. NCBI lineage: Eukaryota > Fungi > Ascomycota > Dipodascomycetes > Dipodascales > Trichomonascaceae > Blastobotrys > Blastobotrys peoriensis. Next base: position 74,649 of record PPJJ03000039.1, on the reverse strand, counting down.
CAGTCTGAGCTAATTGAGGCAATTGTAGACGTTGTGTCTCGTCGTCGGGAAGATGAGCCATTCTTGCAGTGCATCTCCACGCTTGAGCGGATCTTCCGGGCTGATGATGAGGGCCAAGTGTCTTTTGAAGTGGTTCGGCAGATCACGAAGATGGTCAAAGCCCGGCGATACAAAAGCATTCGACCAAGCGTGATCAACACTCTTTTGCATTTGCGACTGCTAACCGAATTGGTAGCCAAGGCCGATCTCGAGAAAGTAGAGCGACCCGAAGAACCCAAAATCAAAAAGAAGGACCGCCTAAAGCTGTCCAAGAAGGAGCGAAAGGCTCGCAAGGAGCGCAAAGCCATTGAGGAAGAAATAATGAGGGCTGAGACAGCAGTTTCGGCTGAAGAGCGTGAGCGACTGCAAGGGCAGGCGCTTAAGCTGGTGTTTGTGATGTACTTCAACTTGCTCAAGGAACGATCCACGGAGTTGATGGGCCCCACTCTCGAGGGGCTGGCCAGATTTGCGCATTTGATTAATGCCGACCTGTTTGGTGATTTGCTTGAAGTGTTGCGAGAAATTGTAGTCGACAGGCAGCAACAGTACGTGGATGGCAGCTACGAGTTTAAGGAGTCAATGACTCGAGAGGCACTGTTGTGTGTGGTGACTGCGTTTGCACTGTTGTCAGCTCAGGGCGGAGAGTCGATGAACCTTGATTTGTCGTTTTTCATCAACCATTTCTACTCGTCATTGTACTTTTTGGCTATGAACGCAGACATTGAGTTCTCTCACAAGTCGTTCCGGCTGGCCGATCCTCTAGCTGACGAAGAGGAGCAGTCAGCGGTAGAGACCATCGTCAAGCGAAAGGTGAACATTGCCACAGAAATGGAGATGGTGGTAAGGGCCTTTGAAGCCATTTTTTTCCGCCAAAGAACTATGATTGGTCGCATGCGGGTGCTGGCCTTTTCCAAGCGTCTGGCTACTGCAATGCTCCACTTCCCCGACAAGTCGACAATTGCCGCATTACGGATTCTCGACAAGATGACCAAACGGTTCCAGAACATTGTCCCCGCCATTTTCTCTACTGAGGACCGCGTAGCCAATGGGGTGCATCGGCTTGATGTTGATGATCCTGAGCAATCGCACCCCGAGGCGGCTACGATCTGGGAGACTGTTCTCCTGGAGCACCACTATGATCCCAGCATTAGGGCTGCAGCAAAGGCCGTAGTAAAGTCAGCAGCGGGCAAATGAATGAGTAATGAACTACTAGAAAATGCACAGAACAGAAAGTAATGAATTGACCTTCAACTATCGTATGGGCCAGTGAGGCTCTTGGGCTCTTTCTAGAAGCTTTCCCTGGCTGTCAATGTCTCACTTCTCCATTGTTCTATGCGGCTAATTTAGGCGTCGTAGCGCGCGTCGCTTCGTGAATTGTAGTGAAATTTCCACTTTTCTTAGACTGGAACGCGAGTCACGAGAACAATGGCCGATGAAGAATGGGAATTGATCTATGGAAGCTCGCAGTCCAGTAGAAGGTCGAGAAGGTCACGAGCTCCGATTGGTGCTAACCGAAAATCTGACGGAGAAACGTTCTCGATCGGTGATACAGTCCAGATTTCATCAGGGGAGGATGACAGCCCGTTTCTAGCGTTGATCGCAGGTTTCGTGCTTAACCCTGAGGGAGGAGCCGACGTCAGGCTCCAGTGGTTCTCTAGAGCTGCTGATTTGTCTCCAGAGATTAGAGATCAGCATGGAATTGGCCCCACGGAGGTTGTAGTTACTCTGGACGCTGACGAGAACGAGCTCGGGGTACTAATAGATCGGGCAAGCGTGTCTGGCAGTCGAGGGGATGGGCTCTATTGCCTGAAGGCTGCAAGGAGTATTGGGTTTGAGCCTGTTCGAGGTATCAATTGGCCCGAGTTGAGCAGTTTGGCGGCGTCCGATTACACTGCTTTTGTGACGAAGCTGCATGCATTAGTCGACAAGAAGCGGGGCATCGAGTCCCTGGACGCGACCGAAAATGGAGACGACACAAACGAGAGAAAGCCAAAGAAGCCGAAAAGGGGCAAGAAAGAGAAGGATGTGGCGACAGACGCCCAGGGAGAAGACGCCGCTACCACTAACGATGTAGTTAATGCTGAGGCTGATGCCGAGGACGCGGATGCGGACAACGACGACGATGACGACGCTTCCGTAGATGGAAACGATATCGATGAATCAGATGACGAATTCGAAGGCCCGCAACCACGGACGCCAAAAAAGAGCCCCACAAAGACCAAACCCAAGCCCAAACCAAGACCCAAGACCCCTATCAAGGCAAAGAGCCCTTCCAAGAGCCCGGCGAAAGGCACCGTAAGCGGCCTAGCGAGCCCTTCGAAACCAAAGCCCCCTACTAAAGTTGTGGCTCCTAAAACTCCAGTCAAAAAGAGGCGGGTGACGGCGACTCGAGGAGCCTCCGCAGTCCTCCTGCCGCAACGGTCTCCCATGAAATCATCGATAGGGGTGTTGAATCCGGTTCTGGCTCCTCCATCTCCCCACAAAATTGCCCGAGAACGACTGCACGTCGCTGCGGTCCCTGATTCTCTACCATGCCGAGAAGACGAGTTCTCACAGATCTTCCTTTCCCTCGAGAGCGCAATCAATGCCGGCACAGGAACCTGCGTGTACATCAGTGGCACCCCAGGGACTGGGAAAACTGCTACTGTACGTGAAGTCATTTCCCAGCTCAAGCTTCGAGTCGAAGACGGCGAATTGCCGGCGTTTAAGTTTCTGGAAGTTAACGGGTTGAAGCTCATCAACCCACATGATGCATACGAACTATTATGGGAGACGCTCTCTGGCCAAAGCGCGAGGGCTAACACCGCAATGGTATCACTGGAAAACGAGCTCAAGCGGTACGACCCCAACCGCACGCCAGTAGTGGTCTTAATGGACGAACTGGACCAATTGGTTACGAAGAACCAGACAGTCATGTACAACTTTTTCAACTGGCCCACGTTTACAAACTCACGACTGATTGTGATTGCCGTCGCCAATACAATGGACCTGCCGGAGAGAATGCTCTCGAACAAAATATCGTCTCGGTTAGGGCTAATGCGCATTCAATTCCCCGGGTACACCCACTCACAGCTCGTAGAAATCATCCAAACTCGTCTCGAGGGTGAGCCTAGTGCGGTAGTGCTGCCAGATGCAATTGAGCTGGCGGCGCGAAAGATTGCGGGAGTGAGTGGTGATGCACGACGGGCTCTTGATATCTGCCGACGGGCAGTGGAACTGGCAGAACTCGATGCTTCGCTGTCGCATTCAGATGTGGAAAGGGCGGTTGTTACGATTGATCATATCAAACGCGCAATCGCGGAGACGACGAACTCTCCAGTGTCCATATATATTCGAACGCTGCCATTGGCAAGCAAGGTGCTGCTGTGTGCAGTAATGGCGCGAGTACGGAGAAGTGGGATTATTGACAACCCACTTGCAGAAGTGCTGGAGGAGACAGGACGACTAGTGCGGTTGTCGTCCAAGAGCGACAAATTTGTGCCTTTGCTATTCCCACCAGGGCGCGTTCGAATGGCAGGATTCCACTCAGCACTGACTGAGCTTGTGGAAGGAGGGATTTTAGTACAGCAGAGCATGAGAGGAGAACGAAGCGCCAACATTCGACTAGCAATTGGCGAGGGCGACGTACGCACAGCATTTCGAAACGACATTGACGTTGACGGCATGCTATAGGATTGAAGATGCGGTATCAGGGAAAGGCCAGAGCCCGCTGGGATTTACACTATTAATCGATGACAGTTATTCATGAATGCATTGTGCCACTGTTATTTGGTTACCATTGCTGGTAAATGAGAATGGGCTCACCTGGAGTGGTGATTTCGGGTAAAGTGAGTTTTAAGTCGAATGCTTTTGACAGAACCACCTTGAAGATCTTTTGCACGTTAATAGAATGAGAGGTCGAACTGAAGACTAACGACGCCTTCATGGCTTTGGCAAACCGTTTAGCTTGTCTGGTGACTTCTTCTTGGTCCTCGGGAGGCAGCGATACAAACAGGTCGTACTTTGTGCCCACCAGGAATGGGATGGCAGTCTTGTTGAAGCCTCGGGCTTGCCGGTACCATTCTTTGACTGAGTTGAGAGTTGATTTGCGGGTCAAGTCGAACATGAATAGAATGGCGACTGCGTCGTTTGAAACTAGCGGTAACATGTTGACGAATTCTCTTTGTCCACCCAAATCCCATATCGAAAATGTAATATCGGTTGACCGAATTGACACCACTTTCTCCATAAAGTTCACTCCTAGCGTCTGGATGTAATCTTCATCAAATGTGCCTTCCACGTACTTGACCATTAGCGATGTCTTGCCGATTTGGGCATCCCCAATCATGCCAACTTTGAGAGACACCGCGTTGCGCTGCGACGCCATATCTACGGGCACGCTCGGGGCGCCCTGGGCATTTGTAGGAGAGCCGGGACGCGACATTTCGGGCACTTTCGACGACGAGGGGACGTTTGTTTATGTTTTTGACGGGTCACGTGAGAGCGACGTCATGGGTTAGGGCAGGAGCTGCCAGCGCGCGAGGCGCGTCGTCGTGGGTTAGGGCGGCGGGCGGTCGAGGCTGAAATTTCAGCACTGAAAAATTTCAGCGGTCATGGGTTAGGGCATGTGAGGGAGATGAGATGGCACCTCTTGATGGCAGGTACCGCGATGCTTCTGGGCTTCAGTTAGTGTCTCAATTGGCCCCAAATAGACTCAATTGTTATTGGATCACCTGGTTTGCGCTTTTGCAATTGCTACTTCTGTGATGTGTCTAATGCCCCCGCACATCTTGAAGATAGCGCAAACAGGAGCCGTCAAATCAACTACCAGCAACAGCGTCCCGGCCGCTCACCGGCCCGCTCATTGCTCACGAGGCCTAGTGCCTGTTGGTCACAATTGCGCTGACACCGCCGTAATCGCAGTGTCGCTCCGATATTCGCTGCGAAGTGCCCGCTGTACCAAGTACCCCGCATCCCACATGCCCCCGTAGACCGTCAACCTCTTTGCGCCCTGCCCGCCCCGGCCACTTTCTAGCACCTCCCATTGGCTTTCCGCTGGCTTCCCCCGAGGGCTCCCAGCCACTATCCTGCTGCCTCTTAGGTAGTCCTGTACTCCCATTGGCTGGCCGCACCGATATCGGGGTGACTCTTTGCACCAGCCGCGCCATAACCTCTAGTGGCTTGTGGTGGGGATAGAGTATATAAGAGGGCGGGCGGGGGAAAGTGAAATTTCACAAAGGACATAATTTTCACTTGATTTTTTCATCCTTTTTTTTTAGCATAGCAAGCAATCATGTCTTCTCGAACTGTGATGAGAGCTGCTGCCCGAGCCGCTAAGGCCGCTGGTAATGCCCGATCTTTCTCCATGGCTGCCCGAGCTGTTGCTCCCGTTGCGCGACATGCTCTTCGAACCGGCGCTGCCGCCCGAACTGCTGCTCCTACCATGACCCGAGGTGTCAAGACCATCTCGTTTGGAGGCACTGAGGAGGTTGTTCACGAGCGAGGCGACTGGCCCCGAGAGAAGCTTCTTGAGTACTTCAAGAACGACACTCTTGCCATGATTGGCTACGGATCCCAGGGATACGGCCAGGGTCTTAACCTGCGAGACAATGGCCTCAACGTCATTGTTGGAGTTCGAAAGGATGGAAAGTCGTGGAAGGACGCCATTGAGGATGGATGGGTCCCTGGCCAGAACCTGTTTGATGTCAAGGAGGCCATTGAGCGAGGTACTGTTGTCATGAACCTCCTTTCTGATGCCGCCCAGTCTGAGACCTGGCCCCAGATTGCTCCTCTGCTTACCAAGGGCAAGACTCTCTACTTCTCTCACGGATTCTCCCCCGTGTTCAAGAGCCTGACCAAGGTCGACCCCCCCAAGGACATTGACGTCATTTTGGTTGCTCCTAAGGGATCTGGCCGAACTGTGCGATCTCTGTTCAAGGAGGGCCGAGGTATCAACTCGTCGTACGCCGTGTGGAACGATGTGTCTGGAAAGGCCGAGGAGAAGGCCATTGCCCTTGCCGTCGCCGTCGGATCCGGATACGTCTACCAGACCACCTTCGAGCGAGAGGTCCACTCCGACTTGTACGGAGAGCGAGGATGCCTCATGGGAGGAATCCACGGTATGTTCCTTGCCCAGTACGAGGTTCTGCGTGAGCGAGGACACACTCCCTCTGAGGCCTTCAACGAGACTGTCGAGGAGGCCACCCAGTCTCTTTACCCTCTGATTGGAAAGAACGGTATGGACTACATGTACGATGCCTGCTCTACCACTGCCCGACGAGGAGCTCTTGATTGGTCACCCAAGTTCAAGGACGCTCTTAAGCCCGTTTTCAACGAGCTTTACGACTCTGTGATCGACGGATCGGAGACTCAGCGATCTCTCACTTTCAACTCTCAGAAGGACTACCGAGAGAAGTTTGAGAAGGAGCTCCAGGAGATCCGAGATCTTGAGATCTGGAAGGTTGGAAAGGAGGTGCGAAAGCTCCGACCTGAGAACAACTAAGTCCCCAAAAACCAAAAGTGTAGGCTCCTCTAAAGGCGCCAGTCACGTCGGATCGCTATACTATGTGTTCCTGAAGTGAATTATTTAACGACCACCGTGATGATATTAACATAGGCATAACATGTCAGATTATAAATGAACTGTTTCAGCGCTAGATTCTTTTGCAAAACAACTGCTATTTGCAGTGACCGCTATTATGTCGTTTTTTTCTCATTTTTGTCCGAGTGTCGCTGGATTATTAACTAATATTTTTGCACGGCAAACTTGTACTTGGTAGTCGACAAGCACTTGTAGTATCAAGATGGTGAGTATGAGGAGAGTGAAAGTCTGAGACCAGTTGTGGCGACGGGTATCGGGCCACTTGCTAACTAGCTTAAAATCTGGAGCCTCAAACAGCAGCAGCAGAATGATGGTGGTAGTTCTGGTAAGAAGAAGGTGACGGCTGCACAACTCCGGGTTCAGAAGGACCTGACTGAGCTGTCACTACCAGGGACTATGAAGACAGAATTTGCGGACCCGGAGGATATCATGAACTTTGTGTTGTATTTAAACCCAGACGAGGGACTGTACGAGGGCGGCAAGTTCAAGTTTTCGTTTTCTATAGATTCGAACTTCCCGCATGAGCCACCCAAGGTCAAGTGTCTACAAAAGGTATGGGCATGGCGGTTGATAGAGGGGGGCGCATATGGCGGGGTGGCTTCTGGGTTGAGTTGTGTTCTAACTAGATTTATCACCCTAATATTGATCTGGATGGAAACGTTTGCCTCAACATTCTCCGAGAAGACTGGAAACCGGTACTCAACTTGTAAGTGACAGTGACAAAGCGTCGTGACAGTGACGTTGTGCCGATGTGACGAGACGACGACTAACAAGAAACTCGGTTATGATTGGATTGCAGTACTTGTTTCTCGAGCCGAACCCTGCTGACCCATTGAATAAGGACGCTGCCACTGTCCTTCAAAAGGACCGCGACCGATTCAAAGCTAATGTGACGTACTCCATGAAGGGAGGCAACGTTAATGGCGAGAAGTTCGACAATGTTCGCCAGTAAACTAGCATCACATTTGGCATTATTGGCCCTGTTTGTACGGGACATCATTGGCACCATGATACCATTGGCGAGCGCACTGTCGAAATACCCAGCCGGCATCGCATTACCTACCCGGTCTCGCCTTGGTTTGCCCCCATCACTGCTCCAGAGCAGAGCCTTATCGTTATCGTATAAGGCTGAATGTAAGTTCAAGAGATTTATCGATCTGGAATAAAGCAATAGAGTGAAAAATACGAACTATTACCAGACGTAGAGCATCCGCGTAATAGAAAGAGCGTCTCTCGAACGCGACCAGACCACACCGGCGCATCTAGAGCGACCAGTGCGTAAGTCCCGAAGCTCGCTTGAAAATGCCTCCTGGATTTCGAAAAGTAGGGGCAAAAGCGCCCGAAAGACCAACTTCTGATACTAATAAAGATGCAAGACCAGTTGAAGATGACAAACGGGCCGAATCAAATGTAAAGACATCTACCGTTGGCTCTGCCGCCCAGCCAGCACAGCCAGCCCAACCAGCAACACAACAGGGTGCCCCATTAGGGACTCTGGATGACGCCGCTTATCAGCGTGCTATTCAGCTACAGCAATCTGCATACCAGCCTGGATCAACTCAATCACCATCACCAGGACCCAACCCCGAAAAGAAACTGACGGTCAAGAGATCAGGCGGAGGGCGCAAATGGCAGGACCCTTCGTTGTTAGAATGGGACCCAAAGCATTTCCGGCTGTTTGTTGGAAACTTGTCGCCCGAAGTCACAGACGCCATGCTGGAAGATGCGTTCAAACAGTACCCGTCCCTGACAAAAGTCAAATCGGTACTGGATCATAAAACCCAAAAGAATAAAGGATACGGATTTGTGGCGTTTTCAGATCCTGAGGACTACTTTCAGGCATTCAAGACCGTCAATGGCAAGTACATTGGAAACCACCCGGTGCAACTCAAACGATCAAATACTGATATTAAACCTACTTCAGTGCGTGCCGCGCCCTACAAGCGCCGACACTAGCACATTTACTGAATGTTACGCCTGCTAGATCAGTCAGATAAATAGTCGACCAGCTCAAAATTATCTTCAGATAACTCAGACATGTCGACCTCAGTGGCCTCTCCATCGCTTAGCAAAACTTCCTCCGATGAATCGGAGAGAGCATCCTCGGTCACGACAGCCCGGTCACCATCGGTGTGATCATGATCAGGTTCGCTGCTAGACGGCGCTGCGACTGCTGATGCCGCCTCGTTAACCTGGCGCTTAGCCCCGGGAGTGCCGTCTCCTTGACTCCAAATCTGCGACAGCTCACTTCCGCTCGCCACGTCTGAAGTGAAAGAATCAGAAAAGTGAAGTTTAGGCTCAGCCACCAGCGAATTGGTGCTGACACTGGCAGTGGAATTGCTACTGCCCTCATCCTTCGCCGACCGCGACCCTCCTGCCAGTCCTGGAGGCAACAGGTGCAGATCGGAATCAAACTCCGTTCGAGCACATTCAATGTTAGCTCCCTCAAGTGTAGTCAGACTGAAATCAGTAAGTTGCTCTAGCGTGAGCTCAGCCGACGGCACAGTGATGACAAATGTAGCGGATCGTCCCACTCCAGTCTGCTCGTAATCAGTGACCTGAGCCTCGGTGAACCCATTCAATCGGAAAACAACTCCTTTGGGCCACTCAGTCTGTCCTGAATTTTGCACTTCCCACGTAACTTTTGTGTCCTCCTTTCCCACAAACTTCAATTGCGCCTCGAATGTTGGCGGCGTAGTCACTACAATAGTCTCTGAGCTTTCCAGCGACACATTGGCATCCGCATCTGGTTCCTGTTCGCTCTTAGCGCTCTGCAAGTGTTCCGTGAAGTCCATGGGACTGAACTCTTCACCATATGGAGTCTTCAGAACCCACTTCTTTTGCACGTGTTGCAGCTTATCTGGTGACGTGAACGCAGTGAAGATTGCAGTTGCACCGGGCAAGGTAGCAAATGGCACATAGCTGTTTCTCAACCCGGAGAGCTCATCCTGAGTATTCTCCACCACCGGTACAAGCTGGGTATACCGCGGCCACACCTGCGTGCCGCTGTTCTTGTAAACCCAAGTCAAGCAGCCTGAGCTGTGGCGAGAAAACGATACCAAGGTGGCAGAAAGGTCTGCGACTTCCTCAGACTCAGATTCAACAACTGGCTCCTCAACTGTGACCTTCTTCACGACGTCCTTCTTCACTGCAACATAATCAACAGGCTTCTCTGTCTCCGTAGAGAGCTGCTTGGAACTTTCAGCCTGCTGCTGATGGGGGTTAGAATTTGCCTGTCCTGGTTTACGCCGAAGCAATTTCACCGCTGTCCGCTGGTGAGCAGATCGAATCTTCAGCAAAGCATGCTCACTGTGGCTGCTCTCACATCGCGAGCAAAAGTCCAAGTCATCACAAGTGACACAGCTGTAAAGGTCACCAGTGACAACCTTGTTCAGACCCTTACAGAATGGTCCATCACAGACGATACCGGGGTGGACATTGTAGTTGCGGCTCTGGGCAGAATATCGAATATCATGCTTGCCGCGGACAGTCACAAACGAATGACCAGAGTGGGTTTCTTCACTGCCCTCGACACATTCACTGCAGTAGTCAAAGTCTTTGCAGTCAAGGCACTTGAACCGCAGACCGACGATGGACTTTTCGCAGCCATCACAAATCGCTGGGTGATGAGTTGGCGTCAAATCCGACCCTTGGGCGGCAACGGGCACCGTCTTCACCGATGACGACGAGGCCTGCTCCTGCGACTGCTGCTCAAACACGCCAACCACCGAAGTGAACTGGTTCTGCTCTACAAACACGTGCTCGAGGGGGTGCGACTTCTTGGCTGGGTAGCAAGAGGAGCAGAAATCGAAGTCGTAGCAATTCTCGCAGTGGTACGATTGGGAAATGATTCTTTGCTCACAGCCGTCACATGTCATGACTGGCGCGGGACCCAAGAAGGTATGATCCTTTGCATGTTGGGAAGACTTGGATTGATAACAGTCGGCACAGTAGTCAAAGTCTTCACAGTTGAGGCACTTATAACAGTCGGAAAGGATACGACGGTTACACCCATCACATCCCACCGTCAAACCTCCACGAAGGGCTGGGCAACCGGAGCCAAACCCACCCATAAACGTTTGCAACCCAGGAGTCGGTCTCAAGCCCTTGACAAGGTCAGTGTCGGAATGCAGGTGGGCAAAATCGTGCGTTGGGTTGTGGATATTGGACTTCTTGACAATGCAGTCAGAGCACAAGTCGTAGTCCGCACAGGCAAGACATTTATATCGGTCGCCGACCACAGGGGATTTGCGGCATCCATCACAATAGACATGGTTCCACACCGTTGGATCCGACGCCTTCAATTCAGGAGCTGAATCAGCCGGCTCCTTTGAGTCACGAATTTCAGCGGTGCTGGAATCGAGGTCCACAAAAGTGAATGCGTGCTGATGCTTACCCTTAATAGAGGTATCGTTATAGCAATCATGACAGAGATCGAAGCCGTTGCCACCAGTGCAAAAGAGACAGCGGTGAAATTCAGTCAATGGAGTCTTGGCGCAACCATCACAAGCTACCCGGAAGGAGGCAGCAGGGATATACGGGAAGTATCCAGCGGCGTTGGAGGCGGCATTAGGCGAGAAGTGGCCAGCTGGGACGACAATCTCCGCCGCCGAGGTTGAAGAGGGCCCATTTGGCCGAACGGTTTCAGCAAGAGAGCTGACGACAGATCTGAATTCGTCATCAACTTGCAGTCGCTTGATGATTTCTCGCACCAGCTTGTCCACCTGCTCAGAGGAAGTCTCGTCCTGCGCAATGTTGGACGCTACTTTTTCAGCATCTCCTTCATGACTCTTCAGCAATTCGCCGGGAGCGGCCACCTTAGAAGCAGGAGGGACCGGCACTGGTGTAGCGAAGGGGTCAAAATTAGGTACAGAAACGTCCAACAACGGAGGCTTGGTGGCTCCAGATTCAGACTTGACGTCTTTGGCCTTGGCCCCTTTTGCCTTCTTCGCTTCCTTTTCACGCACAAACAGGTCTAGCTGGGACTTGACCTTTAGCCCTCGGTTCAGGGCCGCAAACTCGTCGGCGCCCTTGAGTCGCTTGTACTTGCGGGCATTTTGAGAAAACCGCCAGACACTAATGGGCCGGTCCTCGGGGATTTGGAGAGCCAAATGAAGAGCTCGATCCAGACCATGCGGGGTCAAATCATCAGGGACTTTGAGCACGGTGATAAACCTGTCGTCCCTGAACCGGATGTTCGCCGGGATTTCAGTCTTGCGGTTGTCAGTCATGATTGCGTTCACAACTCAACCCACGTCTTTTGCCTTCCGTAACTTTTCAAATAGTTTGTTCCCATATATGTCACAAGATGGAGCATAAATGGGCTGAGCAATCATAGGTAAGTCGCCACCGCCGCCACTATAAGCCTGGCTGAAAAGTATCGAGGTGAGGCACATATGTGGGGTAACGACAAGGGGAGATAGGCAGGCGTAACGGAGGGGATTTTAGAAGGCAATTAGGCAATTAGAACAAGAACATTACTAGAGAGATATTGAGGGAATGCAAGGAATACATGCGGTTTAGAGGTTAGAGCCTATCGTTAGGAGGTATTGCAAAGACGATTGTGTGGGTGATTGTTTAAACCAGGACAATGGGTCGTAGGACGATCATGCGGCTCTAATTGTCACTATCTTATCTAAGGCGAAGAGGGAGAGAGTAGGGGTGGAGCAGAGAGAAGGAGAGAGCATAGGTGGTGAGGAGAGGCCGAAAAGGATGGTAGGCAGACGCAAAGTAGTGACGACCAAGTAGTTAACGGCAGTACCGGTTAGTTACATATTTACATTTTCATAGAACATTGGATAATATCCAACTGGCGGCTGCATGGGAATCATGGGATTAACGATTAGTGGTTGCATGCCTTCCATCAGCATTGGCCCAGGCCCGTACATTGGCGCAGGCGCAAACCGCAGTGGCGGCGGCGGAGTCCCTTGCATTGGTACTGCTTGCATTGGTACGGGAGAGAATGGCATGTACATCTCGGCCGGGACCGCAACGGGGACAGGGGGAGTTGGATCCATAGCATCCATCGGCTGCATGAATCGGGGTCTGAACGACGGCGGCTCCTGGGTTTCGTAGCGGCTGTACATGGACCCAGAATCGGTTTTTGCATGGGTAGGTTGCTGAGGGTGCTTTGGCTTTGGAGGAAGTCTCACACAAATTTCGGGCGACCGAGGGGTGCTCACAGATTCCGAATCCGAGCCGCCTTCAGTCTCGAGCGCAGGCACTGCGATTGAGGGAGCCATTGCCGCTGCTCCAGCAGCAGTGGTGGAAGCGGTGGCGGAAGCGAGGGTGGTGGCTGTGGCTGTGGCGGTAGCCGGGACACTGGGGGGCGTGCTGTCGCTGGGTGCGTGCTCGCTCATGGCGGCTCCATGGCGAGGCAATCGCACTGCTACCTTGGCACCTGCGCCCGGCGCTTGGTGGTCAGTCAAAGGCGTCGCAGGCATGGCCGCGGTTACAACTTTGGACTCCGGAATGATGGTATGGATATACCACGGAACATCGTTCACCACCACTGATTTGTCCTTAGCTTGCCCAGGAAGTCGGGCCACTACGGCCGCCCGACCTAAATGGCGCTTGTTGCCAAATGGCGCGTAAACCTCTGGGCCGGGAGGGCCTCCTGGTGGCGCGGTGGCGTCATTGGCTGGGCCCGAGTGGTATCGCTTCTTGTTTGCGGACTGTCGTCGTTTCCTCGATCCCGGTCGAAGAAGGCTCGTTCTTGACATTGCGCGGGCCTGGTTATGGGCTCAGTGCGGTTGAACTACAACTAGATGAGTGACGTCAGATGTATTAAATCTTATAGTCGTCGCCTCAAGGTGGCAAATTCACCAAACAGTTAACAAAGCCAACGTCGGTGGGGGAGCAAAACTGACTCAAATTTCATATAAACCGGTGGCAAATTAGCAATTAGAAGACGGGGACAAATAAATAAGTACCACTGGTTGCGCGCTACTACTATTGTAGCCACCACAGTCGAGGAGGGCGGATTTTGTGATTATTAGGAGTCTGCGAATGGAGAAAATGCACTAGTCTGTGTCGCAGGAAGGAGAAATCCAAACCTGAAAAACGGTGGTGAGACTTTATTTTGTAAATCTATTCTCGCACGGCGCTCGCGTTGGCCGGGTAACTCGGAGGCGGTGTAACTTTAAAGATGGTGGCTGGTCGCACTGCAGGACAGCAGCTGTTGGCGCCGGTGGCTGCAATTGCGTCATACAGGAGACCGGGTGGCAGGAATTGAGTGTGCGATGGCTGTGAGCGTGGCTTTCAATGTTAACCGTACTTGTGCACGTGCTCAGTCGGGTTCCACTGGGCCGCTAACGCCGATCATGAGAGCGGCCCACCCGATGCGGCAATAACGGGCCCAAAGGAAGTCAGAGTGATGAAGGGCACCAGAGCAACTGCGACTGAAATTTAGCAAGCGTTCCTGATGGCTGTGGAGAAGAAGGCCTCGACGACGGCCGGGAACCGTGTGAACGGGCGCAAAAAGCTTGACCGGGACGAACGCCTAGAGCAGATGCGGCAGGCGCAGGCGAAGTTGAAGGAGAAAAGGGCGTCCGAACTGAACAGACTCCGATATGAAAGAGATCAATTGAAGAACCAGGTCGAAAGGCTGCAGAAGGAGATGGATTCGGCGTTGATTTTCCAGAACGACTCCCTCCGGAAGCACAGAAATGCAGATGCAGTGTGCGAGCTGCCGTCGCCACCTCTCAGCGTCCAGTTCGGCCCCCCAGCTCTCGAAGGCAAGTATGATATCGCGGCCAAGGTCGTATCTCAGTCGCTGCACTGCATCGACATGTATATGAAGGAAGGGAATGCGTATTTGCTGAAGCAGACGGTGTTTCGATTCACACCGGCGTCTGGTGTAAACGATTATCTCGTGAAATTGTCCTCTGTTCAGACTCAAACTGCCTCTGAAGTGTCCTATCTGCGGGTTCCCCAGTCGATGCTTCCAAAAGGGGTCATGAGCTTGCTCGAAGCCTGCGAATTTGTCGACAGGCATATTCCGGTACATGCTGCGGACCTGGATCTATTAGTTCAATTGATCACTAGGAGCTGCTTTGCGACTTCCTGGGGCCCATGTGTGTTCATATCTGACGTCATGTCGTCAGCGACAGTTGCGATGTCAAACAATCAGCTGAGACCTCCAGTATTATGCTTAGATGATTATCAATCGTCATCTAGAGCTGCTTCGACTGTGGGGTGACCGGACAAACTGCACTATCGACGTTGTCGAAGTGTGATATGTGAGGCATATGGCTGGACACGGCACTGTATGTTATGCACAGGGATTATATCTAGCAGGCACTCCAATTGCGACCTGGTGACGACTGTTCAACCAGTCTGTGATTTCTCCCCGCTATCACCGATTTGCCGCAAATGCCTGCATGCCAGGTGCTAACCTTCGCCCTACCACGACCAAAACAATCCAGCTATCGTGACTAAGGGCACGCTTTGTGAATCACATTGCTCATTCAAAGCTAAGTTGTCATTCTACTCTTCAGGAGAGGATACGATTACAATGAGGACACAGTGCTAAACTCTTGCCGCCCATGGCTGATACCGCTAATGCCACGGGCCAGGCTTGAGCGCTACGGCAGTTAGAGTAAGCATACACACTGGGGAGTTGGTGCAAATGCTTGGGTACAATGCCAATTGGCTAGTGGTGTATAAATGCTTTCGCAATCTTTCAGCACCCGCGTACTAGCCCGCCGCGTCGGCCGGTTTGCTTCCACGGGAAACGGCCACGGGACCCAACGGAACAATGGCAGCTACGCTTATGCCCACTTCCTTTCCGCTGATTCGCCCTCTGAGCGCTTCCTGCTAACTGGCTGTCCTGCTCTACGACTGCCCTGCTCTACGACTGCTCAGGCCTGCCCAATGGCGGAAGCCTGCAGTGCCTTACCTCCAAATGGGAAGGTCTGGCGCCGATCACCCAGCTGTGATTCACAAGTTTATCCCAGACAGGTAATATTGGTAATGAGGTAGATGGGCCAACATTACCGATCAGTGGCAATTCTGGTAAGGCCAGAGGATTGCCGGCCCTTGGCCACTGGTATAAGAACCCCGTAATGTCCTCAATAGCCGTCAGTAGCAATTGACTATCGATATCAGCAACCAATTAAACCATTGAAAAAATGACTTCGTACGCAGTGACTGGTGCCGCTCGGGGAATTGGGTTTGCCCTTACCAAGCTTCTGTCTTCGCGCAAAGACGCTATCGTCTATGCAATTGTGAGAAACACTGCAACCGCCGGCGACCTCAGGGCCCTTGGACGAGCCAACGTGCACATCATCCAAGGCGACGTCACTGACCGCGCACAGATCGCCTCGTCCGTCGAGGAGATCTCTAAAATCGGCGGCGGCAAGCTTGACGTTCTGATTGCCAATGCGGGATATGTTTCAACTCTTCCCATTTCGCGGGTCGCCATCACCGAAGTAGAGAGTGAATTCGAGGCATATGAGAAGGAGGTATTCGAGAGTGTCAAGATCAACGCAACCAGCCAGGTTGCATTGATCAATGCCTACCTCCCTCTGCTGAGGAATGGAACCGAGAAGAAGATTATTGCCATCAGTTCGGGAGCGGCAGACCTCCCTCTAATTGTGGAGTCGGAATGGACCGACATCTCTCCCTACGCAATTTCCAAGGCTGCACTCAACGTTGCCATTGCCAAGTTTGCGGCTGTGCTGAAGCCTGACAACTTCACGGTGCTGGCAGTGTCCCCCGGAGTTGTGCAAACGTACGACGGGCCTGGCGCCGACCAGATTTATGACGGCCTCACTAAGCTGGTGAGAAAGGCGGTCCCAAGCTACAAGGGCGCTATCACCGCCGAGGAGTCGGCGGCACACATTGCGAAGCTGGTCGTTTTCGCAGGCCCAGATCTCACTGGCGGCTTCTTATCCCACTTTGGAAGCGCGACAAGATGGGTCTAGCTCTGGCCGACTAATTCAGCACGATGGGTTATAGATCATAAATATATATCAGTGCTGTGCAGCCATATGCTCATATACTTCAATTGCAACATGGGCGGATACGCTACCACCGCGAACTCTCGCTGCGATTGCACAGCTCTACTCTGACCCTAGACAAAGTACCGTCGCATCACCGGCATCACCAGTGGACAATATCATGCTGATTCCAGCCTCAGCCCGTTGCCAGGAGTGACAAAAATAGCGTACATTCACTGTGGCAGTGCGACGCTTACTGGAGGCCCTTTTTGGGGGCTCAGCAGCTAAGCCAGCAGCTAAGCCGCTAACTAGCCGCAGTTGCAGAGGCATTTACCGAGCTGCAGATGTGGCCGTGATCAAGGGGCGCGGCCGGCCAGGGAACTGAAGTGCTTAAGCTGTAGTGCTTTGGCGCAGTCAACGACAGGCCGCAACAGCAGGCTGCAATGGCAGCCGCCTCTACCCGAAGACAGTAATTGGCAGGTGCAATGCCACTAGTAGCTGCCGCTTTGCGTCACTGCCGCCGCCCTTTCACTGGTCCCGCGTACAGTTACAGTTTCAACCACCAGCATGAATACGACTGTGGCAGTGACGTCACTGGGCCACCGCCAGCCAGCCTCAGTACTCGCTAGGGCTGGCCGAGCCAAAGTCGCGAGCGATGTAACCAGACAACTAGAACCGTGTCATAGCAAGACTGGAGACTGCATTACTATTTATTTCTGCAAAGGTGTTGCTATAACCGCTGTAACAGCAATATCGTGTACTTCCAGGGGGTGGGACGGTCATATGGAAGACCAGGACGAGGGCAGGCATGGGACAGGGAATTGAGACGGCAAGGGAGCAATGCCATTGGGCGACTGACAAATGCTTTCAAAGTCACTTCAAGAAACAAAGCTGAGCCTTGTCCTTGGCGTACATCCTGTTCCCGACGCTCTTCACGTCCTGCACCCGCTAACGGCGATGCATCGAAGGTGAGATTTGTGACCTCGACCTCGCCCCGCAAGTACTAAAAAAAGACTGTCTTAGATGCGTCTGAGAAATGTCTCAGCATTGTCTCAGACCATAACTAGGAACGAGAGAATATCGAACCTCGCAGTAACATTCCGCGAAAAAAGATGGTACGAAGGACTAGGAACATAGTGCAAACAGAATAGAACTGCCTAAATTTTATATATTCCATCCCTCTGCTTCCGCGCCCTGATTGTTAGTATTAATATTAATTTCCAAACTCAAACCCTGTTGAGCCTCATTCAGTGGCTGACACCCCTGACTATGTGTGTAAGCCCAGCCGAGCCACCCAGATTATAGTTTGTTTTTTTTCCCACATTTTGGACCCGCACCGCGTCTGGTATTTACATATATATATAGCCAGTGCGCAATCAGCAAGATCCATCATCATTCTGAAGACATAATCTCCAAACACCACTGACTCGATATAAACGACTGGACATCGATAACTGCCAAGGCGAGAGTCAAGTTTTGGATACATCAACTACAACTACCACCGCTGTTACTGTTGCAGCGTCTCAATACTCAAAATGGCGTTCGGCAGAAACTTTTGTATCACCCTGTTCCCCATGCTGGGTACTGTGGTGACAGTGGCCCTAGTAATCGTCATGTTACTGGGCTGCACCCCCAAGGCTTCTGGACTCCAGAACCTATACTATATGAGAGTCGATTTGTCGAAAGCGACGTCAGCTTCTTTCACAGGAGGTGATAGTGCTATCACCCAGACTGTAGACTCGGCTCTTCAGGATATCTTCAAGACCCTCAACATTCCTAACTTTGTAGACGCAGGCGTATCAGGTTATTGCGAGGGCGAGCTTTCCCAGGGTAAGACATCGAATGTTACCTGCCACTCCCCCTACCTGCCATACTGGTTCGATCTCGAGACCATTGTCAACGATGAGCTCCACGGTCTGTATACCATCCAGCTGCCTGACGATGTTCAGAGCTACATGAACATGCTGAAGAACGCGTCTAAGGTCATGTGGGTTTTCTACATTGTTGGCGCCGTTCTCTGCCTGCTGACTCTGGTATTTGGCCTGTGCTCTTTCCACTCTCGAATTGCCTCGATCGTCAACAGTCTGCTTTCGTTCTTCGGTGCTGTCTTTGTCGTCCTGGCGTCGGCTCTGGGCACTGGAATCTTTAAGGTGTACTCGCATTACTTCAACAACGAAGCCTCGAAGTATGGAATCGTTGCGTCTGTACCAAGCAGGACTTTGGCAGTGACCTGGATTGCGGCCGCAGCTGCTGTTTGGTCGTTCTTCTGGTGGGTCTTTTCGATCTGCTGTGGCTCTACTCGATACAGCCGAAGACGGGAAGTTTATCACGAAGATAAGCAGCCATTTGTTGGCTACAATCCTTCTTACCAATAAGAGGATCACAGCTAAAAAGGCGATTCCACATTATTTATTATGTACTATGTAGGTTAACGAGGGGACAACGGATTTCATCTCATTTTAGACACACCTTGGGCGCTAGCGTCTACCGTACGTACCTTTTGTATCATCTTCGCTAGGCGGGATTCTTTTTCTGCTCATCCGCATCTGATTTCTGTCTGTTACGTCATGAAACCCTTGAGTTGCTACTGTCGGCTCCCCAATTCTGGACTATGTACGGAACCTGCCGAGATCTTCTGATCTGCCAAGGATTTGGGGGCACAAGGAGGGGAAGTGGGGGATGTGGGTTATAATGACCGGAGGACTGACAACCGTAGACGCCCATCAGATGACCCCTTGGCGTGGGTTGGCATATCAAATCGGCCTTAGATACGGTGAGTGACGCAGATTCCCCCACTTGGTCCACACTAACTCGCGGTGCTCCCACACTGCCCGCGCCTCTTCGGCATATCGTTTCCACATTGCTCTTCACCCCACAGTCTCGACCCCAGATTATGCAGGTACGAAGGAGTCACTTCGTGCGATTCCAAAAAAACTGGGCGCCTAAACGGAATTGCCTGTTGTGGAGCGGCCCGAAGCCATGATAGGACAAAGTTGCGGGGAATGCTCGCCAAGGAGGTCCCGCGTATAAAGGCTTTGGCTGTTGCTCGTCGCGACAAGCTCCAGCTGAAGTTGAGATTGGCGGTGTGTGCACAATGCTGAAAGGAAAAGCGCTCTCGGTGGCCATTGTGCTGACGGCGGGATTCGAGTACTTGCTAGTGGGATATGACCAGGGCCTGATTGGTGGAATCATTTCTGGAGAGCCATTTGTGCGCCAGTTCAATAACCCAAGCACTACTATGCAAGGGTTCATTGGCTCGTCGTACGACATTGGTAGTTTTTTTGGAGCAGTTTTAACCTATTTTATCGCCGATCCCCTCGGCAGAAAGAAGAACATTATAATTGGCGAAACAATCATCATTGTGGGTACAATACTTCAAGCATCATCTTTTGGGCTACCGCAGTTGATTGTGGGGCGAATTGTGACCGGGCTGGGCAACGGAATTAACTCGTCAACGATTCCGACGTGGCAATCTGAACTGGTAGAGGCCAAGTCCCGGGGCCGATCGATTGTGTTCGAAACTGGTATCTTGATTGCTGGAGTCGCGTTGTCATTCTGGATGGGATACGCGACCAATTTTACCACTTCCAGTTTCCAATGGCGTTTTCCAATCGCGGTGCAACTGATTTTCGCAATTGCGGTATTCATTGCAATAATGTTCCTGCCTGAGACTCCTCGATGGCTCATTTCCCGAGGACACTACGACAAGGCGCTGGAGACCTTGGCTCGGGTAGCGAATACCACTACTGATGACCCAGGGGTGGTAGCAGAGGCCGAGGAGATTCGGGCAGCAGACGAGCATGAGAAGGCCGTTTCGGCAAAAGCAGGACTGAAGGATCTATTCAAAAAGAACGACAAAGAACAGAACATGCGACGGATGCTATTGGGAATGATGCCACTGATGATGAATCAGATTTCGGGCATCAATGCTCCTAGTTACTATTTGCCACTGCTGCTACAGGAGTCCGTTGGACTATCGCGTGACTTGGCCTTGATTTTGGCGTCATGTGGAGCCACCCAATACTGTATGTTCTCGTTCTTACCATTGCTGTACATTGACAGCTTGGGCCGTCGTAAGACAATGATCTGGGGGTCTGCGGGGTTATGCCTGTTCATGACTCTGATTGCCATCACCAATGGAATTGGTGGCCATGCCTGTGGCATTGTAACTACAGTGTGCTTCTATCTGTTCTTTGATGTGTTTGGAATGTCGTTCTTGCCGGTATCGTGGTGTTATTCTCCAGAAATCAATTCACTTCGATACCGCGGTCGAGGCAACGCGATGGGGATGGCTACTCAATGGATTTGCAACTTTTTGATTGTCATGATAACGCCGGTGGGGGTTGCAAACCTGCAGTACAAATTCTACGTCATTTGGGCGGTAGTGAATTTTGCGTTTATCTTCATGAACTGGGCATTTATGGTGGAGACCGCCGGCAGAACTCTGGAGGAAATGGATGGCGTTTTCGAAAGGAACCCCGGTGCCTTTGCTACATCCACTGAAGAGCGGGCAGTGGGAAGCCTACAAGCGCAGGATCATGTAGAATCCGGGTCAGACCATGGTGAGAAGGGGTCCCTGCACCACAGGGAGACTCCTGACAAAGGTTCCGATCAATTTCGAGAGTGATAAGCGCAGAGATTGACATTGTATAAGGTGCAGAGTAAAGGGCCTTTCGATGCCTATGTAATATAAGGCTAACAATACGTAATGGACACACAAGGAACTACAGGTAAAGGACCCCCAGTGAACTACTAGAGAACCAGTACACTTCAAAGAATCGCCCGGTCTGGCCTATTGCATTGCACGGGCCGAATCCCGTTAGCGTGAGATGATTTAGTATAATACAGCAAACGATTACTAGAGCTCCCAACGGTTTGATGAGCCAGCATACTCCCACATTAACCAAACAGCACCATAAACGATGTGGCACGGACTACGCACCGGATAATACAGCTGTCGCTGTTTCCCTTAATCCTCAGAATATTTCCGTTTTAACCGGGCCTTCTTATGAACGGATCCTCTTAGAATGCCGACACCCGGGTTGCGGGGTACCGCACCGGCCTTACGGATCTCGTCCCATCGCAAGGTCATCGCCGAGGCTGACTTGGAGACGACATAGCGAAGAGGTGAATGCGAAGTTAGCGGGACTAAATATACGAACTGACACTGGAAATGCCTTGGAATGACCACGATTTCCAACTTGAAATGATGCAACTGTAGGTTTGCCTCTAGTTTCGATGCCTCTGCACTCACGTCCGCTTTTACCCTTTACCCCACACAGCATTCTCCGCCTTTCGACCGGCCGATCTCCTTCACATGCTTCTCCTCTCCTCATATAGCCCTTTAGTGGCAGTAGATATAAAACTGTAACTGCGTGAATGCGATATTAAGGTTACGATATCACGGCAACGATGGTAAACAAGAAGGGTTCAATAGAACCGTCGCTTGGAAAGGGCAGTGGAAACGGTGCGGTGCCCGCGCCTGCACCACCATTGGACGCGGTCAAGGTCGCCGACGCGAAAGTAGCCGCCAAAATTGCGGAGGCAGAAGCGAAGGCGCCCCCAGCAGTTGCTACCTCTGAGGCGAAGCTTGTAGCTCCAGTCCCAACCAGTGCCCGAGCTGCTAGCGCGGGCATCACCAATGGACCACACCGAGTGCCGGCGGGGTCAATCCCCCACACCTCGGTGTATCGTCCCAATTCACCAGTTGCGGGCAACCAGACTCACCCCCCACCGGAGATTCCAGTACTTCTGGACGAATCCAAGCCGTATTTAAAGGAGGCCTCAAAGCTTCCTACCGAGACTTCGAATGTTTCCATCATTGGTACTGGCTTTTCTGGTCTGGCAGCAGCAATCGCCATGAAGGACCACTTCCGCGACGATGACTATCAGATGTTTGAGCTTCATTCAGACGTCGGCGGCACGTGGCACGCAAACACCTACCCGGGGTGCGCGTCTGATGTCCCTGCCCCGTGGTACTCATTATCCACAGACCTCAATCCCAACTGGTCTCAAATGCACCCTCCGTTTCACGAAATGAAGAAGTACCTCTCAGAGGTGGCCGACAGGCACGATATCCGAAGGCATGTAAATTTCCGCTCCAAGGTCCAGCGATTGGATTGGGATGATGACAACGCGGTATGGAAACTTCGGGTCCAGAACCTCGAAACTGGAAAGTTGTACATCCATGTCTCAAGAGTGGTGTTCATGGGACAAGGATTTCTGGTTCACCCATCCAAGTTCGAAGTGCCCGGTCTTAACGAGAAGTTCGAAGGTGACTTTTTCCATTCTGCAAACTGGGATCACTCAGTGGAATTAAAGGGGAAGAAGGTAGTGGTTATCGGCAATGGCTGCTCGGCAACTCAGGTTGTCCCTAGTATTGCGGATGAGGTTGAAAGCGTCACCCAAATAGTGCGATCCCCCCAGTGGATCATTCCTCCCCCCAAAAAGACCTTCTTCAACGCTTACAAGAGGCTCTTGTCCAAGTCAAAGTTCTTGATGCGAGTTTTCCGCTTCATTATCTTCTTGTACTCAGAGAGCCATGCGCCAATGTTCAATGGCAAGAACCCGCTATCATGGATCGTGGAGAGGTTCTATACAAGTCGAGCTCGTCGCAGAATGGAGAAGGTCATTCCCAAGGAATATCATGATATTACCATTCCCAAGTTCAAGCTGGGATGCAAGCGAATGATTGTTGACGGTGCCTATAGCCAGTCCCTCCACAAGCCAAATGTGCATCTGTACAAGGACACAATTGCCGAGATCAAGGAGAATAGTGTCGTCACTGACGGTGGCAAGGAGTATCCTGCAGACATCATTGTAGCATGCACTGGTTACGACGTTAACTACGGGTTGGAGTCACTCCCAGTCTACGGCCGTCGCGGGGAGAGCCTTCAGAGGAAGTGGCGATATTCGGGCCCGACCGCATATGAAACAATGATGATTTCTGGAGCGCCAAATTTGTTCATGTTGGCCGGTCCAAACTCTGCTACTGGACATTCCAGTGTAGTGTTGGCGATTGAAAATGCAATGACATATATCAAGAAAGTGGCCAAGCCGGTCATTTCAGGTCACAGGCGATCCATCGAGGTCAAGGCCAGTGCCTATGAGAAGTGGAACGAGGATCTCAAGGAAGCATTCAAGACAGCAGTTTTCTCATCTCCCTATGGAGGATGTGTGTCGTGGTATGCTAATGGTGTCAACAACTTCACTACCTTCCCTTGGTCCCAAGTTTACTTCTGGTGGAGGATGAACCATCCCAAGTGGAAGGATTTACAATACAACGATTACGAATAAGGAGACTCTCTGATACAGAGTAAGCAAATCAATTTGTAAGTACATTTATCATTATGCTCCATTGTCGACAGCTATTAGATCTACGTTGCTCATCTCTATATTTTACTCATGCCAAATGCTCGTCCGGTTTCTTGAAGTGGAATCGCTTGCCTGCCTTCCAGATCTCAATGCCTGCAATGTATACAACGACACCAGCCACTCCGACGGCAAATTCCCATCCAATGGCACCATGCAAGAACACGTCGTGGTTGATAACGGGAATGTATACGATAGGGAAAACAGTGACAAAGCCCCCAATAACTGACCATAATAGAAGCTGGTTGCGCCAAAGGTGCTCACCAGTCTGAACTAGCCAATTCTTCTCAGAATTAGGGGTCATATTAAAAAGTGACCGTCTTCGGTCAATTAGTTCCCACGCCAGTACTAGCAATCCCCAAGTCATTTGGGCGAAAATTGTGGACCGGCCCCTGAATACAAGCGAGCACTGAGAGGAGTACTCCCGATTGCAATTATCAGCCAATGGTCCCGCACCAGCTTGTCCGTACACAATCCCCACAAATGACACCAGGCAGATCACGCCGAGCCAGGCCCCAAGAACAATGATGTCAAGTATGACTTCCCAAGTGAAGATTGCCTTCTTCGGATCCTTTGGCGGCTTGTCCATGATATCGGGCTCTGCTTGTTCGACACCCAATCCCAGTGCGGGGAATGCTGAAGTGACCATGATAATCCAGAGCACCTCAACTGGCGACAGGGGGAATACTGAGTAGTCATCACCATCTTTAAACGCGAGGCCAATCAGCAGCACGAGCACCTGACCGATGTTTCCTGCAAGCAAGTGCAATGCGAACTTCTGGATATTGTCAGTCATACGTCGTCCTTCCTCAATTGCTGCCACAATGGAGCTGAAATTATCGTCACTGAGTACGATATCGGCGGCATCTTTGGCTACGTCACTGCCAGACATGCCCATTGCAATTCCCACGTCGGCCTTTTTGAGACTGGGAGAGTCATTGACCCCATCACCAGTCATGGCTGTAAATGCTTTTCGTCGATGCAGAGAATCAATCATACGCACTTTTGTCTGTGGCGCGCAACGAGCAATTACGACTGGGAGATTTGGCATTGAATCAATTTGGTCGTCCGTTAAAGAATCGAATTCGGGAGCCACCACAATAAGCTCCTTCTGAGCCTGTGGTGACAATGAACGAAAGTTCTTGGGAAGAATTCCAACTTCAACTGCAATTGCCTGGGCAGTTGCTGGATGGTCCCCGGTAAGCATGCGAACGTTGATCCCAGCTTGGTGGCAGAGCTCGACTGACCGAGCAGACTCCTCTCGTGGAGGATCGTAAATGCCAGCCAATCCAAGGAACGTCAAGTCCAACTCGACGTCCTCTCGCTTCACCTGAGACCAGTCAGGGACCTCTGTGGTTGGACAAGGCTTGTAGGCAAATGCAAGGACCCGCAAACCCTGCGACGCCAGTGATTCAACCTGGTCAAGAACTTTCTGCTGATCAGCCTTAGTTAGTTCCACTTCCTGACCGTCGGCTCCAAACCATCGCGAGCAGGTTCCGAGAACTCTCTCGACCGCGCCTTTAGCAAAAACCTTGGCTCTGTCGTCCTCATTGTCGTGGTAAACCGAGGACATTCGCTTAACGGTAGAATCAAATGGAAATTCGACTAGGTGTGTATATCTGCGGGATAATTCGCTGCGTTGGTAGCCAAACCGATGTACAAATACCTGACATGCAATTTCAGTAGGGTCACCAGTCGCTCCCCAGGTTTCGACACCAGACTTGTCAACATGCTTGTGGATCTCAGCAACGTTAGCCAAAGACGCAGTGGTAAGCAATGAAATGAAGCGGGGATCTTGACTATCCTTCTCTTCGTCAGTGCTCTTCTCATTGATCTCTGGGGCCCAGGAAATGCTGCCAACGGTGGGGTCAAATGGGTGCCCCGAAGAAGCTACTTCACAGAACCCCAATGATGGAACCCACGCCTTTCTGAGCAGCATTCTACCTTGGGTCAGAGTGCCAGTTTTGTCGGAGCAAATATCATTAACTGAGCCCAGAGCCTCTAGGGAGTCCATCTTGCGTACAATTACGTTTCGGGTGACCATGGTCTTGGCCCCCATGGCCATGGTCAGGGTCAGAACGACCACAAGCGAGGCAGGAATCATAGCAACAGCAGCAGCAATTGCATAAATTGCAACTTCACGATTAACGACAAACCTTTGGGCAGACATTGCGATGATGGCGACGATGACGGCGAGGAAGAAGAGGAAAATGGCGAGCCAGGCGAGCAAGCGGTGCAGCGGAGTGCCTTGATTCGTACCTAGGAACATCCCTAGAAGGTTCTTCACCGCATAAACTGCAGACTTCCAGTAACTGGAGTGCTCAGCATCCTTTGTTTTGGAACTGTGAAGCGAATTAGCGATGCGTCCGATTTCAGTGTCCATGCCCGTCGCGGTAACCACGAAAGTTGCCCGACCCTTTGAGATTGTCGAAGATGAGAATACCATGTTAATACGGTCTCCTACACCGACCTCAGCATCCATAGTAGTGCTGAACTGCTTGGTCACAGGGAGGGACTCGCCAGTTAGAAGCGCTTCGTCAGTCTCGAAATTGATAGATTGTACAATTCGCCCGTCAGCTGGCACAGTGTCACCCATACTAACCAACACCACATCTCCTGGGACCAAGTTGATTGAAGGGATAGTGGCTTCGGTACCGTCCCGGACGACTCGAGCGGTGGGGGAAGATAAGGAGCGCAGAGCTTCCATTGTCTTTTCGGCATTGAACTCCTGAATGAACCCAACGGCGACATTGATAACGATGACAGCGGCCATTACACCTCCGGCAATGAAATCACGAATTCCAAATGCCAGTGCCATGCATATGATAAATACAACGACCATTGCGTTACACATTTGACGAAACAGCACTCCGATTGCGGAGATACCGCTCTCTTGCTGCAATTCATTATGGCCATATGTTTCTAGTCGAGACGATGCATCGTCCTTGGTTAGCCCGTCGCTAATGTCAGTTTCCAAATCATTGGCCACTTGACTAGGGCTCTGGGTCCAGGGAACGTTTTTGGAGTCTTCGATGGGATACGCTGAACCGGTAGTAACGTCAGTGGTGGCAGTAGCAGTGGTAGCAGTGGTAGCGAATGACTTCGTCTTCGAAATCATTTCATGTGTTGATAACGAACCTGTTTGAAGTGCGGGGCACGACCTTTTTATAGTCTCAGAAATCGCAACGTCCCCAAAGTTCTGGGCAAGACAATTGCCAAGTCTTTAGACTCAGTCTGAGATTTCAACCTCTTTGCGCCCCTATCTAATCGATGTAGATCTATGGGCGCTTATGTGTCAGATGCATAACGCTGCAGTGCCGATCGGGAATTCACAGCCCCGTTCGAAACGGCGGAAATCTGGGGAACAATAGGGCCGGATAAACGCAGGGAGACCTGGGGTACTGGAGGCTGGGAAGAGGGAGAGTGTGGCGACAAAAGCACCAAAATCGGAACTCGGTAAACCGTCAGGGCTAGTAGGTACGTCACCGTCTAGTATGAGTGGAGAGTACCGCACAAAGGGGGCCCTTGGCGGGTCTTGGGGCCAAGAGTATATTGACAAAAACGATTTCTAAATCTGAGACATGGCAACTGTGGCTTGGCCACGTGATCTTGGCGTTGCGACGGCGGGGTCTCAGTGTTTCTAAAAAAGGCAATAATGCCGAGGACTTGTAGACGCTCATCAGTAACTGGGCGGTATCTATGACTGTATCGCGTTGTCTGCGGGCAGTATGGATTGCGAGATTACGGGAATGCCGAGACGGCAGGGTCCTACCGAAAAATGGACGAACTCCTCCAGGCGGCGGTTGAGTGAATGCTGGTGAAGCAATTAGAAATGCCGCAATCAATAGTCGCAGTAAATAGTGCCAGGCCCTAAAGTCTGATTAGATTAGTCCAATCACTTGAGACCGGTCGTGCTCGCAATTCGAAGAGTCCATCCCAAGCGTCCATCCCAAACGTCCATCCCAAACGTCCATCCCAAACGTCCATCCCAAACGTCCATCCCAAGCGTCCAACCCAAGGGTAGCAACCATCAATAAGAGGCATTTAAAATATGTCGCAATTTCACTGACAGCCATCAATAACCAATCTCTCGATTAACACAGCATAGAGTGTACTAGTATCGGGAACAAAGTATTGTAGCGACATATTGCAAATAGCAGTCACTTTGCTAGCAATCGGCTGCCAAGCCAGTCGGTCGTTCAAATGCCTGGCCGCCCATACTATTCACACATTGATCCCATCAATATTCACACCACCTTCACGCTGTATCACACCATCGCACCTTATTTGATCTCCACTCATCTTGAAATCCTTAGCATTTGGTTGGTCGATACTGTAGAAACCTGCAGATACTGGTTGGCCGTGACTCACCATTACGGTTAGTGGCTAAGACAGTGAGCAGAGCAGCTGTTATATATTAAAGAGTGAAGAAAGAACGAGGATCCAAGCTGGAAGAAACACTTTAGATGATTTCAGGAAATGGCTTTGAGGGTATTTCGAAAGCTCTGGCTAGTTCGGTCGCACTGTGGGGTGAAGTGGGGGTCGTGAAGGCCGTTTGGGCGGCCGGCGATACGCCGATCTCGGTCCCGGCGGTTGACTCCGATATCGGAAAGTCCACACTTAATCAAATGACGTTTGTGAACTTTGAGACGTGAGACGCTGAAGGTCGCTGCTCAGAGCCAGACATCTTGTGTGAATGTGGTCCATCGCCCGCGCAGCGTCGTCTTCATCTCAGTGTGACGGCCGTTCAAAATTTCACCATGACTTGTCATCGTTACAGCAGCACTCACAGACCCCGATCCACGAAGAAGTCAAGAGAGGCGTGGCTCATGTCCAGTACCACTAGCAATCATTAGATTTCCATTGACTTGCCATTGACTTGCCATTGACTTGCCATTGACTTGCCATTGACTTGCCATTGACTTGCCATTGACTTGCCATTGACTTGCCATTGACTTGCCATTGACTTGCCATTGACTTGCCATTGACTTGCCATTGACTTGCCATTGACTTGCCATTGACTTGCCATTGTACTGCCGTCAATTGACAGTTACCCGGTTGCCTACTCCCAGCCCACTGCAGTACGAAACCGCCATCGCCGCAGTGGAATTTCTGGGCTAGGGCCTGAATTTCCCCAGACCTCGCGGGTTAGGGTTCTCTCGAGGATATCCAACCGCAGCCTGCAGGCTCCCTGCCAAGACCATCAATGCCTCGAGGTGCATCGAGACCACTTCTGCTCTGCACCATCGCGATACTGTGTGTAGGATCACCGTGGGGGATCCCATCCAGCCGTTACTGCCTGGATCATGCCGCTGATGTGATGTTGCCCCAGATCAATGACGATACTTTGGGTCCGCCTCGGCTTCTGCCTCGGCCCACGGCGCCCACCTTAACGGTCTGAAACTGAGACATACTCCACGGCCACTCCAGCCGGCTTCGACTACCCTACCATCAGAAGCAGACCGATTGTAGGGGGGGGGGTCTGTGCGGACTAGTTGTTACGTACCACTCGTGCAGGCTCCATCCCATTCACAGCTGCCCATCCCCCACTACTGTTGGCGACGTGTGACCGACGGAAATCTACGGCGACTGGGGCCCTGGGGACGGGGAACGGCAATGTCTCAGACCGGCAAAACTTTTCACTATTGATAGCGACAATCGCTGAATGGGCCAATAAGATCCAGCTGCTCTTTATCCAAGTATACCATTGGCTCCATGTCTAGCATGTCCCTTCATGACTCACCTCGTAAAGATTTGCGAGAGATAAGTGTTGGCCGGTTTCGCAACGATATGGGATACTCTGGTGTGTCTCGCCCGCCCTCCGCATCAACGGGTTGCAGATCTTTGGCGCCGAACGAGGCTACTTCGCACTCCCGGTTGACGGCGGGAAGCAGAGAAATGCAGGCAGGCCCGCGATGCCCGAGAACTGTGAAGAGGACTGGGCAATGGCGTTTGGGCGTTGAGCCATGGCGGCGCCAATCAATCAGATGGGCATAGATTCCTCGCGGCGAGCAGTCATAAATTGTGATTATACCCGTTGCCAAGACCCATCTGGTTTCGCCCACATTTCGGAGACTGGATAGGATGCCTGGAACAGGTTGGGCAGCGCGGGGGCGGGTATCCGCGCAATACGGTTTAAGGGCGGTGATATTGTGCCGTTCGCCCCTCTTTGGGCTTGTATCCCCCCTTTCTGTTGCATCCCCCTTCGACTTGGTGCCGTATCCCAGGTTGATACCCGTAGATCAATTCGGAGATTGAACGCCAGACTAGTTGGTTTTTGACCGTTTTTTGAGGGGTTTGAGTGAGGAGAAATGGCAAATTTAATATCGGATGAAGTCAATGCCATACGTTGGCTCTCAATTTTTTCCGGCGCTCTCGCCCGCCTCGTTTTGTCCTGACACTTGATCCCGCGGTCATCGGTGGTCGCGTATGCACCCCGCCAGAGAGCATTTTTTGAACTGGTGCCGTGAATTCCTTATCACTCCGAAATCGGATGCGGTTATGGGGAGATTCGAATTCAATTGCGACCAAAGTTCGATTCAGAGATCCTTCAGTTGATTTTGCTATCTCGTTTTTCTTCCAACCTTCAATGACGCTTGATCTGCCAAACCGTTGGCACCTGTGGGGGGCCCACTATATGGGTCTTGGCCATCGCCCACTTGACTGAGCGGTTGGGACCTCGATGGTTGATGATCTTAGCTTTCCTGCAGTCTCAGTCAAGGGAGCGCTATCTATCATGCGCTGATTGGCTGCGTGAAATCGAGCTGCAGCTAGATTTCCATGCAACCACGAGTGCGGGGATGGAGATATGACTTCTGGCTAGGGGGGATTCGCATTTAAACCGGGGCAATTCCTCGGATAATAATGCGAAACTAATCCACATCCTACTAATACACAATGCCCCATCAATTGTCTGAGGGCCCAGATACTGGCATTGGCTCACTGTCAGTTGAAGCTGAGGTGGCCGAGAACACTGGACATAGCGTCGCTGAAGCATATCAGGAAGAGAAGAAGCAGCACGTTGTCCAAGAGTTTGTTGATGACTATGAGGAGGCTCCACTCAAAGAAATTGAGCTCACAAACGAGGTCATTGTTTCAACAGTAATTGACTCGGCTGATGATACTGAACTCAATGCGTGGACTTTCCGATCAGTGTTTTTGGGAATTGGATTGGCAATTTTTGGCTCAGTATTGGCCGAGATTTACTACTTCAAGCCCCAAACAATTCTCGTCAATGCCATTTTCCTGATGGTCATTGCCTACGTGCTGGGTGAAGCCATGTCCAATGGTATTCCTCGTCATACCTCGCGGGCCAGCCTCCAATGGTTGAACCCTGTTTTCAAGTTTCTCAATCCTCACCCATTCAACATCAAGGAGCATGTTGCGATCACCATCATGTGCTCTACTGCTTCGGTGTGTGCCCTCGGAACTGAGGTGCTTGCTGTACAGAAGCTTTGGTATGGCACTGACGTCAACAAGGGTGTCGGTATCTTCACCATCTTCAGCTCCCAGATTCTTGGTTACGGATTGGCCGGTGTACTGCGAAAGGTGCTGGTCTACCCCACCAAGATGTTCTACCCCAACATTCTGCCTCAGGTTTCGACCCTGCAGATCCTCCACAACGACAAGTCTGCTAACCACAAGCGACTCAAGCTGTTCTGGATCAGTTTCGCCATCATGTTCTTCTGGGAAATTGTTCCTGAGTGGATGTTCCCCATGCTAATTGGGTTCTCCATCCCCTGTTTGGCCGCCCCTAACAGCTCGGTGGTGAGCAAAATTTTCGGCGGTACCAACGGTAATGAAGGCTTGGGACTGCTGTCGTTCTGCTTCGACTGGAACTATATTGCCAGTACTGCTAACCCCATGGCCATTCCCCTGGTTGCGACGATGAACAACTTGGTTGGATACGCGCTGTGCATTGCATTGTTCTGTGCTCTTTACTTTGGCAACGTCTGGCAAGGACTCAATTTCCCATTCCTGTCTCAGGAGCTGTTCAACGGTAACTCTACTTCTGGCAACTACTCCATCTTTGACCAGACCTTGGTGCTCAACGAGCATTTCAAGCTCAATGAGACCGCCTTGCAGGAGGTCGGAGTGCCATTCCTCACTCCTACTTACACCCTGTATCTGATTGCGACTAACCTGTCCATCACTGCCACCTTCACTTACATGTACCTTTACTACTGGGATCACGTCAAGGTTGGGTTCGAGTTCCTTATGCCCTCTAACCTGCGAAAGATTCTGTCTCCTCGAAACATTAACTGGAAGTTCTGGGGACCTGCTACCCGAGATCACCGACTTGAGGAAGACGGTTCGGTTGCCGAGATCAACGATGACCCCCATTTCCGGGCAATGCTCAACTACAAGGAAGTGCCTCAATGGTGGTACCTTGCCGTGCTTGTTGTGTCAATTGTTGTGGGCCTGGTGTGCCTCTACGAGGGCAATTCAACCTTGCCTTGGTGGATGTTCTTTATCGCCATCATCCTCGCATTCATCTTCACCTCGGTTCTTGGAGGACTCGTTGCGCTGTTCGGGTTCGGTGGTACTCAGATGCAGACTGTCATTCAAATGATCGGCTCTTACATGCACCCTGGAACTCCCTTGGCTAACATGTACTTCACTCTTTACGGATACAACTCTGTTCAGCAAGCATTCACCATGCTGGCTGATCTCAAACAGGGTCAGTACGTCAAGCTGTCTCCTCGATCGGTGTTTGCTTCCCAGCTTATTGGAACGTTGGTGGGCTCTATCTTCAATTTCATCATGATGGAGACTATTGTCGAGAACCAGGCGCCTGTGCTCAAGTCAATTGAGGGAACTGCTATCTGGTCTGGTCAGAACATCCAGCAGTACAACACTCAGGGTATCTCATGGGGTGCCCTGGCAAAGTACATGTACTCCGTCGGCTCCCGATACGAATGGGTGCCTCTGTCGTTGTTGCTAGGATTCGTGTGCCCGTTGCCATTCTGGGCCGCTGACAAGTTCTGGCCTAAGTTTGGCTTCCGCAATGTTAACGTTCCTATCTTGGTGTGGTACATTGGCTGGCTGTGTGTCGGAGTTAACGCTTCCATCACCTCTTACTTCATTGTCGCTATTCTCTCGCAATGGTACCTGCGAAAGTACCACCCGCGTTTGTTCAAGGACTACAACTATATTGTCGCAGCAGGATTAACTGGTGGTGTCCAGGTGATGGTGTTTGTTTTGTCGTTTGCAGTGTCTGGAGCCTCTGGCAAGGCCCACAATTTCCCTGAATGGTGGGGTAACAACTTGGGAGGCAACTTCGACCGATGCAAGTATGTAGATTAAAAAGCCTAAGGATATATACTAATCAATTATTGTACTATTAAATGGAATAGAGCAGCGCGGTACCGGGAGTGTATATCCGGGGTTTGGTGTACTCTGAATTTCATTGGTTTCTCATTCTCAACGGTTTTGGATGTCTCGCTAGCCGTGCATATATACTGAAAGTGAGTATAAAAGGAAAAAAAAATTCCCTGACTTTTCTTCATCGCACAATGTGTAAGTGATTTGGAACTTGAGACTTTATGATGAAAAAACTTCACAGACCTGTACTGATCCTGAAGTGAGGATAAACGTTGCCTATTTCTGATACAAGTTGATTCTATTTGAATATGACTAACAATTAGGCTTGGATCGATCGATATTGCAGCTCGCAGATTGGCAGTGAGCCAGATTTAGGAAGAAACTTAGGCAATTAATTTATTGAACAAAGTGCGCGTTGGCGTGTCCATTGAATCAGTATTGTTTGTTACAAGAGCAGTGCTACAAAATCGTACTTAGACTACACTACGGCAGTCTGGTTGTAATAGAGGTCACAAGCGTGGGGGTGGGTGAGACAGTACCGCGATGACAACGGCGACGCGTTGATTCCAAGGGCAACGAGGTAGTCGCGGAAATTGTTGATACGTTGGGTCAATTCTGTCGTTCTCTTGTTGCCATTCTCGTCACGGTTGCCGGACCACACCAATTCACCTAGGGCGGCTGCTCGGGGCCATACCTTGCCATCGACCACTGAGGCGTCGCTCTGCTCAGACCACATGGGTGCCTCGGCGCCAATTACATGGGACTTTTCGGTGTCAGTGAGGTTGGTGGTGAAGTCGTAATCGTAGATTCGTTGCCACGTCTTGTACGGGGCGCACCACGAACCACCGGGCCCCTGGTAGTTGAAGTTTGGAGTGGTTGCGTCAGGATTCGACATGACGTCGTATCGAGGGTCATTGGGCACGTACCCACCAAATCCACAATCAAGGTAGAAGAAGTCCGCGGAGGATACAATAACATCGTAGCCTCGAGATGTGAGCTCCTTGATGTTAGTCAATCCGTTATTCCACGATTGCATCACCACATTCTTGGGGACTTCGTAGGCAGCAAACCCTTCAGTCAAGAGGATGTCTTCCCACATAATAAGTCGACGAGAATCCGAGTTCTGGTAAATTGGCATCACCTTATCGATCCATTGCTGCAGAAGGTCGTTGTAGGTGCGGGATGAGTTGGCGGCAAACCATTCCATGGTAGGCTTGGAGAAGTTGTAGCATCCGGGCTGGAGCTCATCACCGCCTACGTGGAAGAAATCGTCAGAGAAGAGCTGGGACACTTGACCGTAGACTTCCTTAACCACATTGTAGGTGTTGTTGTAGATTAAGTCTAGCTGACCGGGGTTAGGCTCGACCGCGGTATGGTACTCCCATACATCGTTGGACCACCAACTGTTACCGCACGCAACCACCTTGGGGTCGACCTGCTGCCAGCCTGAATCGGCGTGGCCAGGAGTGTCGATTTCTGGGATTACACGGATCCCCCGTTCCCGAGCGTAGGCAATTACCTCGGCCACATTCTGGGCTGAGTACACCTCGTTGGGACTGAACGCGTCCTTCGCCATCTGGGGCAGGCCCGCCAGCTGCAACGGCCACGACTGGGCATCGGCAATGTGCCAATGAAACACATTGAGTTTGGCAAGGGCCATTCCGTCCAGCTGTCGCTTGATAGAGTTGAGATCATAGTAGTTTCGGGCGGTGTCAAGTAAGATTCCTCGGTGAGGGTACAAGGGACCGTCATTGATAGTGACGGGCCGCTCAATTACTGGCATGTTGTTTTCCCAGATGATAAGCTGCTGGAGGGTAGTGAAGGCGTGCAGGGCACCCCACGTGGTGTTGGCCTTGATCTCAATTGCGTTGGACCCCTCGGACACCTGGATCGAGTAGGACTCGTCTACTTCGTACTTGAGGTCGGCATTGGGATCGGCAATTGTCAGCTTCACAGACGAAACAAACGCGTTACCACCTCGAGTATCAAGCTGCTGCCAACTATCTCCCGTAGGGAAAGCTGGATACGTAGCAATTGGCTGTTCAACTGCAGTTGGGTACCATTTTAGATTGAGCACCGAGTTGAACATGCGGTTGAACGCATCGGACAGCAGTTGCTGATAAGGGGTATCGAGCCACAAGCCTTGGGAAATCTGGATAGAACCGCCCTGGCCCCAATTGATGTCTACTGGGGCAGGCAACGGGTTGACCTTGGCTGCTAGCGCAGGCAGTGCCGAAGCAACTGCGATCAACAGAGATAGCTTCATCACAATTAAAAGACGTGTGCACTTGTGCACCTTTTAGATGGATCAGTGGCAGATCGTTTATATAATATATCGGGTCTGCAAGCGAATCCTAATCTCTATCGAACCCCCTTCTCTCTTCTTCCCCGCCGTTACATTGCCAAGATCGGATTACCACCTCAAGAATGGCGGTGGAATGGCACAATGGCACCGTATGCAACTGGACACGACTTTGCCCATGCAGTCGTTACGACCGTGTTACGGCCGTTGCGGCCCCATTCAGGGGGGAGTAGAGTAGCTTTACGGAGCAGCGGAAACGCAGCCCCAGCGTAAGGGACATGAAACCTCAAGGGGTACCGTTGTGCGAGCAGGTGGGCAGGCACCCCCTCCCTGCCTCTTCCCCTTTCCCCCTGCTGCCAACCCCGCGTTTTTTTGTTTGATTCTCTGCCATCTCAGAAACGGGCCGATCTGATCTTCGCGTTTGAGACATCGCTCCACAAGCGAGGGAGAGGGATATGGAGAGACACCGACATCCGTTATCCGTTACTTCGGGCAACACCCAAAATTCAAGGAGACAATAATGGATACCCTGAAAGAGTACTGAACAATGGAAAACTCATCTTGGTACTGACCGATGGCACCCTCGTGATACCGCTCGCATTGGCCCCATACGGCACCAGCACGGGTTGCACTATCAAGGTTACATTAGAGGGGCAATACGACAATCATTGATAGGCAATAATAGGCAGCGGCGAAGACGCATTGGCGATTATTTTAATCAGCTGGCAATACGATATCAAGAGCGAAGTATCAGCGTTGCGTACTATCAGGCAGTGGATTCTGCAGCATGCCGCCACATCTATTGACTCACAGACTCGGTGACCACGGATAGGACGCCTCAATGCGCCCGGAGTGCACAGAGTGACCAGAGTGCACAATTCGTGCTGATTACAATGGGACAGGATCAATGCACATACAATGCTTTCAATCGTCAGTTTATCAATACACACTCGGGCCGATAGCCTATCTACCCACACCATTCCCTTCGTATCATATCCGTGGTCTGTCTCCAGCACCTGGCTCTGCCACTATGGTGCGGGTCCTACAATGCCTGCTGCCGGCTGGTCTACCCATCTAGGGCTTGTACTACTTGAGCCCACTCTTCAAATCCGTAGTTTCCGGGCACCGATTCTCCATCGTAAAGACTGGCAAGCACTACGCGGTCAGACTGCTCTCCTCCCCATGGCTGGCGCCCATGCTGGGAGATTGTGTTGTCGTACACAAGCACGTCTCCCTGCTGCCATTTGTGAAGTACTCGGATCTCGTCAGTGATGTCAGCCAGCTTCGCCAGGTACTCCTCGGGGATCGGAGTCCCATCTCCATACAGCTGCTCGACTTGATACCGCTGCTTGAGATTGACCGTGGCATTCTTGTAGTAGGCAGCTAGACCCGTGAATAACGTCGGCAGGTTGGTTACAGGTTGGGTTCGAACTGCGGGCAGTCGGTGAGTCAGAATGATGCCCTCGTCAGTCCATTCCCAAGTGGTGAACTTGCCCCGGCCATACCGAGCAATCTGCTCTTCAATCTTCTTGCGTCGGGTCGCCTCGTCGTCACCGTCCTCAATGTTCTTGCCAAACGCCTGCTTGAGGGTCGATCCGCCTTCGTACTGCTTCTCGAATTTGTATGTCACCTTAGACTGCACGCCCTTCGCGGCCAACGTATCAATAAACTCCGGAATCTCCCTCTGAGCCCGGTGGAACAGCTCAAGCGAAGATGAGATCGGCGTCTCGCCCCCAATCTCCGGGGCTCGGTGGCCGTAGAAGAAGATGTACTCAGGGGCGTGAGGGACCTGAGGGGACTCGTTGTGGTTGTAAATGAGAGTCTCCTTAGGCGCTTCGTTAGCAGGGGCGACATTAGGAGCAAGCACTGGTCGGTTCACCACAATTCCAATGATCTCATGGGGCTTGTATCCAAAGGCATGGGCAAATTTGGAAAAGTCATCGGCATTGTGAATTGGCAGTCCTCGGAAAAGCAGAGTCCCATGGCGGGCAAGCTTCTTGGTCAAAATACCATCCTGGGCCTGAAGCGCCTTGATCGTCTCTACTGCAGACTCAAGCGTGACCTCGCCCGCGGCGGTAGATGGCTTGAGAGCCAATGGGGTAACGGTGCCCTCCGGGTGAGGTGCTCCGAGGACCCGTTGATTGGTTTCCGGGAGGTCAAATGGCTCAAACGAAAGTACTGAGGATTCGGCGCCGTCTAATCGCAGGCCCTGAATTTGGAGCTTTTCTACCGCAGCCATTTTGATCTGATTCGGACGTTTCTGATCTACTTTCCATCCCTAAGTCGTCTCTGGTTATATACCTCGCGCCTGTGTGTCCTGCCATTTTGGGCTGCAATCACGAAATTCCCCATGCGGGATCTTCGCGGGGCTCCGCGGCCTGAGACATGTCTCACGATAAGCCGCTGATAAGCCTTGGGGCGGAACTCGCTTGATCAAGCACAAGTGTGGGCAGCAAGCTGCTGGGGCAAAGAGCAGGCCGCCTGAGTACCAGATCTCTGTCCACTCATTGCAGTTCATCGTATCCCGTCCTTGCTGGTTGTGGCAGTGCAAGTTTTCGCTGGAAAGTCCGTGACGCGGGGTATGGGAGTAACGAGACCCAAATGAGGGATCGCCGTTAAAGCTTAATTGTGAGCCAATATGGACCTGCACTTGCGTGATGGCATGCGAGGGACAATGCAGAACATGCGTCTTCAGCTGCCAATAGTATTTCAAACCCATCTCTTACGTGGCGGGGCCAAGCGTTGGATAGCTCGTATTCTCATTCGAAGCGACTGTATTGGTCCACAATTGTCATATCCCGATGATCGCGAGATTTTCACGACCGCTGAAACATATAGCGCAGCAAATTGCGTGCTTGCGATACTTTGGATCCTATGGAGGGCCAGAGATAGCTGCGGCAGGTCGCCGCCGGAATTTGGGTAAATTTCCGGTGTATAAAGTGGGTCTTATCACCGCCAGTTCCGACCCACTTGGACAAATCACTCCGATTGACTGCTTGAAATGTCGGAAAAGGCCATTTCACAACCCGCAGTGGAGGTGCTTTCGGAATCACCAACTGATGGGACCCTAGATCTCTCGCGGGAGTCCTCGGTAACGGGCGGCCCGTTCATTAGCTTTTACCGGTCCACGCTGTTCCAGATCCTAGTGGTGGGATTCTGTGCATTCTGTGCGCCCGGAATTTGGAGCGCTATGAACGGCTTAGGGGTTGGAGGCTCTCAAAGCCCGAACCTTGTCAATGCTGCCAATGCATTGCTTTATGCGTTCATGACCGTGACGTGTTTTGCTGGCCCATGGCTCACAAATATCATTGGCTTCAGATGGACCCTGGCTCTGGGTTCAGTTGGCTACCCGCTATACGCAGCGGGCCTGTACGTCAACAATCGCACTGGAGCGACATGGTTTGTCTATTTTGGGTCAGTAATGTGCGGTATCTCCGCAGGGTTCTTCTGGAGTGTCGAAGGGGCAATTGCAACCGGCTACCCGGAAGCTAGAAAGCGTGGCCGATACATTGCGACATGGTTCACGTTCCGCAATTTTGGTAACATTATCGGGGGTGCTATTTCGCTGGGTCTCAATCACAAGACTAATCATCCCGGCAAGGTTGGGTACCAGACCTATCTTGGATTCATTGCCATTCAGTGTTTGGGGCTGATTTTTGGTCTGTTTCTGTCTAACCCTGAGAAGGTCCGCCGAGATGACGGCACCAAAATTGAGGCTCCCCGAGGAATTCAGTGGAAAACAGAACTGAGAGAGATGTGGAAATTGTTCTTGTCCCGACCAATCGTGCTACTGGCTCCATTGTTCTGGTACTTTGGCTGGATCCAAGCATACCCTGGTACGTACCTGGCTACGTATTTCACGGTCCGAGCGAGGGCCCTTGGAAGCTTCTTGTCCGCAGTGGTGGGATGCTTTGCTACATGGCTGACCGGCATCTTGGTTGACCTGCATTGGGTTAGGAGTCGGCGAACCAGGGCCATCTCTACCTACGTACTAATTGCGCTGCTCAATAGCGCTACCTGGATCTGGGCGGTCTACCTTCAAAATTTGTACCGTCACACTAAGCCCATACTAGTCTGGTCCAATCAATCGGAATTTGGCCGCGGCTTTGGCTTGTACATGTTTGAACGGATCAGTCTCGGGATGGTCGAAAACTACATCTACTGGTGCATTGGTAACTTGTCCGACTCTCCAGGTGACCAGATCCGATACTCGTCGCTCTTGCGGGGCATTGAGACTGCGGGCGTCGCCGTCGGGTTTGGGGTTCAGGCAGTACCCACAGCGCTGATTGCAACTGCCAGTATCAATTTTGGCTTATGGTTCTTTGCGCTGCCTTTCAGTTACTATGCTACTCTTCAAGTAGTGAGGAAATTTAAGGACGATCACAAGGGACAAGATGAAGAAGAAGCTTGAGTGATTGGAGGAAAGTTGTATATGCCTTAGTGTTTTCAAAATAAATGTGATAATTGTTAGTACCATTCACTTACGACTGCAATTGTCTAGGCAGAGTTCCACTTCACTACTGTTGTCAGCTTAACCACGATTGGCCGCTTCACCACTGCTCCCATCCTGGTACCAGTTACCTGCAGTGGTGTGGGGTTAATCTGACCCGAGACATTATATGCAGTATGCACGGTACGCACGAGGTGGGCGGGGTACGCGATATTATCCCGGAGAGCTGAGGTAATTCTTGGACAACTGGCAGTATATAAGGGCAAAACGACGCACCAAAGACGCACGCACTGACTGTTTTCTTTAAGATTGAGCTGCAATGACGCGAATGAGACAGCCACCCAGGCCACAATCGTCTATTCTTCTTCGGACAATGACCACGGCTATGAGAGAGTGGGAAGAGCGCCCATCAGTCGTGGTGCAACAGGCAAAGGAACTGGACGGCCACGTAACAGACTTGCTCGCAAGAATTGATCGCACTGACGAGAATATGAATGTCGTACTTGGAAAGGCGAATCGTGAACTGAAGATGTTTCGCGACAGCATTGAAGCGCAAGCAACAGATCGAGCAGACCAGTTACAGGCCCAAATTGATGGGAACTCAAGGAAGTTGAAGAATGCAGTGATTCCATTTCTTGATCTGGATACTGACGTTGATCTGGCTGGACGAAGTCAGGTACCAGCGGAGCCGAGGTGAGAATGGCCGTGATGCGCTAGAGTGCACAGCCATGTTAGCGTGATGATGGACGCTACGTGATGATGCTATGGTACTATGATGCTACGGTGCTATGCTTCCACTAAAATGCTACAATACACGACGAAACAATATCTTATCGCTTTAAAGGAAGCTTACTTCCCGCCATGATATGCTACGCGGAGTTTCTGATCGAGATTCTAGCAACTTGCTGTTTTTGTATTATCCTACTAGGATATGGCCGAAGCCAATGCACTAAATATGTTGCGTCTGGCGCTAAACCACCTGGGAAGGCGGCATGTTGAATAGGTCTCGGAGGTCTCGCTGCGATTTCGCATTGATTCGGATGGGACCAATGTCTTCCGACACCGAGCCGTAATTGTACGTCTGCCGCTCACAAGAGCTGAC
The DNA here is from genome assembly GCA_003705735.3 of Blastobotrys peoriensis. Taxonomy (NCBI): domain Eukaryota; kingdom Fungi; phylum Ascomycota; class Dipodascomycetes; order Dipodascales; family Trichomonascaceae; genus Blastobotrys; species Blastobotrys peoriensis. The sequence goes on along the minus strand of PPJJ03000039.1, from coordinate 33,540 downwards.
TGGCGATACAACGGACACCTTGTGCTCGGTTCTATTAGCTTCGGTTCGATACTCAGCAGGCTGGTCATCATCAGCGCTGCCGCGTCTGCTGGATCGATTTGAATGAGTCCGTGCACTTGCCCTGCTCACCCGGCTACCAGCGCTGCGAGAAAGCAAAGGGCGTCGCGGTGAATTGTCGTCGTCGGCATCACTGTCACTGCTTTCGGTATCCCGCTGTCCCTTGAACTTGGCGGTCACAACAAACAGAATACCAGAAACGACCAACGAAATGAGCATGATCCCACCCACAGCGCCAATCAGGATCGCAATAGGTGTCTTGAGCTTCCAAGGGCCACGAGGAAGGTGAATGCCGCCTCCATTGTCAACCCACGACGGCATGAGCGCGTGATCGAGGTACAGAACGGTGACAGAATTGCCATGCTCGTCGACAGTCGACTGTCCCGAGCTTATTACCTGCACCTGATACACATTCGTGGACGAGTCCTCCAGTCGAAGATAATGCTGACCGTTTGACAGTACGCCGCCCACCAGGTTCACTCGGTCCGCCATTGTACGCACCGGCTCACCACTGAAGACCTGGGCAGATCCGTTGTGAGGGATGATGTGCATGGCAAGAAAGTCGTCAGATTCATCATTGTCGACGGTGAAGTCATTGTTCTGGATAACAGTCTGGCTGGGAACCAACACGGTGTAGTTGGCCTTGAGATCAGAGCCGAAAAACACGTCACTCTTGTTGCGGCCATCGACCAAGTCCAGAAATCCAGTACGCCTGCCAGCAGCAATGAGCTGACGAGGCGAAATCTGCACTGACGGAGGAATGGTCAATTGCTGAATGGAATGCGCCACTCCAGAGTCAAACAGGATGTCCTTGATTGCAACTTCGTACTCGACGCCGTCAATACTCAAATGCGAGCACTGGCGGGACGCCTCGGGTCGCAGCTTGAACTCCACTTCACGCTTGCTGTGGTCAAGGAATTGAGCGGTAGTCTTTTCGCTGTCACTGTAGAATGGGGTGCGGAAAATGAGAGTATTGAAAATTTCCCGAGACGCGGTGGCGTTTGCCTTGAGGTAGTCAGAAAGCAACTGCTGCTGGGTCCACACCTCATTGATGGGCAACAGAATCGTCCATGCATCCCCCCGCGGTGGGCGCAGGAGGTTGAGCTCGCTGAGGAACTGCAAAGACAAAAAATCCTTGTAGAACGGGCCGAGCACCATTGAGAGCGCGGGCGGGACATCGAGATCGCCCTCGATAACGTAAATAGAGGTGTTTCCGACCTTGTACTCGCCGCTGATAACCTCGTTGCCGTTAACGAACAGCTCGCCAGAAGGGGACTTGAATGCCTTGAGCCGCTGAGGCAATGAATTAAGCTTGGGTGAGTGCATTTCAGACTTCATCAAGTGCTCGCCGTTGTTGAGCGCAAACAGGTCGTGAGATCCCTCGGCGATGTGATATCGAAACGAAAACTCAGACGTGATAGTAGCGGCTCCGTCTGCTTTGATAGCAGCAGCGTGAGACGAGGTGGACGGGACGAAAATGGTCTGAGAGCGAGTGGAGTCGTCAATAAACTCCGACAGTCCACGGAAGTCAAATTCCCGGACAAACGCCTCCGCATCAATTCCATAGAGATACTTTCGGGGAGTGAACAAAACCAATGGTTCATGCTGTAGCAAAGAATCGTAGATGTGGACCAGGCCCTGACGGGCGACAATGTTGGACACCACCGGTGTGAAGGTGTCGTTGACAATTGCGCCGCTGGAGAGAGAGAGGATAGAGTTGTCGAGGGCCTTGGCCTTGATTGGGGTCGTGGCAAAGTCCTGGGGCCGGACAAGACCCTCGATTACGTGACGGTCGACAATTTTGAGTCGGTCAGCTCGCCCGACGTCCAACGCCAGGTATTTCAGTTCGGCATCATCAAACCCAGCGAACGCCCGGTCGGAAGGGGCCAATACAGTGAGGTCCGAGTGGCGGTATTGGCTCGGGTCAAGCAGAGACCAGAAAATTGAAGCCTCCGGAACCGTCTCGCTGAGGTCTTGGGGCAGGTCGAGAAGAGTATCTACGGCCTGGATGATACCTCTACCAGGGCTGGCGCGGTTGTCCGGTTCGACGATTCGGCTGGAATTGTTCACCACGGGGCCGTCCTTGGTGCGGGTAATGAGCACCGGCACAGAAGACGACTTGTTCTGGCCGTCCTCGGCTCCATCGAGTCCCAAAAAGGACGACACAACGACAGGGGAGTCGGGCTCGATATCTTCCGCCACTACCACGGCGTCCAGCAAATGGTACAGTAGCCGAGACCGGGTGATTTGGGTTGTATCGACTCCTGCAAACGCGGAATTGACTGGCGCGATCAGCGTCGCATTGTCGGAAAGGTTGATGGTCGTTATCAGGTCATAAGTGCGAATGTAATGCAAGAGTTTTGAGTATTGGGCCGACTGCGACAGCAGGTCGACGATCGAGACAATGCCAGTGCTGTCAACGCCGGATAATGAAGGAGCCGCTAGTGCCTGACCCAGCAATACGGTCACCGCGACCGCCCATAGCACCCATTGTATGGGCCCATTCGCCATGTTCATACCACCAGGAGTGCTGACAGCGACAGAGGACAGAGGGGGGCGTGGAGGGGCAGTGTCACACCAGTGGAGTGGTGAGAAGATGGCGTGCAGCCGTCCGGGAACCAGACTGCCCGAGCCGACAACGACCTTTGTGGTAAGCGAACTGGGCCAATCAGCTAGTAGTGGACTGTTGGTATACGCTTCTCAGTAGATTTCTTCACCTGCTGAGCGGTTGAAAGCGAGTCTGGGCACAGTCTGGGGGACACTATGGTCGTTATCTCTAGTCCAGTACTTGGCGGTCGGTGCGGATTCAAGGTGGGATTGCCGTACGCCTTGGAGGACCCGGGAAGGCGTCAGTGGTGGGAGCTTAATACAAGAGCGCGGGGCAATGGACGTTTTTGGTCGGTTCCGGTCCCGGTTTGATCACCTGCTTGTAACGGTCTGCCAGCTGGCAACTGTGGGAGTTGTCAGTGGTTGTTGAAATGCGTCGATGGCAGACCTGGGGACTTATATTCGGTTGCAACGGGTCTATCCAGGTCCTACTTCAAAAGTCTCGGCAAACGCACTACAATGCTACGATAGTGCCCAAAAGCAATGTGCCGGGGAAAACGAAAAAAAATTAAATTGGGCCGTGGGCGATAGGCACCACAAGCGGCGAGAGCAGAGACAAATGGGCCGACAGCGACGTTGTCGACAACCGCTGGGCCAGAATGGGTGAAAAGATATGACAAAGGACGAACAAAGCACTAGAGGAACAATGAGGTCTGCGATGCGGATCTTAGCAGCGTTTTAATAGAATCACCCGTCGTCATGATCACTGTGATTTGCGGTTGCTATAACCAAGTTTCTCTGGTCGTTGCCGTTCATTCTAAACGATTGGATCTGGGGCTCCGATCAATGGGCTTAAAACATGTGCATGCGCTGATGCTGCAACACCGTTCAGGGCTCTGCAACCACTAGCGGCCGGCAACCAGCCTCCCACTGACCCCAGCAGGCCACTGGAAACGGGCCAACTGGAGCAATTGCAGCGCAGACAACGGCCGTCATTGTTGTGGAGGTTGAGTGTGCGGACTCTGTTTTAGTCAAACTCATTCCCCGGGGCGATATTCGTCATTTTTCAGGCCCCACGCACACGATCGATTGCCCATTCTGACCATGGAGCCCGCCTCAACTGCCTATTCTAGACTCGCATGGATGACAAGACGCAGCACGGTGCAGGAGTGCGGCGAAATCTCATCGCGTACCGTCGACCCACGTTGTAGAAATGATTGGACGTGGAGGGCCCTGGGGTAATGTAGATCGGTCACGCGACCACAAGTCGACTTACCACTGATCTAATGTGAGTCTGTGAGTCTGTGAGTCTGTGATTATCTGTGAGTATCTGTGGATAGCTGCAAATAGCTGCAAATAGCTGCGAATGTCCGCGAACATCGGCGAAAGCTGTGTTAGGGACCACAATTCACGTTCTATGGGCGTGCAGCTGTTTACTTGTCCCACCCGGCGTCTTTTCTGGCACTAGTCGGAGCCAGCTCAGCACCGTTTCCGCACTAGAAAGGGCCGTGCTCGTAAACTCCAGGCTTCAAGTCTTGGCTTTTGAGATTGGCTCACTAACGGCATCTTTAGCTGCTAGCCTCATAATTGGCCCCGGATTGGGCCCGAATTGGACAGTAAATCAGTCTGGCAATTGCGAACCGTCTCAATACGGCTGCTGGCGGGTCTGCAATGTCGCGGAAAGATGGCCAGAGCCGGTGAGACAGCACCCAGACGGGACGATGAGACGGGCCAATGAGACAGCACCCAGACAGAATCCAGTTGATATTGAATCAATGCTGAGGGAACTGGAATTGACTCTGTATATGCCCTTGCTGCTGACTGTTTGCAGCCTTACTGCTTGATTGCTAACTGTTAGCTGTGCAATTGCCCCTCTCGCGCCGACCCGTCACTGTGTCGACCCATCACGGCCAGTTCTATCACGTTTCCGGTCCTCTCTCGCGTATCTGTTGCAAAAGTACATTATGCTATATACCGCTCTCGTATAGGAGCGCAATGCACAAGGCCGTTGCAATTGTGGACAAACTGCCATGTGCAATATACCGCTCAATTGTGGGCAAATTGCCATATGCTATACCGCTTAAATGTGAGCGCGCTCTGCGCAAGCAATTGGGCACTCTAATAATTTAATGGTCATCCTCGTCCTTCTTGCGGCCTAACAAGAACCACCCGGCGACTGTAGCAGCCACCCCGGCCAAAAATGTCTTGTCTCGCGACGAAAATTCACCAGCTGGATCAAACTTGGCTCGGTCATAGGGATCGTGGTCCGATCCCAAAAAGTCCTTGACCGGCATCGCCTCTACGACATGCCGGGCGTCACCATCGGGGTTGATGACGTGGACCTGCGACACCCCCTCGGTTCCAGTGGCAGGAGATCCTGCAACGGCCTCGCTATGGCCTCCGTCCGGCTTGACCGTTTGGTACTGAGTCTGTCGGACTTCCGCTACCTTGGAGAAGGCGTCGGGAGGCACTGGGATCTTAAAGACTGGCTTATAGGTCGATGACTCGTCTTGAGACCCACTCAGAGGCATGATGCAGTAGTCCACGGTGCTGGCATCGCCCTTGGCGTCGGCTCGAGCAGTGGTCGAGAATCCTTGGGTCATTGTAAGTCCAGCGGCGTCGTGAGCACATAATCGGTCGACCAGTTCGGCCTTTCGCCCTGACACCTTCAGGCCCTTGCGTCGACACTCCGTCTTAAGCCAGTTTACGGATTGAGAGGCATACTGAGAAGGAGACGACAGAAAAGGCGACGGAGTGGTTGAAGGAGCAGTGGTTCGAATTCCGCGCCGGAGGTTAGGCAGGCTTTTGGCTGATCGAAGGTTTGGATTGGATTTGGTACTTCGCAGTCCTCGGGCAGCAGTTCGACAGGCTAATGCAGTTCCACTCATCCCGAATTTGTTCCACCCGTACCGGATCATCAAAGAGGACAGAGGCGCTTTGATATATATATGAACGAGTGCCAGGCACGGTAAGCCAACGGTGGGGTCAAGTGGTGTATATGTTTAACTGTTTTGGACTGGTCGATGTTGTCCTCGTATGGGAACAAACAACGACAATTGGCTGCCGCTGCACAGCCGCTCGCTCCCTCGGGTAATCAGTAAACATCACGGAGCAAGCGTAGCGAGTCTGGGAAGTCACATGGCAGGGCCTAGCGGGCGGGTCCGACACATGTCTAACGGCAGGAATGGCCAGCACGTTGTGTGCACAGGGGCAGGGACGTTCAATTGGGGGGTTGGTGAGTGCGCTTGGGTGGTTATGCCGCGCAGTCCCAGTTCCAGCCCCAACCCAGCCCAGCCCAGTCCGTACCAGTCCCAATCTAAGGCAACGGTATTTGACCCTCGGTAACTAAAGCCTTGCCGGCTTGCAGCGGCCAGCAGCCAGCAGCCTTGGGCACTTGTTTGCTGATTCGTCTGCAATGATCCAATTGTGCTGACTCGAACCGCGCAGTAGCGGCAGCCGCAGTACTGTTCTCGTTTCGCGGTTCCCTGCCTAGCGCTGCTCTCACTCCGGCTTGGCTACACTGGCTCCGCTACGCTGCCTTAGCTACCGTCTCCAGCCGTTAATGTCCCAAGTGTCCGCCGGCCCGACTTCATTCCGCCGCTTCTCCGGATTCCGATCTATGCCTTATCCGTCGCTCTCTATTGGCCTGCGACTGGTGCATGTGCAGGAGCATTATCGGGCGGCCAGGGCCGAGCATGAGGGGGAGACTAAGCCATTGTACTCGGTGAGTACTTTAATCTGGCCGAGCTAATTGCGAGCCAACTGTGAGCGAACTGCCCTGCTGATCAAACACGCCGTGGGCACCTGTCAGCGGCCACTCAGCAACAGACTCGCACTATGGATAATCGGACCCCGACTTCCGCACGCGGGATTTTTGTCAGCACTGCAGGCGATTTTTAGCCAAAACTCCCGTCCTGCGAAAGTTTTTTCCCTCGCATGCGGCGCGGCTGACAAACGTCGGTTCGGTGGAGCTGCTAAGTCAGTCTGCGAGCCAATGCTGGTTTAACCGACTGGAGGTCCAGGGTCCAGCTCGCCTGCGGCAATCCGTCTCCCTCTGGCCCGTCTGTGGGCCGCTACGCAAACGCCAGTACGGTGCCAGTACTGTGCCAGACAGTGCTGTGGCAGTAGCAGCAATTGCGCACGCTTCGACCGCCGATCTGACTCAAATAACGTTATATTGGGGTGCCAGCCGCGAGAAATCACTCCATATCACGTGATATGGTGATATTTTCACCTGCGGGATTGCGGACAGTATCATCATCGAAAATGGGGGCCATTGGCCCTTTGGGTGCCCCCCCTCGGCAGCAGCTTACTAACGGGCACCTCCGCGATTGAATATAAACCCAGTCCATTGCGCCATCCTTGTGCATCTCAGCATCGACACATACACAACCTTTTGCCATGACGGGAGCAGTTAACTTCACTCCGGAGCAGCTAGAGCACGTTAACGCTCAAATCGGCTCGCTGAGTGCAAATGAAATTTTACAGTGGACCATCCACACTGTTCCTCGGGTTTTTCAGACCACTGCGTTTGGGCTCACCGGCCTGGTCACAATTGACCTGTTGTCAAAGCTTTACCCCAACGGATCCCCCATCGAGCTTATCTTTGTCGACACCCTATATCACTTTCAGGAGACTCTAGACCTGGTGGACGCCGTCAAGCAGAAATACCCCAGTGTCAAGCTTCATGTATACAAGCCTGAGGGGTGCAACACTGCTGCGGACTTTGAGGCAAAGTACGGAGAGCGACTTTGGGAGCGAGATGAGACTTTGTACGACTACGTTGCCAAAGTCGAGCCCATCAACCGAGCCTATGAGGAGCTGGGTGTGGTTGCCGCCATCACTGGCCGAAGAAAGAGCCAAGGTGGCCAGCGAGGCTCTATCCCCATTGTGGAGCAGACCGAGAGCGGGCTTATCAAGGTAAACCCCCTGGCAGACTGGACCTTCCAGCAGGTCAAGGAGTACGTTGACGCTAATAATGTGCCTTACAATGCGCTGCTAGACCGAGGATACAGGTCAGTGGGGGACTGGCACTCCACAGAGCCAGTCAAGGAGGGAGAAGATGAGCGAGCCGGACGATGGCGAGGCAAGCAAAAGACTGAATGCGGAATTCATGAGAACTCGCGATTTGGTCAATACCTCAAGACTCTTAATCTTTCGAAAACTGCCGTTCAGTCGGTGTAACCTTATTTAATGCATATTTATCTAGACAACGGATTAGAACACTAATGAACGGGAGGTGAAGGAGTAAAGGACTGGGGCGTTAAGATCGAGTATCGTAATTGGCATATCGAGTGTCGTCATACACTTTCTAGTCTTGATTTCAACAGGGGTCGTTACCACCTGTAGCTTGTTGCCCAGAGTTGCAAGGTTGCACCAAAAACTGCAAATTTGTTGCAATCAACGCCCCTGAACAATTGAATTCGCTTTAATTGCGCTTCAATTGCGGCTCAATCAACTCCACACTTTCAATCTCGCTCAATCCTCTCCTCTCAATGCCAGCTGCCTCCCCCCACAGAAGTTTCCAGCTTGCCTCGCTATCAGGGTTAGGGTGGATCAAGTGAAATTTCTCGAACATCTCAGAAGACTGATTTCAAAAGACTGATCTGATGATCTGATTTCGAATTTGAAGCCCCTGAAAGAGACCCCACTTAGAGTCCAAACGCCTACGCATAATGTCGGTTGCTCCTGCGTTTTCAGGTACTACTGAATTCGCTAAGGTAGCTCAGGTGACCCGCCCAAAGCACCCTACGGATACCCAGATCGAACAGGCTTATCACGTTGAGCAGTTGGCCCAGCATATTATTGAACACAACTATAGAGCCGTCGCTCTACAGTTCCCCGACGACCTTATTCCAGACTCAGCTCAAGTTTACCGGCTGCTGGAATCACATCTGGGCCAAACTGATGCCCGTATATACATCCTTGCCGACACCAGCTACTCGCCGTGCTGCGTCGATGAAGTGGCTGCCAGGCATGTGGGTGCCGACTTTGTGATCCACTTTGGAAACGCGTGTCTGAACCCCGTACAGAGCTTTCCTGTTGCATATGTACTGACTTCGGGGGTACAGACGGCCCCTGTGAACAAGCTGGAAGCGTTGTTCCGCTCAACTTATACGACGGGTGATAAGGTGCTGCTGATCTCAGACGCGCATTTGTCTTTTGAGCTCGAGCAATTGTACGACAGAGTAAAGGACGACTTTCAGGTTGAGCTCACGCATGTTAGCACGGCCGATGCATTGGTGTTAGGCGCGTCCGCCACGCCAAACCGTGACGGTGGGACTGAGGAGACTGTGGAAATGCCGGGAATCCTCAGGCGGCAGAGGCCAATTGAGCTATCTGAATACTCTGCTATGCTTCTGACAACGCTTGAGCCGTCTTCGTCTCTGGTTTTGCATCTCACCACGCTCGTATCATCAGTTCATTTACTCCAAACCGGGCCGGGTGGACCGATCATGACCCAGCCTCGGACCGCGCTCCAGAAGCGGTATCGACTGGTAAACATGGCCCGGTCAGCTGGCACTATCGGCATTCTAATCAACACGCTTTCGCTTCGTGGTACTACCGAGATTGTCAAGTCGGTCAAGCGGTGGATCATTAGCGCGGGCAAGAAGCACTACACATTTGTAGTTGGCAAGCCCAACGTGCCCAAGCTCGCGAATTTTGACGCCATCGATATTTGGGTGGTGCTGGGGTGCCCATTAGGCGGTCTCATGGTGAACTCTGAGGAGTTTTACAAGCCAATCATCACACCATATGAGCTGAATTTGGCGCTCCAGAAGGAACTCATGTGGACAGGGCAATGGATAATAGACTTTGAGGCGTCTCTGAAGTTAGCAGATCCGGTGACTTCGGACGCAGACGATGATGACGATGAACCGCATTTCGACCCCGTCACTGGCAGATATGTGTCCAATTCTAGACCCCTTCGTCGACTACAGCATATTGACATTGAGCCCGACCGTGACCCCGAGGCCAAGTCAGACGAATCAGTGGGGCAATTGGTTTCACGTATGAAAACGGACCTGGTACTGCGGTCTACTGTGTCTACAGCGGCCGAGCATTTACAAACAAAATTATCATGGACCGGACTGGGCTCAGATTTAGGGGAGCCCGATGAGAACGGTGCAGCAGTAGAAAAGGGACGGGCGGGAATTGCGCGAGGATATCAAGTTGAAGATGAAGAGCGGACGTAGGTATTACCGCGGGCTCTGTCGGACTACAGCCAATCATGCCTCAACCAACTGCATACCAGGGATCATGTCCTTAGTTGGCGACGACCCTCTCTACCAGCTAGCAGCAGCCTTCGGTCATTCTAGTGCATTTGTAGTAGCATAAAATACAGATTGACAGTCAGTAACTAACAGCGGGGCCCAGACTAATATAACAACTCAGTCACTAGCATTGCTGTATTCGCTGCATTTCTGCACTCGTACTTCAATCACTTCGTGAGCAGATGTTACTATCAGTTATCAGGGCGGGGGTTGAAAATATTTCGTGCACTCCGCGCGCCTTTGGGCGGCGGAGGTCGAGGGGGTCGTGGAAGAGAGGTGTTGTTCGTTCTTCGCGGTGGTGGGGGGCGCCGAGGGTCGAGTCTGCTTTCGAATCTGCGGTTTTGGGTGCCATTGGGTCGGTACGAGTCGCCAGTACTAAGGTGATCGACTAATGCGCTAGATTGCTCAGAGGGTGGAGCCCATCTGGCAAACGGCCGTGGGTACTCGTATTGATCCTGGTTACCCCACGGTGGGTACCCTGAGCTGTTTGCAGGAGGGCCATTGTTTCGTCGCTTGTTTGGATACAAATCTCCGCCTTCCTTTGGGCGCCGATTGCCCAGTGGGATGAGATCGTTCTCAGGAGGTGATTTCTCAGGAGGTGATCGGCGCTTGGAATTGACGAGCCGGTTCCTTAAATCAGACGCACTTGCAGTGCTGAACGACTCCGGCTCGACGCTAACAGAGCTGCGGGCGGAGCCTTGCCCGTTTGTGGAGCTGCCGGTGCTATTCGGAGCCGAACTCGCGCCGTTTTTCGAAGGCGCGGGACCCTTTTGATTGGGAATGTTGTTCTGGTTCTGGCGAGGTTGGTGAGCCTTGGTGGTTTGAGGTTGTTCAACCTCGTTGGCTGAGATCGCCTGTTTTGGTACTGGGTTCTTCTGTTTCTTGGAAGCATTGATTTGAGAAGCCTGAGTCTCGCGTTGCCTCATAAACACGGGGTTTGAAAGCTCGCGCGAGTTAAATGACGTAAGCAGGCGGCGGGACTTGGCGTCCTGGATCAGATCGCTCCATACTCTGTTTTTTTGCAGAGACTGTTGGTTGCCGATAATCCACATGGCACATCGGGCTCGCGTCAAAGCAACATTCATTCGACGAACATCTGCCAAGAAACCAACCCCTTCACCATCTGATTGTGCTCGCACGCAAGAGAGAATCACCACGTCAGTTTCTTGGCCCTGAAATCCATCTACCGAGCTGAATTTGACCTCCTTGAGCACCAGAGCCCCAAATCGGACGGTGAACCGCGACTTAAGCTCAACCACTTGTCGCTTATACGGGGTGATGACAGCCACCTTGCCAGCTGGGGACTCGTCGGGGCCCAAATTGTTGAGAAAGTTCTGGTACAGGTCGGCAGCGACATTCGCTTCCATTGCATTGAACAGCGATTTTGACTCTGCAGACACCTGGTGGGCACTCTCAATGTCAAAGAACCGGTACGGCCCTAGGAACGCCGTGAGCCACGGTCGGGCAGTGACCTTGGCCATTTGGGGTCCGTCCAGCAGCTTGTTTTGGTAGAACTGTCGACTGGGGAACCGGGAAATATCAGGGTTCATTCGGAATTGCATGTTCAATAGGTAAACAGAGTCGTGATGCTGGTTGAACATACGGACGAACAGACTCTGCTCATATTTGAGCTTGAGCGCATCAGCTGAAAGCACTGTGGGAGGCAATTGCTTGGGATCTCCAACCATGATGCACTTTCGTGCCCCGTATCGCAGCGGAATGAGAGTCGACAACTCAATTGCCTGAGCGGCTTCGTCCACAATCACCGTCTCGATCCTCATTTGAAGGTTCGAAAGCACATGATGCGCACTACCGCTGAGAGTGGCGCAAATAACATGGGCATCTCTTAGAATCTGGGCCTGGATATCGCGACGCTTCAATTCGCGGTCTCGAATTGCCCGCTGGGTAGTCGCCCGCTGCACATCGAGTTTGTGGCCCAGCTCTTTGATTTTCGCACTCAGCTTCTTGACGTTGCTTGATAATTTCGCCCGCTCGTCGTCCGAAAGTCCTTGATTCTTATCTAGCTGATCTCGCAGCTTGTTGCGCTCCTCCACCGTCTTTGTCTGTTCAGCTCGGAGTGAGCCGTCAGGACGCTCGTCGGCCTGCTTAAGTTCCTTCTCGAATTGACGGTCGACCATATCCTCCAATGTTAGTTCCTTCACTTCGTCGCTGATGGCGTCACTGCGGCCCAATCGGACGATTCGGGGCTCGAATTTGCCGCTTTCTCCCATCACTCCAGCCTTCAATCGCGATACCAATTCGTCCACGGCAGCGTTGGACGGCGCACATACAAGCACCTTGGGCGCATTGTGGGTACGAGTCAGATGCATGCCGATAATTCCCAAAATAGTCTTTGTCTTTCCGGTTCCAGGCGGTCCTTGTATAAGTGAGAAGCCCCTGCTTCGCACTGTAGATAGCATTGCCGTCGCTTGGGACCGGTTCACACCGTACGCCTTTTGAGCGGCGATCACGTCGTCTTCAGATAAAGCGGGTCTTGCTGTCGGGGAGGCAGAAAGAATCGAGTTTGCCAATTCATAGAAATTAAGGCCCCCGAGAGAGCTGTATTCACGTTCAATCGTGGTCATACTAGTTAGCCTGCCAACCTTAGAGCCAAAACGGTCACTAAAATGTCGAAATTGTATCCGATTCCATCGCTTCCAAAACTCCCATCCACCTGATACATCCAGTCCAACTACCCAAACAATTCACACCCCCTACCCATCCACCCACCCAGCCCCAAACCTGCCATTTCTTACCTCATCAATTTCAGCCCATGCACGACCGACTGCGGTGCTAATAAAGGCCGAATTCTTGGAGTCGGCAGCGTCCGCATTGTGATATCGACATGATCTGACGACGCCGCCCGCTTTACCTCAGTGACCTTGGCCAGACAAGTAGGTTTGGACGGGTGTGGTCGCAAAGCTGACGGAGTGTCTACTCCCACAAACGTCAGCACAATCAAGTCAGAGTCGCCTAGCTTGATTTTTGTCATAATCTCGGAGTCCACAGACGCAAATATCGTCGTGAACGAGTTCTCCACGTATTGTTTTCCCACCACCATCTTGAACGGAATTTCATTCGGAGCCGCCTCGGACTTATTCTTCTGAATCGACTCCCAGCACTCCAGCATCAGCAATGGCTCAAACGTCTTGCGGTAGTCATTGACGGTAGCAAACTTGTCGGCCACGGGCGAGTAAGTGATATCGTCTGATCGCTTGCTGTCGTGGTAATTGAAAGTAAGCACCTTGGTATATAGCGGGTCCATAGAAATAGACAGTCGCTCCCGCATGTTCTTTTCAGCCCGCTGACGATCGGTGAGCTGGTTTCGGCTCGATTTCCATCCATCCGTGTCAATTGTGATCTTCTTTTTCTTTGCATCTCGGAGCCTATCCAAAGCCTCCTGCTTGCGCTTCTCAGTAAACAAGCCATCATCACCGTCCTCATCACCGTCCTCGTCGCTGTCAGAATCGCTTATTGTAGCCATTTCAGACCCTGGGCCAGGTAATACATTCGAATCTGCGCCGCGATTGTTAAAACCGGCTGGCCGAGCGGGATGGACCTCTTTGAGCTCCTTCGCTTTACCAGACGGGGGTCCAATTCGGCTGGCTAACGAAGCTCGCACTTCGTCCATCTTGGTGAGACGTGGAGCCTCGGGGATCTGACGAGCAGGCGCTCTCGGAGGCTGCGCGCCCGACTTCATAAAATCATCCAGCTTGCGCTGCCGAAGCCCAGGCTTATCATCAAAAGTCGTATTAGTAATGGGAGCAGACGCTGATGAAGATGGTGCCGGCGACATGGACGGCAGCGCCGAAGACGTCGCGCTGCTCGAGCTGTCTCTCTTGGTGGGAAACGCTGGAGCCGCCATGTTCTCACTCTCGTCGCTGGAGTAGCCCACCGAGACGAGCAGAGTTACTGCCTGCTTGTGCGAGAGCATGCTAGTCTTTTTGCCTGTCGCCAACATCGTGAATAGCTGAATCGCATCAGCCGGGAGCTCGGCGTTGAAAGATTTAGTGAGGTCAATGACCTCCAGAATCGCTTCCAAGCTCTCCTCGATAAGCGCCCGGTCCGAAAGTCGCATGAGATGAGACATCGGGCTGAGAATCCCCAGAACGGGGCGTGCAAGCAGGATACCTTTAGGTTGACCCGATGGTGCGATCTCGGCAGGCATGTCAGCTTCCAAAAAACGGAAAATGTTGAGCAGCCGGCGAGAGAAGTCCACTTGGTCTCGCATGAACTCTCGCATAAAGTCCAACGCAAACACCTTTCCCCACTCGGCAGCACGGGTGAGGGTGAAGTTCAGGAATCGCCACGACGAGTCCCATAGCTTGAGGAGCTCGTGATCAGGGCCCCGCGAGAACTGCACGCCCTTTGCCGTCGACAAAATACCGTCTCGCGCGTCGTACAAGCTGGTGACCACATCCTGACCCACTCGTGTGAGCTGGGGACATGGAGCAAACAGCTCGATCTCAACTACGGTGTCAATTGCCGACATGAACCCCGTCAGAGTTGCAGCCACGTCCCACTCTAGGGCCCCGCGGAGCGCGGACAGCCGATTAACTTCGTCCCGCTCAAACGCCTGGCACATAATGTCGACAGCGGGCTGGTTGTGGTCCTGGGACGCCGCTGACATGTTGAGAAACACGCCTTTAAGCGCTGCCGGCTCAGTGATGACCGACTTCAGGTACTTTGGGGCGAGTTCACTCACCGCAGTCAAAAACTCCTTCAAGTCTTGGAACGCGGCCTTGGACAAGCCCAGCTTGGGGTAAAACTCGCCCTCGTGTCGCCTGACTGGCGGCTGCGATATAAACGCACCCCACCCTGCCTTCTCGACTGCTGCTGTGGCAACGGACTTGAGGTCGAGCACGCTCGGGTTCTTGGACAGCATTGACCATATTAACGGCTTTGTGGGGGCCTTTATTTCTGCAATTACCGCAGGATTTTCTGGCTCACCCCGCTGCAATTTAACGTCGGAAATCGCACTGATGAGTTCCAATTCTGCCACCATAACTACTGCCTGCAGTGCGACAGTGCTCAGTTGAGAATTGTTGGATCCCAGCAGGGCCGCAATTTCGCCGCCATAACCCTCCACCGTCCGCTTCAAATCGCCTCTGACCGTGCGCTGAGATACGGGAATCAGAGGCAGCGCTTGCCGCACCTTGTATTCAAACGCCCAAACGAACGCGGTCAGTGCCGTCAGTAGCAGCTCAGTTCGTTCGGAGTCTGACAGCTTAACGTCCCCAGAAGGCGGTGTTTTGGTCACGTAAAAGAGTAGCGACAAAATTGGTTCGGCAATGCTTACGATCTCCTTTTGGCGGCTTTCAGAGCGGGACTTGGTCACAGCCGGGGCCGGAGCCGCCACATCGGTCATCTCGTTGGCATCATCGATCTCGAGCTGTTGTTGGGCGGAAATATAGGGCGCAATCCAGTTCAGCAGATCCGATTCCGTCCGTTTATAGTCAGGGTCGTACTGGGCGTTGACCTGTCCATTATTCTTGATGAGGTTGAAAAAGTCGTTAGGAGTTTTTATTATGGACGCTAGTTTGGCGTCATTAGCGGTCTTGTCGAAGAATTTTGGTCCAGTGCGCTCCAATAGCAGTGCCATAACCTTCAACACACCATGCGGGGGCGTGCCGTAGATTGTGAGCGCGCGTTTGCGGGTCAGCTCGATTAGGTTTGCCCCATTGAAGCCCACGTCGCTGATAGCACTGCCGTCAATCACTCGCACAACCTCAGCGAGATTATACCAAAACAGTGCGTCGTCCTGGGGTTTGTATCGCTGTACGAGCTTGCGCAGAGTCGTGACGGCTGTTGGAGATAGGGTGGAATCATGGCTGGCGGAAATCTCGCGGATGGAGTCCCGAGCCCACTTGTGAAGGGCCACGTCACTGTCAAAAAGCAGCTGGATGAGTCCTGGTTCAAGGTTGGGGAGCCGCAGCTTTGTGTACCGCTCTAGTTGAAATAAGATATCCCGGAAAAGCGTTAGTAACCGCGGCGACTCGGGAGTGGAACTGAGCAGGTAATCTGTTAGTAGGCACTCGTATAGAGTGGTGGACGTGAGCTTTATTGCTGTTTCGTCCATAGTCGGGCCGCCGTCCAGCAGCACAAACTCGGCCTTGTGTTCCTTGAGCTGGTCCAATAGACGTGTGCGGTCCGTCTGCTCGAGCTCTTCGACATAAGTCACAATCCCTGAGGCTGGCAGCTGCAATTGTCGTAGCCCTCCTACCAGCAGTGGAATTGAGCCGTGGTAGTCGCGAGCGCAGTTCGGGCAATGCTGCACCGCGTATCGGAGGTTGTCATTAAACTTCTGCTTTGCTTCCTTGAACGACGGCAAAATTAGCATCCGCCAACTCACGTCCTGGATCGGTCCCATTAGGTCACAGAACAAATGCAGGCCATGACCATCCTCGGCGCGGTCCAGCGCGTAGTTGTACGCAGCGTCAGCTGACCTTGTAAACAGGTTTGGATTTTTGGGATCCTGGTCGCTTTGAGACACGAGGTTTAGCACAATGTCTGCTGGCGACGGATCAGGGCGAGCAGTGCCTGGGCCCGCCGAGCCATTGGGGCCAGTGGAGCCTTCATAGGCAGGCGCGGCAGACGCGGTAGGCGCAGACACGGCAGACACAGCAGGCGTGGCAGATGTATCAATCTGCGCGGGCGGGTCGTTTGTTCCACTGCCCGCGCTCATGGAAAATCTGGCAGCTATTAGGAGGAGAAAGGCTGGTAAAGCCTGGTAGACTTGATTCGTACATCGAAGACATTCAACTAGCCGAGCTCAGCCGCGCAGAGACCACTGGGCTAATGCCAGATCTGGGTTATCTAGTGAGGAATTGGGGTTGACGGCGAGCGGAGGGGGGGGCACCGCGGCAGAAGTAGATGTGTAAGTGCGGTGAAATGGCACAGGCCTTTTTCCGCGTGAAATTCGCCTTTGCCCGCCAATTTACCCCTCCAGTCCCCGCTACCCTACACCCAGGATACGCGGCTGAGGGGGTTTAGAGTAGATGGCTTCTCCCTGCAGCGGTCCGAGACATTGCGAGACATGAAATATCAGAGCAACGGCAACACAATTAGGATCCCACGACTATCGCAACTATCGACAACGCTATATCACAACACTTGACAACACTCTATCACACTCATCACACTCTATTCCAACTACCGTCAATTGCATTCATTTTCTCGTAGTATCTATACCAGTAGGTCTAAAGCTTACTACGTGCGTACCCCTATTGTTTAAGGTCCAGAGGAGTCAGTCGCAAGTATGGCTTAATGGTTCGGAACTTGGGGAACAACTTAGCAGCCTCATCGTTGGAAACGGAGGGGTGCACAATGACATCCTCACCAGGCTGCCAGTTGATAGGGGTAGTGACTCGGTGCTTGTCACCGGTCTGGAGAGAGTCCACCACTCGAAGAACCTCAGCGGTGTTTCGGCCAGTGGAGGCGGGGTAGGACAGAATCAGACGGATGGTCTTTTTGGGATCAATGATGAACACCGATCGAATGGTGAACGCAATTCCCTTGGAGTCGACGTTAGTGGTGTCCTGGTGGTCAACCATGTCGTAGGCGTAGGCGATCTTTCGCTCAGGGTCCGCGACAATGGGGAACGTGAGCTTGGATCCGTTCACCTCGTCAATGTCCTTGATCCACGCATGGTGAGACTCGGTGTTGTTAGCAGACAATCCCACAAGCTTGACGTCTCGCTTAGCAAACTCAGGCTCCAACTTTGCAAAAGCTCCGAGCTCGGTTGTGCAGACGGGGGTGAAATCGTCCGGGTGCGAGAACAGGATGCCCCACGAGTTTCCAAGGTACTCGTGGAAGTCAATTGGGCCGTTCGAAGTGTCGGCCTTGAAGTTAGGGGCAGTAGAGCCCAGTCGGAGGGGGGCAGAAGGAGCAGGAGCAGACATTGTTCGGGGAAGCACTGATACTCTGGCAATTGCGGGGCGGGCTGACCGCTTATAAAGTGCGCGCTTACACCTAAGGGCCCGGGGCCGATGTCGTAGCAACCGGCCACGATGGCGTCTAATCACGTGACCGGACCGTGGGGCGTCGCGCGGCTGCCCAAATCACGTCACCGACACCGGCTGTGATTGGGGCGCGATAGCGGCCTGGCATGGCGGCTGCCGTCAGGGTGTGGCGATCGAGTGGCGTCAGGAGGGCTGGCAGGTTCGTGCGTGGCGGGCGGGCGAGCTTGGTGCGGGCTAGAGGTCGCCACGGTGGTGCGGTGCAGTGCGGTGCAGGTGTGCTTAATCAGCTCAACGTTATTGGTGGGGTATGGGGGTAGCAGCAGCAGTGGGACTATCGCGGTGGTGGAATTCTTCTCAGACAGCCAATAAGGTCATCATTCTCGATTGTTGGATTGTTCAATAGTTCAATTGTTCGTTGGTTGGCCGTAGTTGGTTTGCAATTGCAATTGTAAGGCGTTCCGTCCTGTCTCTAGGCTCTAGTACTATATCTGCGCATGTATCTGCGCATGGGCTTGATGCGTATATACTGTTATACATAGCTGTTTGCTGTCTACATAGCTGCCTACGTCTAGGTCAAATGCTTTACATGATGGGACTTTAGCTTGGTGTAGAATTCAAACCCAAATCGACTCAATGACACCCCTCGCCCGGAGTTCTTGTACCCAGTCCAAGCAAGCCCTGGGTCAGGATAATCAGATCGGTTGACATAGACGGTTCCGGCTTCAATTTCATCCCCCAATTGCTCTCCTACCTGCTCGTCCTTGGTCCACACAGAAGCAGTAAGGCCGAACTCAGAATCGTTAATTTTCGTGATTGCCTCAGCATCCGACTGCACCTTGACAATAGGAATCACCGGCCCGAACGTCTCTTCGCACAGAAGCGGATTCTTCTCCTCGACATTCACAACCACCTGAGGTCCCACAAACGTAGGGTTGAGCTTCTCCGCAGCGGCAAAATGGCCGTCCGGGATAAGCCTTTGATCGGCCCTCAGGCTCGCCAGCAACTCCCGAATCTTCCTGGCCGACGCCTCAGAAACCACCGGACCCAATTGAGTGTCAGACTTGAGGGGGTCGCCGACCTTGTAGCCCTTGACAACGTCCACCACCTCAGTCACAAACTTGTCGTAAATCGTCGCGTCCACATATACACGCTCAATTGAGCAGCAGGACTGGCCCGAGTTGAAGATGGCCCCGTCTACAATGTCCTCGGCTGTCGCTCGCAAATCGGCAATGTCTCCACGGACATAGGCAGCGTCGTTTCCACCCAGCTCGAGAGCTACTGGGATAGTTCTTCCAGCAGCGGCCTGCTGAACCGCCAGTCCACCCGCGACTGATCCCGTAAATGCGACTGCAGAAATCGACTTGTGTTGAACAAGGCTCTCTAAGACCTTTGGCTCGCCAGAGTGGACCGCGGTCAGCACTCCCTGAGGCAGGCCTGCTTTTGCAAACAGCTCCACCACTCGTTCCGCGACCTTCGGCGTCTGAGGAGACGGCTTGATGAGCACCGAATTCCCCGCCAGCAGCGCGGGAATAAGCCCGTTCACTAAGCACAGGTACGGGTAGTTCCAGGGGAAAATTATGAGCACAACCCCATGTGGCTCTCGACTGAGATACTTCTTGAACTGGGCTTGGCCGTCGTTGACTGGCACGTTTGCGAGAGCTTCGTCTGCGTACGACAACATGGTGTTGGTTCTCAACGCCGCAGTCGAGATTTCTACCGGAGTATATCGGATAGGCCGTCCCATTTGCTCGGTAATCTCCTTAGCCAGCTGTTTGGCCGTCCCATCTTCAGTGAGAAGCTCCACAAACTTCTTCACGACCTTCTTTCGATCGTCCAAGGAGTACTTTTTATGCCATTGCTTTTGCGCGTCGACAGCAGCCGGCAGCACTTTAGACTCCAGCTGGTCGACTGTGACTCCTTCAGTCTCGATAATAGGAGTCGATGTGATAGGAGAGATGGTTGTGATTTTAGCCATAGCAACTAGTGAATGTTTCGATGTGAAGATAAGTTCGAAGCCAGATAGATGGATAGCCGCCAAAAGTAGCGGAGTAGGTGGCAGGAGCGTGGGTTAGGGTGGGAGATTGAGGGAACCTAGGGCGGTATGAACCAGGAGCTGCCAAACAGAAGCAGTAGTGGCACGAACTTGTACTGGAATAGTAGGGCAGAATACGGTCGGCGTTGGGCTGTCGTTCTTGGTGTTTTTCGTCAGCCGGCTGCAGCTAACAGGGTCCACTGCGATTGGCTGCTTACGGGTGTCTCAGATGATCAGGGGAATGTCTCAGAGATAAAATACTAAAATATTGGGTTGAAAAGTGAGCAGTAGAGTGTGGGTAAAAATCAGGCACAATAGCTTGGATTTTAATATAGTGGTGGTTGAAAATCGGATATTAATACAAAGTCAACCGCCAACACTTACACTATCTCTTGTCCCGTCGGTGCGTTGTTGCGTGCAGTAGTAATTTAACGTGCCTACAGCGTCCGTACTGTGTGGCAGTTGTCATCAACACCGGCCATTAGTAGAATTGACCTTGCAAATCTCCGTTACCATATACCGCGTCAACGAGTCGCTCTGTTTTGACAAACTCGGCATAGACTGCATCAATTTCAGTTGCTCGACTGGAATATAGTTCTCGGATTTTCTCAATCACTCCATTCTCCCTGTCCAGTGTGAGCTGGTCCCATCGTTGGATATCATCGAGCTGTCGCTGAAGTTTATCAAACTCCCGCTCTCGGCGGTTAAGCTCCGCCTGCAAGGAATCACGGTACCTAATAAGTTCAAAGTATTGTTTTTCGGGCATTTCAATGGGTACAGAGGGCTGCGGTGCTAATACTGATTGTACGAATGGGTGTAGTTGAGGTCGCCAAGCAGGGCATTATTTGTAACCAGTTCTCCGCCACATACAATTAGCCGGTATTGAAAGAACTGCCACAGAACGCGCTGAAGGTACACCGATTAGGCATGGGGTACTCCACTGCACCTCTAGCTGCGGCGAGCCCCATTTGATGCAACCAAAACTGCAGTGCATCCACATCAGCGCAGAAGTGGGTAGGCTGCCCTAGTTGTCAAGCTGTTGAAGCTCTAAAGTTAGTACAGTTGTACAATAGACCCACTTCAGGTGAAGTAGATTTGAGGCTGAGATATTACGAAACGCTGCCGATCCTGCAGATCAACGGGAATCCAGGTCGAAGCGAGATGAGAATCGGATAGGCGGGGATCATTGGCATTGACTATGTTACTGAGAAGTGAATTATTATTTGTGATAGTTTGCTGCCGAAAGCGGTGCGCCGGTTGCATAGTGATGAATCTAGAACACCACGCATACAGAGATTGCAGACTATGAATAGACGATGAAGGGGCGCCAATTGTAGCTGTGAAGGAAGCAGCCTTCTGATGATTGTGGTTCAATTTCTCCAAAAAGTGATAATAATCAGCCCCTTTGAAAGTAACACTCGTTAATCCCCTTCGAAAGTGATACTCCCTTCTTCGAAAGTGACTCGTCTCATTCAATTGGGCAACTAGAACTCCCGAAAGTACTAGGTTTGGGCAGATACAGAGATACTACAAACGTGATCAGTCGTTTTAGACACTAATACTTCGCTGCATGCCTACACAAATTTCCATCTAGCTATTGCCGAGGCAGTTGCAGAGCAATCACTGTATTGCGATAATGAGAAACGTTTTCCGCTGAATTGTCGTAGACTGGTAGCAGTCGCCAGCTAACCAGGGCAGAATTGGTTAATCACAGCATGAAGCGCATTGGCATTGCATTGGTCTAGTACTATGCCAATTAAGCCACCTGCACCCCCTATCGCCAATTGGAAACCGGAATTCACCTGCGTTGCCCTTTCCAGCCCCCTGCCACCTCACAGTGTCGCTTCACTACCTGCCCCACGTGACCTTCCCCAGCCTCTGTTAGCCGCAGTCGTTTGTCGCTACGTGGACTGAAATAACGACACCAACCTTTAACAACCAATGAGGTGAGTTATGTGAGTGCGGTTTTGAGCGATTGCTAACTAGTGGCCGATTTGTGCGAGCATCCAAGTTCAGACATGTCTACGGACAGCTGTCGAAACGAGAAAAGTATTACGACAACATCCGGTTGACAAAGAATGCTTGGGACTCCAACCTGATCAAGGCGAACTCAAAGTACCTTTCGATCAATTGGGACGCTGCTGGCGGCGGGGCGTTTGCTGTGATTCCTTTGGCGGATGCAGGCAAGTTGCCGGAGACCCTTCCGCTGTTTCGGGGCCATACTGGGCCAGTGCTGGACACGGACTGGAATCCGTTTGACGACGAAGTGGTGGCGTCTGCTTCTGACGACGGCACAGTTGGAATCTTCCGAGTCCCGGCCAACTACACGCTGCGGTACGACGACCCCGAGGAAATCGAAGACGTGCTGCCGGTGAAGCGACTGAAGGGCCATTCCAAGAAGGTGGGACACGTGCTGTTCCATCCTACGGCCAAGAACGTACTTGCGAGCGCGTCCGGCGACTATACGGTCAAGATTTGGGATATTGAGACCGAAGAGGTGCTAGCGACTCTGCAACACAAGGACTTTATCACCGGGCTGGCGTTCAATGAGAATGGGTCGCTGCTGGCCACCACCTCTCGAGACAAGCGTATTCGGGTGTGGGACGTGAGAAAGCAGGAGGTCATCTCCGAGGGGCCGGGCCATTCCGGAGCTAAATCGCAACGGGTCGCATGGGCTGGATCTCTGGACCGTATTGTCACTACCGGATTCGACCGGTCTGATCGTCAGTTTGGAGTTTGGGATATTAACGACATTGCCAAAGGGCCAATTGGCGGCTTTCACTTTTTGGGAGAGTCGTCCGGTATCTGCATGCCGTTTTTCGACGAGGGAACTAACATTCTGTTCCTCGCTGGTAAGGGAGACGGCAACATTGTATATTACGAGTTTGCCAATGACGATGTCTTCCCTCTGTCGGAATACCAGTCGTCGGATCCTCAGCGAGGAATTGCAGTCGTGCCCCGCCGAGGCCTTGATATCCGCAACCACGAAATCTTCCGGGCTTACAAGACCATTAACGATACCACCATTGCCCCAGTGTCGTTTATTATTCCTCGAAAGTCCGACACTTTCCAGGAAGATGTCTACCCGGATGCGCGTGCCGCCGAGCCAGCCTTGACCGCTGCGGAATGGGCTAGTGGCAAGACTTCTGAGCCCAAGGTGATTTCGCTGGCGCCATTATTTGAAGGAGTTGAGCCGGTTGCCAAAATCAAGCAGCCTACTCCAAAGGCCTCCGCCGCCGAGATCAAGCCTGCCAGTGCTCCAAAGGAGGCTAAAGAGACTAAGGAAGCTAAGGAAGCTAAGGAGGCAAAGGAGACCAAGACAGAGCCGGAGTCGGAGCCCAAGTCGGAGCCCAGATCTCAGCTCGGTGCTAAGCCCGACACTCTATTTGGTAGTTCAAGTGTCGACAAATTCCTCGACAAGGCCCTCAATTCCGAGGATCCCGACTTGTCCAAAAACAAGCTAGACGACAGTGGATGGAACTCTGACGACGACAAGCCGGCAGTTAAAATCAGCGAATCAGTAAAGAAAGCTACAGAAACTGAGCCCTCTCAGAAGGCTATCGAGAAGGCTGCAGACGAGGCTGCGAACGACGTTGAAAAGAAGCTCGAGGCCGCCAAAGTGCCAAAGGTCAATTCAACCGCCGAAAAGCCAGAGTCCAACGGTGCAGACAAGCCCGCGGTTAATAACGTCAAGGCTGCAGCTGAAGTCGCCCCGCTTGCCCCTGCCGTTGCAACGGTTGCAGGAGGTTCTGATTTGTCTATTCAAGTTGAAAAGCTCACCGCGCTGGTAGAGAACCTGTCCAAACAGCTGGTAGAGCGCGACGAGACCCTCAAGGCTCTCAAAGAGACGGTGGACAAGCTAGCCGCCAAATAAGTCACCTAGTCTAACAAAGCTTTGGCTCAGTATTGATGCTATTCCCGTAGTCTAGTGAAGCGTAAGCTCCGTATCTCAGTAGTCTTAGCCCTGTCTCAATGGTTCAGCTGTACCCCTTAGTGTTATCCCTTCTAAGGACCATGCCGATGAGAATTGGATACCAACACGAGCTTCTTACGGCCCTTCTTTGGCTTCGCTTGGGCTAATAACTCCTGAATTTCTCGGTCATCGTCAGCTCCTGATGCCTGTCCTGACGCAACCGATGCAAATGACGGCACGCCAGGCCGACTGGCCGTCCCACTGTCCCGTCTTGGTTTGGGAGATTGAGGTTGGGCAGGCTCAGGCTCGGTGGTGATGGCGTCAGCAGAATGGAAGCTGGTCTCTTCTTCAATGCGGTCAACCAGTCTTGGGGATCGGTAGAAAGAGAATGACGACTCCTCCATCATCGCATGGCGCAATTGCTCCTCCTCTTCACGTTTATACCGCAAGCTTTCGCGCTCTTCTTTTCGGTCTTTGTCCTTCTTGCGCTTTCTGCGTGCTGCCAGTTCCTTGGAAAACGACGCCAAAATGTCATCAGAAATAATCCCCTTCCACTCGCACTCCAGGAACCCAATTGAGGTATAAAGAGGCAGATGCCCAAGGTACTTGACTCGCTTGCGCAAGTCCGGGTCCACAGAAGACCCGTATTGCACGTTCTGGACCTGCAGCACAAGGCTGGGAGGGAACTGACTGAAGGTGCCAAATGCCCGCTTCAAAATCTTAACATCCAGCGGCGCCAGGAAAAACTTTGTGAGAGAATCAAACCCGGTCTGGTAGAAAAAGTATGCAGTAGTGTCGTCGTAGTCCGACACTGACTTCTTCCGGCGGGCATCCCTTCCATGTGAAGCGGTAGCGGGAGCCTTGTCTTGAACTTGCGAAGCACCTGCCACCCCGCCGCTTACTTCGGTTCTAGAGTCTAAAGTCAGCGACTCCACTGATAAGTCCGGTTCTTCAGCGTCCCAATTAGAAATCGGGGTCGATGGTCCGTCGCTGGGGTCGAAACTAATTTCAGCACTGGACGACCGGCTATCACGCTTCTCGCACTCAATATCAGCACGAGTGTTGATGGCTTCGATGGCCGCCGAGTAAAACTCGCCGCTGTCGCCAAACAGCAGTCGCGAGTTCTCCCTCGACTCGGACAACAGTCGAATCTCGCGGTCGTATTCCTGGCGGAGATAGGCATCGGATGCACGCGACAGCCGTGAGTATTCAAACAGGTTTCCAAGTATGGCAACGTCGTCGTCAGAGTGCGCGGTCGGGATGGACTCGCGGGGGTTCAAATGCAAATGGTCTCGTGGCGCCGCAAAGATGGAGCCAGTGGGTCGAAACATGAGTTTCAATGCAGTGTCGTTGTTGGGCAACGGGGTATCAAACTTGTCGTTTCCATACATAAACGACACTGGTTTGATCTTCTCGCCGCGGATGCGGTCAAAGCACAGAGGGCATTGACGATACTTCTTGGGCTTCTCGCCCGGCATCACCACCGGATCAGACTTGAGCAGTCGCAGAAGGCACGGATAGCACAAAACGTGGCCACATTCGAGCATTCGCGGTGCCTCTGGCACGTCTTCGAGACAAATTGGGCACGGAGATGTTTGCGCAATTATGCGCTGCACGGATTCCATGGGGGGGACCCTGTCAGGGTCATGCAAAAGGTCCGCGTACGATGCGTGTCGGTTGAGCACAAATCTACAGGTCGTATTCAAGTACGCCATTCTCTCTTCAGTCGCGTTGGCGAATCGCTCCCGGCGATGGTGCCTGGCTCGATGAGCGCCAGCGCCGCCGCCCCCAGCACCACCTCCCCCTCCAGACTGGGAAACCGGCTGGAAAGACACGTCAATGAGATGCGAAATTGACACTTGGCCCCGGCGAGTACGACGTGGGCCATCACTGTCAACAAGGCCGTCATAATCCCACTGGCCAGCAAAATCAAATTCGTCTCCTTTCTGAAGATGTTGGGACGACGAGTACCGTCTGCTGGCAGCGCCAGTGGCGCCCTGATTTCTGCGCATCTTGTTTCCGCCGGCCTTATTGCCTTTCGGGGTCTTTGGTGCAGCGCGAGGTTGAGGTTGTTTATCTTTGATTGCCTTTTTCGGCACAAATGATTTTGCCTCCACGTCTAGCGATTTCGACATTACAGAGCAAGTTGGACGTAGTGAGAGCGAGTCAGAGCGAGTCAGAGCTAGTGAGCCAGTCAAAGCGTCAACGAGCGATCAAAACGTTCAAAGCGCTCAAGAGTGGTCCAAAAACAGATCAAGCGTTCAGACAGTCAGAGATCAGACGCCAGGGTGTAACCAGGCCAGGATGTAACCAGTCGTGACTGCGCGTATTCCTTGATCCGGAAGCGAAAAGGCCAAAAACGAAAACCAAACCCTAACCAGACGGTAGTATACACCACCAAATCAAATAAATCCTCAAGCTCAGTCCTCAGCAGGCACTAGTCTCGCGGTACCGAAACTAGTTGCTATGAACTAATTGGATCTAATCAGACGAGAATACAGAAGAAGGGAACGTGGGGTGGGTTAGGGTTCGAGGATGGGTTAGGGACAGAGGGGGAATGTGAGAGCGGTGAGAACGGAATGAGCAGAGAAGGGACGAGGAGGGGAGATCTGAGGGCGTGGAGGACCAGTTGGCCAGCTTGAGATGCGCGTTTGACCGTGTTGTGGGTGCTCTGGAGAGATGGTAGGAAAGGACGATGAGGAGACCTCAAGTGACGATGAGTAATGTGGGTTAGGGCACAGTCAGCCGTGCCCGATCTGGGTTAGGGCACGATTGTCAATGAAGAGCTCATTCTGTGCTGGGAAGTCCACGTAAGATGAGTGTGCAAGCAAAACCCATCAATTTATAGTAAGTGTGCGTTGTAGGCTGCCGGTGGTTGCTAGTACAGTGTTGTACAGTGTTGCTCATTGTCTGCTTGTATTCGAACTAACTAGCTCGTCATCTGATCTCAAACGGACTTCAGATGAACACGTGCCCAAAATCATCGAATCGCTCGGATTCAAGGTGAACAACACCCATGAATTGGTCCGACTAGCTATAGGATACTCGGCTGTAATTGTGGCTGCTGGAACGTTCTACGTCGACTACTATTATGGGTTCGACTCAATGAAGCTGCCCATCACTGTGGCAGTGATTATTTATGGCATTCTTACTGCGCTGTTTAACGTGTATCTGTTTTATATTGAGCGAGGACTCGTTGCCCAGGCATCTAAAGGCAATCAGACGCTGGAAGTGAGGACCAAGACGAAGAAGTCCACGCCAAACTATCAAGTCTCTGTAACTCTTGATGGCAAATCCATCAACTTTGATGGCCAATTCAATCAATGGTTTGGCCAAGACGGGTACATTGTGTACCCCAAGTTTGAGGCGTTTTTGAAGGACGGGATTGCAAAGAAGCAGCAGTAAGCAGATTGAAAGCGCGCGACACACCAATGAAACTAAAATGCCGTAATGCGCTACGTGCCGATTGGCAGTTGAGCTTGTTGGGTCGCTCTGGCTTGTCCTGGCCCTACTTTGACTTTGATCTGCTTCGCTAGCCCTCGCTCGCTCGATTCAGCTATCTGGCCCATCTCGCCCACATGCTAAGGGCTCGCTCAGTCTTCCTCCTGTGGGGCCCGCTCGCTCACCTGCCCCAATCCCCTAGTAGATTCATCAATCCCTAGAACTAACCTCAATAAATCAATCACACTTAATGGCAACGCCCGAACCAACTTGTGGCTTTTGGCATATGCTGGAAGAGCCAACTCCCCGCCTCGCCCTTTGCAAATCCTGTCTGCAATCGCCATTGCGAGCTCTAAATGGCTCACCAGGGGCGCAAAAAAAGGAGTGGGCGTTTGCACTGCTCGAAACATCTGGGTGTCCAATTGCCCCGGAGTCACGAGAAGACAGTTCACTCCAGTACCCTGAAGTTCGTGCCGGACACTGTCGTGCATTGTGACAAGTCCAGCTTTAGATGCAGTGTAGGCACTGACCCGCGCGGCACCAGAATAGCCTAAAGTTGACGCCACTGTGACGACAAAGCCTCGCTTTTGAGCTATCATTCGTGGCAGAAACGCCCGAAGCGTCCAGAATTGGCCCACAAGGTTCGTCTCAATCGTTCGAGTAATGTCAGCCGATTCAAGCTCGATAATCGACCCAAACGTCGTAATGCCAGCATTGTTTACAAGGACCAAGCTCTTCCCCTTCGACTGGCTCTCGACCAAATCTCGAGCCGCCTTCACCGAGCTTTCCTTGGAAACATCACATTTCACAAACTGGACTAGCCCAGGAAACGCAATTTTCGGCTCATTGACATCGATCAGAAACACCTGGTACCCTTGGACTCCAAGGATCGCTCCAAGCTTCAATCCTACCCCCGAGGACCCACCAGTAATCACAATTGCGTCTTTAGAAGCATCAGACTTGCCCCGCGATCCAGCGAGCCGGTCAATGAGCATCTGGTTTATCTCTGACACAGACCAAAAGACTCCTACTGCGACTGCAAACGCCGCTGAACCAAGGACCCGGGGATCAGACAGGATATCGGGGGTCAGAACTCCATAACGGGAAAACCACGCATACACATAGTAAAGAAAGAAGATCCAGGAACCGGCGGGGTGGAGTACAGTCTGGAGCAGCCCCTTAATCACGTCGTCGACCGACACCTTGGCCTTGTCCGACAAGCCATGTAGTTCCATAGCTGGAGGTGTGGAGATGAAGTGATGAAACACGTGATCCAGGATCGCGAAACGACATCATTTTATGAAAGATGCGCGGCTGAATGCGGTCCTCAGCGGCCGGCAGTCACACTACACCCAGTGACCCGACATTCTGGCGAAAATCCCGTGCAACCGCTCCTCTGGTCAGTCTCGTACCAAAATTATGCTACAATGCTGCTAAACTTGACGTATCATCGTCAACTACAAACTCATTGTTAACCAACTCCACCACTAATTGCCTCCCTTTGGCTTTAGGATGTGCCATGGCAATTGTCAATTGTCCTTCCTTTGTGTCCACTGGCCGAATGTCCTTGCCAGAAATGACCTGCTTGAGCTGTCCCTGCTTGTCTAGAGACCGCACCTCGATCATTTCGGTGTCAAAAATGATTAAATATGGTGACTGGAATGCCACCTTTTTTGCTCGGCACACAAAATCAATCACTGTCGGTCCTGTCATGTTGCCGCGCGTGTCAGTGTAGATTGCAAATTCCTCGTAGCACGCAACGAGTGCCTTCTCGGAGTATCTGAACATGCCGACGGGCTTGGCAGTTTCAATCCGTTTGGCTATAGTCGTCGGCGAGTACACTTTGCTCTTTGCGTGCTCCGCTTTATTGATCGAGGAGCACAGCATTGAGGTGAACGATGCTGGATCAGGAACCGACATCGGTTGCTTGTGATCCAGCGACATGACCTCGAATCCTTTGGTAGTGTGAACGGCGAACGACGACTTGAACAAGTTGATGCCGTAGGATTCTGTTGGGATGTAGAATTTGTCGACTTCGCGGAAGTAGTCGATGGACCCCAGCGACACTCCATGAGCAAACACCATCTTCGACCTCTTCTTTTGCGACCCCTTCTCTTGTATGGGCTCGAGCACTTTAAATGTTGAATTGAGGCCGTCTTTTCGCCGGTAAAATAGTAGAGTGCGGTCCTTCATATGTGTGACGGCGAAATAGGTCACCTCGCGATTCTTAGACAGTCTGTACCCAGTAAGCACGCCTCCCGTGTTGCTGGAGGCGTTACCGTTCGCTGGACTGCTTGTTTCGTTGCCCTTTTGAGGGGTCATTGACGCTTTTGCCGCCAATTGGCTCAGCACCGTGTCCAAATCGTAGTACACCAGCACCTTGTTTGTAAGAAGAGCCACAAAATTCAACCGCTCGACAACCTCAATCTGTGTCACCTTCGGCACGTCAATACAGCGCTGCCAGGGAGAGTCCTTTTTCGACACAAACACACCGTAATCGAGGCCGAGGAACCTGTACTCTTGGCCATCCGCAAACACAAATGTCGTACCGCAATTGACCCGTGACTTCGCAAGAGCTCGCGACGGGGTCTCTGGAGAGGGCTTTTCAGATCTCAGAGCGCGATCAACCGCAGTTTCTGGTACGTACACCGGGAGCCGCGGGGCGCTAGTGTAGTCGTAACCAAATGCATGCTGGCTAATGATCTTGATGCGAAACGGCTCGGCGTTCTTTGCATACACGCGCGAGCTGTAGGCGGCCTTGGCCGACACAATCGCGTCCTTCCAGTGGTCTCGCTCCAGCACCGACGACGCGTAGAGCGTGTATGTTTGTCCCTTATAACCGAGATGGGTGAGCCTGAACGGATACAAGATCTCTTTTTCTTCTGCGAGCACTGTGACGGCGGCAGGATCCGACTGCTGCTTTGTAGGCGAGGTTGGAGCGCCCACAACACTTTGGCGCTTTTGCTCATGAGTGAAAGTGCCCATTCCAATACGAGACGCGGTTGATTTCGTTACACCTTCGCCAGCGGCGGTTTCCAGCACCAACAAATCCAAAGGAATAGGCTAGTTAGTATCATATGTCGAAACGTAGACAGCAAGTCTTGACTGCCCATTCTGTCCAACTCTCCCCAATGCTACCCGTCTCATTCCTCTTAACTTACCCGCTTCGTCACATAGTACTGATTGCCATGCAATCCTTTGCGAATCTTCGAAAGAACCATAAAGTGATCAAATAAAATGAGATGCGTCGCTACCCAGTCCATTCTATAGTCACCTCGCCTCGTGACTTCGCCTCGCCGGATCACCTTGCGCTCCTTGTCTGCCAATCTCAGATCAACAGTCTCCTCGGCCCCTTTGAATCGGATTTGCTCCTCGAAGTTCAAAATTTCAACCTGCTTCTCTACCTCGGCAATTCGGGTGTTGCACACCCGCGTGATTGCGTCGCACTCACTAATTGCCTTCTCCAGGAGATTATACTCGGTGTCGGACGGAATCGTGTACTTGAGAATGGCCCCTAGGAGAAGGCTGTATCTTGCTAATCGCGGCATTGCCCGCACAAAATAGAACGAATGCGGCGACCCTCGCGCACGGGGGTCGTTCGATGCCTTTTCCAGCCAGTTTGCAAAGGCTGCGTTAGTGTTCTTTTCGAGCGCCAGCGTCCGCGCCCCTAACGGGTAGCTTTCAGCGTACTTTTCGTACACTTGCCGGGCATGCTTTGTCCATCCCAGCACAATATCGGCAATTCCATCTATGAACGGACCGGACATTTTCTGTCGCATCTTGAACTCTGTCAACAAATGCTTGGTGTGGACATCAATGATGGGCGCAATATCAGCAAATGCGTCGTGGTAGAATTTCGACTGCCGCCGCATCACCGGCGGGTCCAGTGTCTTCAGGGGAGTCCCGTAAACGTCAATTAGGGTAGTCAGGTCCCGCAAATACCACTCCTCGCCTACAATCAGCTCGTGAATTGCAAACTGGCGCTTAGTCTCGCGGGGCTCCAGTTCAGCAACAATCTCGTCATCCAAATTGTAAAAAGACGCCCAGTCGCTGTTCGGCGATACCTGAGAAACGTCCCACTTCGCCTCCTTGATTGGCAGAGTCCGCGAACACCGAGGGGCGTAGCATCGACGCCCAATTAGACCGTCAGTTTCGGCATCTGCGCTGTGGCACCGGTTTGTATAACACCCGTTGACAGTAAGCAGCGGCAAAACTCCGCTCACTTCGACATCCATTCGTAAACTGATAAGTTTTGAGTCGTGCCGGTCGATAAATCCCTGGTCCGAAATCGACTTGAGAACGCTTTCGGCGCTTCTTTCGGCCCTCATGGTGTTCAAAGTGGGGATTTTATGCGTAAACAGGTTCGTGACCGCCACCACCAGCTGCTCGAATGGCATATCATGGTCCTCAGAGTAATAGAGCGAGATCCACTCCGCAATACACTGCAAAGACCACGGCTCTTCACACCGGTCGTAGTCACGGCTCGAGAGCCGAGTCGAGTCAAACCATTGCCGCTTATCAGGGATCGTCGGAAGACCCAACTTCACCATCAAACTGTCGTCAATTGACCGTCCGCTGCTTCTAAACGACGAGTCCGAAGAAATCACATGAGGAGGCAATTGCATTGGCACGCTCACTGATGGGTGCAGTGTCAAAGACTGGAACTCTTCCACTACAGGAACCGAAGGCTCTGCAGATGCCAAATACTGGTTGATATTCGACGAATTAGACCTCGTCATGGGGTCTGCGAGGTCTGACCGACTCAATGTTGGGTCGCTCAGTCGCTTGGTACCAGGCCCGGGCCGCCCAGGTCGTGAGGGGGGGCCAGAGTACTTTGGGCTTGCACTACGGGCCATGTTAATATCTGAAGTTTGGTTTTCCATCGTCCTAGGAGCCAGAATAGGCGGGCTATCAAACACCCTGCCGGAATTTGAAGCCGGGCTCCAATTGCTACCTTCCCAGTTTGCCCGAGGGCTGCCATCGTAGGTCGGAGCGCGTGGGCTATCCCACTTTTGGTCTAATCTCGGATTTGGACTGTCAGCATTCACCTCGGCTCTGATTCCTGCCAAAAAGGTGGGCTCTTCGTCAAAATCGTCGCTTCGGGCCCCTGGTGACATCTGCGGGACCATTGTAGGCTCCTCTCGTAGAGGTGAGCCATAATTGTCGGGCTGTGGAGTGTCGTACAGCTCAGATCTCGGAGTTAGAGTAGGGTTCGACGCCAGCGAGAACGTTGACGACGGTATTGATGCGTTAGACTTATCACTGCCGTACCGATGGAGGGCCGTATCGATTTTAGGAGGGCTTCTGTTGTCATGATGCGCAGGGACCTGATGTGGTGGGGGTTGCTGGGGTGCCTGCTGCCAATTTTGTCGCGGCGGAGGTGAGGCCTGCTGCTGTGGAGGGAGTTGATGTTGCTGATACTGTTGATACTGCTGATACTGCTGGTGCTGTGGCTGCTGTGGCTGGTAGTGCTGTGGCTGCTGTGGCTGGTAGTGCTGTTGCGGTCGCTGGTATACGCCCAGGGCATGCCGCAATTCCCCCTCGTGCCGTGGCGGGGTATAATGGTGATGTACTGGAGTCACCACTGTCTGCGGCGAAGACGGGAGCTGAGGCGACTGGGGTGATAATGGCTCTGCAGTATTAGTGGGGTAAGAGGGGGACACGTTGACGGACACCGGTCGTCTGTGCACTCGCAATTGATGTACTGGTGCCGGGGGAGGGGTGCGGGGTGCGTGCGTCGGTACCTGGGACTGAGGATGCTGCTGTGATGGATGCGGGGGCAGTTGTGGAGGTGACTGGTACTGTGCACGGTGGGGGGGCGCCTGTCCGAGAACCGGTGGTGGTGCCGAGTAGCCTCCTGGTTGCGGCCGCGGAGGCACAGAGTATTGAGGGACCTGGTATGGCGTTCGCAATGGAGGAGCCTGTGAAGGACCCTGCGAAGGGCCCTGTGGACGTGTCGCCTGGTATGGATCAGGGACCTCTAGAATGTCTTCGTAGTCATCGTCAGGGAACGGTAGTGGGTGATGCGTTCGAAGCCCTCGAGGTGGGGTAGCCCGTGAAACTGGTCTAGACCATTCCGAGTGCTCTGCAGGAGGAGACCGGATATACTCCTGAGGGGGTTTGGGCGGGAGCGGAGGTGGGCCAGTACCAGCATTGCCGGGCCATCTTTGTGATTTCGTGTACTCAGGACGCTGGGGGATTGGCGGGGGGTAATCCATTGAATTCGCAGCGCTCAGCCCGCACAACTCCAAGTGTACAATAGGCTCAAGCAGCTCCGATCCAGACGTCTAGCAGACAATCCCGCCCTCTCCCAGT
>PPJJ03000038.1:0-121171 GCA_003705735.3 Blastobotrys peoriensis | reverse complement strand
CGCCGCATGGGTTAGGGTGGTATTAATGGATGAGTCGGTCTATGCATGCACGGCTTCTTCTCCCTCCAATACGTCTACTGTTTACTTCTCATATATATTTATATAGATATTATATTATCCCTCACTGCTTGGAAGTGGACCAATCCAATTACACAGACACTACGCAGACACTGAGATTTCTTGGAATAACTTCTGGATCCTCGCCTTTTCATCCTGCCAAAAAACGTTCGCAGCTAAATCCAATGGTTTACCTCCAAACGCTGCCATCTTCACCTCTGCTGGATACGCCAATTGAACTCGGTCTGCCAACACTTTCATTTGAATTCTCCCCAACACGCTTGCCAGCTGTGCTCCAGCTTGTGCACCTCCCCCACCACCGTAGCTGACAATCAACGCAGGCTTCCCGCTCCATTCCTTAAAAAGAAAGTCCACTGCATTCTTCAGCGACGCCGGATAGCCCCCGTTGTACTCTGGCGTCACAAACACAAACCCATCGTAAGACGACACCTCCTTCGACCATGCCTTCGTGTGGTCCTTGGTATACCCATCTGCGCTATCAACGTTGGCAGGAAGAATGGGCTCGTCAAACAACGGAAGCTTGAAAGCTGCAATATCAATTACCGCCACTTCGACCGATTTCGCAACTTCTCGGACCGACTGTGCTACCCATTCGGCGATCTGCGTTCCCGCTCGAGGCTGGCGGTTAGAACCAATAATAACTCCAAATTTTGTCATTGAAGAGAGTTGCTAATAGAGTTGCGATGGGAGAATGTGAATTGAGAAAAAAAATTGAATGCTAAACGACTCTGCAATCTCGGAAGCTTTATACTTTGCAGTATCATCCTCTGTCGACCGGGAATTTCGAAGAAATTCCTCACACTTTCGGAGTTCCGGCCATGACTAAACCTGAATAAGCAAGCCGTGCCAAAAAAGGCCCTCAGAGCACTTAGCTAGGGGGGAAATCTCTCGAGCGCTTACAAACCCACCCGTTCTCTATGCAATGTATTGCAATAAACGGTCAGATGCGACTACGTTCCCATCTGGGTTCAGTTGTCGCGGTTGAATTTTGAAAACGGTGACCGCTGGACCTGGGTCACTTCTAGGACGCCTCAACCCAGATGCTCGCAATGCGCCAATTACTCAGCAGCGCACGTGCTCGTGGCGGTTGTAGTAGAGTGTCGTTATCTCGACACTTGCTGGTACCGTCCATTCAATTGCGGAATGATGAATCACTTACGGAGAATTGAAGCGGACACCGTCTCGCGTATATTCTTCAACGCAATGTCTTTGGAAGCTAGTGTTCTACGGGGTGGGGCTGCGGCCATGCCGACTTGGCATTCTTTGAATCCTATCCTAGAGGCCTGCTATATTCAATTGAATGACCTATGGCTGCCCAGAGATCTCTTGTCTGGAACCTTCTTGCTCTTTCCAGCGTGGCATCTCATCGACTGTCTCGTTGGGCCAACTGGAGCATTAGAGAACGTGACAGTCCATTTTTGACTCCGTTGTCTTCCTCACTCAGACTGCATTAGCATGCGGGCCCATTCGTTGTGCATTGGTTGTGCTGTCGAAACTCTCATCGAAAGTCACGATGCCTTCTAGTCGGCACGTCTCAATCCAATAACCTCTTACATTCGACTGCTGCGAATATGCTGCCACCACGCGCAGCTCGGTATAGACTACCGGGTGAAAACCAATCAACAGCTTCGAAGAGTTTTGATTAAATTGCTCACCTTCGATTAGTGATCGCACCCATCACGTATCCTCGGAGGTGTGAGGTGTTTGCAGTATTTGTTTGATGAGCCCCATGGAAGAATTACTCTTACGGGCATGGACCCATATCGCAGAGAGGATCATAGTTCCTGAGATGACCCATCTTGGACGTCATATCCGCGGAATTGTATGGGGCTCGTGACCAGTGCCACCCCACGATCAGTGGCCGATTGCAAGCTGCCTCTTTTTTTCTTTCTGGGGTTTTGCGGCCCGGCTTAACTCCGCACCGGCCACGGGTAGAATCCAGGATGACAGCTCCAAGTCGAACGCGACGAGATCAGGCTCCAAGCCAACTTGGTGGTCGACTGGATTCATGCTAGACTACACTGCATACTTCATAACTGCCCATAGTGTCAAATTATCGCTAGGCCGGCCAACAGTATAACTGCTAAGGGCATTCTTTCAGCTGGGGTTCCATCAGTTCCAAAAGACGGGCCAGTGCGATTTCGACAGCCGCTAGGCTCCCAGAGGTCTTGTTAGCATCTCTGTCTGGCATCGAAACACAGGCGTTACCAAAAGTGGTTCTGCATTGACTCAATTCGTTCATTCGATTCCAAGCTCTTCACAAGCCAGAAATAATCGCAATCTTCTGTTACTCTCAGCAGATCGTATCAATCTACTGCTGGCCTGGTATGCGCTGTAGTTGCTGCTATGCAATATCTATTTACTGTAGGTCTACGGGGCGCCCGCTGCAGGTATGCTTCCGAAACAACCGACTTAGATACGACACTCTTTTTCCAGCACATTGCCCCGCATCATTCAAGTGAAGGCTAGTAGAGAACTACACTGAACTGCTGCTGGTAATAACATGCGCTTTTATTGGCCCAAAAATAAGATTTTAGTCTCAAATTAAGCTGCTCCCTTTCCATATGGAGAAGTGATCAGCCTTGCTTACTAAAATGGCGTGCACGCCGATGCCGTAAAAGAAGCCCTTATCTTATCTAATCGTTTCGTCGGAGACATCCCAAGACGATCAGTTACCTAGCAGGCACTGCCCACAAAAAGTCCGCTTCCATGTACAAACTGGATGGCGAAGCGGAACTACAGAGAGGTGGAACTTGCGGCCCACCTGGGGTGGAGCCGGAGATCCGCAAGGCGCCTCAGGGGTTATATCCATTTCAAGTCAGGAGCAAGACTATTAGTTCAAGTCGATTCACATATTATGTGTCTCATAACAGGGCTGCCGCAACCGGATACAATAAGCCCCTCTGCCAGCATTGCTGCATTCATAAAGGATTCCTGCGTGCGCCTTTCAGCTCAGGTTGCATATTACCTTTTACGCTAGTTCAATGTAAGTTATGAGTCGAATAGTCACAATCTCAATTGCGTTAACTACTTCAGGGTCCACACTACCAATCCTTCACGTTTTTCGCGGCATCTATCGGTCGGAATATTCATTTTGTTATTCCTCCTCACTGTCGAGCTGTCTTCATATCCTTTCGTCAACTAAGGGGCGTGTTTCGGTTTTGATAGCAAACCAGAGTACTTTCTAGCTGCAAGACGGAAAATCTCCACAATTATTCAACCAGAAACACTTGACGTTTCAGTGTGATAGCGGTGTGAGATAGCTGGTAGTAGCGTACAACCAGTGTTGAAACTTCACAAATTCTTTCACTTCCTATCTCCACCGCTGCCCACAGTCATCATTAAGACCCATCCAACAGTCATAGCTCCCAACAACGAAACACACATTGGCCCTAGAGCTTTCGCCCCGTAGCCCTCAGAAATAACCCCATTAATAAATGGTAGAATTGCTGCTCCAGCGCCGCCTAGCGCGGCCGCAAACCCAATTCCACTCACATGAAGCTGGACAGGCAGTTTGCGAACAGTCACCACAACGACTGTCGGAAATAGCGGGCCGATAAAGAACCCAAAAAGGCCCGTAAAAACAGCAGACGTATACAGGTTCCTAATGGCCCAGATCAGTGCAAGCATGCACAATGCAAGGAGTTGGAGGAACAACGTAAGCCACTCCTCATTTCCCTCAAACCTTCCAGCGACGAAACCGAGCCCCATCCTTCCAATAGTAAGCCCAGTCCAGAACCCAGTAGTAACATACCCCATCTTCGCCGTTGCCCCATGCCGAATACTAATCATAAACGTTGAAATCCATCCACCAAAAGTCACCTCAGCTCCTACATAGGTGAAAAGGCAGAATGCCGCTATCCATACAACCCTGTTTGAGACAATTTCTTTCAATGGTGACTGGCTTTCGCTATCGACATCAGCCCTCATACACTCGAGATATTCACTTCGACTGTCCCCCCAAAATGCTAGAGTATTAGCCGTAACTGATAATGCACTCATCCCGATGAGGACAGAATAGCAAATGTTCCAACTAAGCCCCGTTCCCGTCATAGCGGTGAAGATAGTAGGACAGATTATACCTCCCAAACCATAAAATCCATGTAGAAGGCCCAAAAGCTGGTTTGAGTTCTGTAAACTCCCCAACCAAGCATTCCACGCCGACTCAATTGTCCCATTACCGAATCCTGCAATGCCATATGCAATCACAAACAGTGGATATGGTGGCCGGCACACGCATATGATATAACATACGAGCTGCAAAGACGTCCCGAGAGTCGCTACACCCCATCGTCCCAGCATTCTATGCATTTGTTCCCCAGCCAACGCTGCCACGAAATATCCGACGAATGGAGCAAGAAAAGCTATTGAAACGACTAGGTAGCTCAAGTCATACCAGTCCTCAATGTATGGTAGCAGGGCGCCAATTGATGAGTCGCTCATTCCAAACACTATGAACCCATAAAACGTGGAGAGCACCTTAAACACATTGCGTCTAGGCTCCTTCCATGATGCCCTCGCCTCTTGTGCCTCCGTCAGCACAACGCTATCCTCGGCTATTCTTTCTCGCAGTCGGGACGCTTGTTCCGATGGGGCCAAATCGGTTACTACTGGCCCCAGTAACTTCGAATCCA
Organism: Blastobotrys peoriensis; assembly: GCA_003705735.3. Taxonomy (NCBI): domain Eukaryota; kingdom Fungi; phylum Ascomycota; class Dipodascomycetes; order Dipodascales; family Trichomonascaceae; genus Blastobotrys; species Blastobotrys peoriensis. The sequence continues at coordinate 116,459 of PPJJ03000038.1, read as the reverse complement.
CACCTCTGAGGTGTGGGGATTGTATAATAGTTTGAGCATAAGGCTCCGCGCCTTCGGAAACCGCTTGGACCTCAGTACTTGCGCCCCCGTAGTGGTCTACCGCCATCTCCATTCACTCGTTCCTTATCTTTGCAGACACATTTGACAATATACTTCTGGACACAGGTTTCTCTCCATATGCCAGTTTCTAAATGACAATACCTCGGGCATTAGCGACACTGCGCACTCCAAAACCAAAGATACAGCGCCGTGCAACTAAGTGCACGCTGTTGTAATGATGTGATGCACGGTCAAGATGAACACTGCATGCCGATTTCTCTCAGTTAGTTGAAGTTTCAATTGCTATATCAAGTGAAATGTTCATATTCCACGTATCAGGGCAATTGAGGCAGGGAGCCAAACTCTCACAGTCCCTGAGCCATCCGCAGTCCCTACGGCTGTCTCACCTTAGCGCCTTTGCAGTCCACCACTCACAGGAAAAAATCCCATATATCGGGAACCGTTGAGCGGATTGACGGCGGTCCCCGCTTACTCAGCTAGGTGAGTCACCCTGGCAGTTAAGATTTTATATGCCGGTTCTGCGCACTAACTTGTCTTAACATTTATCCGCGAGAAAGTTTCGTGGGCGAAAGTCAGCTATTGGCACTTTCTGCCTCCAATACTATTGCTGCCCCACTAGTTCCCAAACTCCCAAATGTGGGCAGAATAGGAAGTTTCAATAGTGGCTTTTCCCTTACGTGCCTGTGCCAAGCCGTGATGAAATTCGAAATTGCGGTTTTTCAAATCGGCGACTCCAAGTAAATTTTCTGGCCTATATATACCTGCCGACCTACAATAACCTGACGGATTGCTGACATCACGAGCATTATCATCGTTCCGTCAATTCCAGCTCGTTGTTCCGCAGGTACTTGTGTGGAGTGCTTAAACTTGGTGCGATGATTTAATATAACAGAAACTGCACGTGGCCCGGTCTATTCATGCCATATCAAGCGATGTTTTCGATGGAGCCAATATCAAGGCTAAGTGGACATTCGGTTGTCGGTGCCGGCCACATAGATTGGACCGATCCAGGCACCTGCCTGTGGTTGTTCTACGCCCATGGGACAGGAGATGTATGGATCGGGCCACTAAATGTGATTTCGTCTGTACCACTTGCGCCTTCCTCCTGGTCTCGGAAATGTCCATTTCTGACGTTCGGCGCTCGGAGCCGGATTCCGAATTATGCGTCGGGGCGGTGGTTTCACACCAAACGTAGTGGTCATCATGGTTGCACGGTCTGAGTGATTCTAATATCAGGTGGGGTGCATGGACGTTTGTGAGCGCGCGGAGCTGTTCCCCTCGGCGCCTCTGTAACATTCCCCCATTTTTCTCTGTGTCCTTAACCCAAAGCAGCGGGCTGCATCCGAGATAGGGCCGTTGCTTATCATGCATACTTTCGCATGATGCAGGGCTGGCGGAACGTTTAAAGTTTGAAGCGACACATGTGAGGACTGGGCACCGACTTACTTTGATGAAAGCATCTTGAAATTGGGAATTTAGGCTTTTGATAGCCAGCTTCTACAATGAGTTATTGGCTTGAATTTTATTCGTCGTGTTGGTTCGTCGCCCAGTTACATGGTTCACCTTTTTTGGTCGTTGGCCCATGAATTGGCCGCCTTAGTTTTGGTGCCGTCCCCTCGGATACTGATAACTGCAGGTCACAGTCCCCTTTGTGAATTCAGGAGGCATAGCGTGCAAACTGGGCAAGTTGAGAACTTCCAGCTCATCAGAATGGATTCCTTGTCAAAAAAAGGTCGTTCAAAACAGTGTTCTCAATCTTGGATGGCTTGGGCGACTCGGCGAGACTGCAGCCTACTGTCTCTCTCCTCTTGCTTGAACTCTCAAAGACCTCATATGCATGATACAGTGGGGATCCCGTAGCCAAGACACGGAGATAAGAAGGACCTGCTATTGGCTGTGGTGCCGTGGAGTGCCCGGCGGAAGGAATTGCATCACCGAGGCGTCCAGGTTGATGATAACGTCTTCTCCAACTTGAATAGCTGTGGTAGTATTGATATGTGGGTAGATGGATACTGTGGTGAACTCGAAAGTCTATCATAATAGCTTGGCTCAGTTCTTGGCATCTTGCTCTTTGCTCAACTTTTGATGGTGGCTCTACGACGACACTTCGACTCCTCCTGGCCCCACGCTTTAGTACCCCACTTTGATCTGATCATTGGGATGCCATACCTTTCTGCAGATGGGATCATTCTCCGGCACAGGCGTCTGTCGCCCTATACCCTGTCGTACGAGATATGATCAAGGCAATGCGTGCTGTCGAGGTGTTATCAGTGAGGGGTCCGATGTTACACAATTATCCAGTGCCCCGAGCGCAAGAACTGGGTATTTTTTGGCTCTGACTCAAGGTAGGGCATAAGATTTAATAAATAGGGCGACGGCCCCTTGTATCGTCCCTTTTAAAGATGGTCTATCAAGAGAATATTGGTGAGAAGCTCGCTGCTGGCGAGGTTGACCTTGCTCTAAATGGGAAGACCGTGGTTCGCGAAGAGAAAATTGGCGTAGGCAGCGATGCTGGCTCCGACCTTGTTGGGAAAATTCAGCATGCCGCTGCCCAATTACACATGGAACTTACAGTTGAAGAACTCAACTTTCTGGTGGATAAAATTGACCTGCACACACTAGAGGAAGCTGAAGCTATCCTCAAAGAGGCCTATGAATACCACAAAGATGACATGAACTTAGATTTTGAAGATGTCGAGCGATTGAGAAATCTTTCTGAGGGGCGACATGCTAGTCCTGATTTAACTGATGAGGAGTATGAGTTCGACGTTCGATTTGAGGCCACCTTGATTTCCGAGTGGTCCCCGTATCGTCAGGTGCGAGCTGCTACTTCTATGGTTGATGACCCCTACGAGCCGGCTGAGACTCTTCGAATGTATTTGGTTGGGATAATTTATGCAAACGTTGGCAGTTTGGTTGCAAGCTTCTTTACGATGCGATGGCCGCAGATCACTCTTTCTTTCTTGGCTCTGCAGGTGTTAATTTACCCCACTGGCAAGTTGCTCGAGTTCATTCTCCCTGACTGGGGCTTCAAGTTGTTTGGAAAGAGGCACTCTCTCAACCCCGGTCCTTGGACATACAAGGAGCAGGTGCTGGCTACTCAAATGATGAGTGCAGTCGACGGCCCACCAAATGCTTTCAGGCAGATTATCGTCCAGCATATGCCCCAGTTTTACGGCTATGCATTTGCGGGAAAGTTTGGATACATGATTCTTTTGGTTTTGACTTCCCAATTCATGGGGTACGGGATTGCAGGCCTCCTTCGCTCGCTCTTAGTCTATCCTGTCAAGACTGTGTGGTTTGAAGTTTTACCTAATTTGACCATGAACCGGGCGTTGGTAAAGTCGGAGCCGAAGGAGACAATTCGCGGTTGGGGATTCAATTGGACATTTGGTAGGTTTATTTTCTTCTTTTCGATTCTTCTCTACAGTTTTTGCTGGTTTTGGGTTCCCAACTTTTTATTTTCAGCGTTCTCGTATTTCAACTGGATGACTTGGATTTCTCCTCAAAACATTGCACTAGCTGCGGTGACAGGTAGTGTCACAGGGTTGGGCTTCAATCCAATTCAAACTTTCGATTGGAGCGTCATTCTCAGTAGCAATGGCATGGCACTACCTTGGTTTGCTTCCTGGAACCAACTAATTGGCCAACTTATTGGATTCTTGACCATTGTTGGGTTGTGGTTCTCCAAATCTGCGTACACACAGTACTTGCCGATTAATTCCGAACGAGCATTCGATAACACTGGCGCCCTTTTCAATTCTTCTCAGATTGTTAACGAAGATGGGACTTTCAATGAACAAGGTTACTACGGCTATTCTCCGGCGTTCCTGTCGGCGGGCTTCCTTGTTGCGCAAGGGGGAAACTATGCAATGATGACTGCAGCAATCGTTTATGCGTTGCTTTACTTCCGCAAGACCGTGAAGGATGCGCTTATCAACACTTGGATTTCTCTTCGTGGACACGAAAGAGCCCGAGCCGTCTATAGCGACCCCTTTACTAGGGCTATGCAGATTCACCCTGAGGTACCGCAATGGTGGTATGTAGCTACCTTGGTGGGTTCCATTGTGCTTTACATTATCATGGTTGAGATATTCCCAGACACCCAGACTCCTGTATGGACTGTTTTCTTTGCGATTGCGGTCAATTTGATCTTCATTTTAGCCCTGGGCCCAATATTCGCATATACCTCAGTGTTCTTGGATATTGGCCCTCTAATGCAAGTGTTGATCGCATATATGGTTCCTCATAATGCGAATGCATTGATGATTACTATTTGCACCGCCAACAACTTTTGGGAACAAGCGCAGAACTTCGTCACCAACCAAAAGCAGACGCATTATGCTCGTATTGCCTCTCGATCTCTTTTCCGAGCCCAGTTTCTGGGCACTTTAACGACTGCTTTTACCAATGTTGGTTTACTTACTTGGTTGTTTACTGGAATCCCTGATTTGTGTGAAGCCGACCAGTCGAACAAGTTCACTTGCAAGTCTCAAGCTAGCGCTTATTCTACTTACCTCATGTGGGGTACGCTCGGACCTCGAATCTACTTCAAGCTTTATCCGGTATTGAAATACTCATTCCTGATCGGCGTATTTATCCCCCTCCCATTTTTCTTTCTCGATAAGTGGAAGCCGAAGGTTTTCAGGCGATTCCACCCAATCCTTATGATCTCTGGCGTGTCTCTGTTTGCTCCGTCTAGCTTCTATTACACCCTTGGTCAATATTATACCGGGTTCATCTTCAACTTCATCGCAATTAGAAGATGGCCCGCGTGGTGGTCGAAGTACAATTACGTGCTGTATTCGGGCCTTTCATCTGGGTTTGGATTTGCAGCCATTATTGTGTTTTTTTCCACTGGATATCATCATGTCGTGAGTGTCGATTGGTGGGGAAATACAGTTTCTCAAGCCGGGTTGGATGGTACAGGCACACCATTGGTGGCACTAGCCAACCAGACCTTTGGCCCTTCTGCTGGCAACTTCCCTGCTCCTTAGGGGTGTCAATGAATTCATGCACTTCTCGTTGATATATTTTACCAATCAACTACATCTTTCATTTTTGATTTCAATAGCAGTCGCATGAGTATGTCAGTTTTCAAGTATCGATCTTAGCGCGAGCAGTTACCTCTGGGAATGTTGAAAACTGCAATTGCCTCCAATTCAATTACAGTAACTTGCTGAAACTCGTGTGACTGATGCCGAAGCAGCAGCATTTCAGCGTTTCTGGGTCCTTACAGGTTAAATCTTTCAGCGTCAAGTTCAAATCCTTCAATTCCTGCGTAGCAAAAGTTCTAGCTTCTCCAATTTTTGCAGAATAGCGTAGGTGTTGGTATTCGCGGTATGGGAGAATACGATGGTATAAAACAATAGCACGAAGACAGCACACAGCACTCCAAAGTTTAGCATCAGGAGCCTGCTAGCCGAAGCATATTGTGGCTGGTTCATCTTTTAGATCTGATGAATAGCACCAGTATTTAACTAGACTGGCGTGCCATCTCGGTTCCCTGGGAGCTGTATTATATCCGCAGTATCTCAAACATTCCCAGACTATGTGCAACGGATTGCCAAATGCGAGGTGGGGCCCTATGTGCCTCGCGTATAACCAGAGTACCACGCTAGCTCCTAACCCTATACATGCCTATACAGAAGGCAGCTAAGTAAAAAGCCGGCCCCTGAATACCCCTCCTTACGTCATCAAAATATTATTGCCTTGGAAGTGCACGCACATGTTCATAAACTGCTCCAGCCACTTAATCCACAGATAACAGTCTCCATGACATTTAGAGTACAATCCATCCTCCCTATTCATGGCACCCGTCTATTGTATTTGTGGTCCACATCTACACATTCTCTCGCAGTCCCGCTGCCCTGACTAACATGCCCTTTCCCAGGAATTTGGCGCGCGCCTGTCTCAAGCCCAACCAACCCTTTTAACCTCGGCCGACTACCTTAAGGAGCGTCGCTCCTTACTGTTACTAGCACAACAGGCCTAATCAGGAGAACTGTGTTCCAAATAGGTAATGATCTCCTCAAGTTCTGTTGCGGGCTTTTTTTAGAGCGCTACGCCAATTGGGATCCGTGTTCGCAACGCCACTTGAGAAGGGCTATAACAGCTAGGCATTGGACCTAGGCACTTTTTTTTTCTGGTCTTGAGGTGTTTTGCTTCATCACTTTTCTAACTTATCTTGACAAAATCTTTTATTTGCTTCCCCTCTCGGCTATCGCACTTTATTATTCTCATGAGACTGTTACCCTGCCTGACAACCTGAGATTACCCCGCAGAATGCAATGCCGTCGCCTATTTAGGCAGCGATGTTTAGCATTGATGTACTGCTACCCCGCATTTCGGTGTCTGGCCTGGCTGCGATAAGGAGAGACAGTTGGTAGCAACTAGGTAACAGAGAGCTTGCTCAGGAGGGCCACTGTGGAAATGGAGTTCGTATGCAAATAGTACGTACCAGTAAGTGAACGAGACGTAGCTAATCTCTACTTTTCTCCACATTCTTCCTTGTGCCCGCCCTTTCCCCTCCACCCTCTTACCCTTGACCGCCTGCCAGCCCAATCCATGAAACACAGCGTCGATCTCTCTAGCGGGGAAGCGGAAAAGAATAAGGGTGCAGAATAGTAGATATATGCGAGCAGCTGTCAAATCGCAAACTTTTCGAACACTGCCGGGTTCACCATGAATTCTTCTAGTGAAATGGCAAAGCTGCCTTTGCCTATTCTGAGTGTGATCACTCCCAGCCAGTTTCGTCCGGGCACTGGTCTTATGCCCATGCTGGCAAACGCGACGGAAATATTCGGCCCCCTTCCTCCAGACGTGATTTCGCTGTCAATATCTCAGCTGGACGGTCTGTTTGGGGATTACCCCGGAGATAAAGACAAGGCACCATCGCTGGTATTTGCGGTATTGTTCGCTATATTAGCCTTTGCACATCTCACGATCTACCTCCGAAACCTCTGGAGAGCACATAAATTTCGACTGTCTATTGGACTGACAATTTACTGCGTTATGAAAGCTATCGGGTTTGGGTTGCGGTACCAATGGTCTAAGGACGTCAGGCAAATCACAACCGCTCTCCCTTCCGCGATTTTCACTCTAGTTCCAGTGCTGCTTCTAAATGTCATGACAATGTTCATGGCTCATCGAATATTTACGTGGAGACACCCCGAGACCGGACGATCGTGGTGGTTCCGGGGGTTTAACATTGCTATCTATTTATTGATTTCTGGCGTTATTGTGGCTGCAATTCTGGGTCTTGGATTGCCCTTTATCTATTATCTTGGTGAAACCCATTTTTGGATGTGCCAGAATGTCTCCCGTGTGGCCGGCGTCTTTGAAATACTCTATGCATTTTCAGCTAACTTTGTTATTGTTCTGACGTGGTATATTAAGCCAGGCACAATTGACAAAAGACTATGGGGAGTACCCCCAAAGACGCACGATGATTACCCTGCCACTTTACAACCGTACTGGGTGAAGCACTTTCGTCCTTTCTATTATGTGACCAAAGGTGAGCAAAAGACCGCTGCTCGACATGTGCTTCCGATCATGCCCAGTCGTGAAAAGCCTGCCGAAGGAATGTCACGACCTCAGAATCCTCCTTGCCCTCACTTCCCCTCAATTTGGTCAGCAGTGGCAATGGTCTGCATCACCAGCTCTTGTCTGACCATTTGCTGTGCATTTCGAGTGGCCACCGTTTTTATTGTCAAGCCGCGAGGGGGATTTGGAATCCCCTATAACTACTTTGGATATACCAACGTCCCCTTTTACATACTCTACGGAGGGGTCGAGTTTGCGGTAAATGTCATGATCCTGCTGATGAGAGTTGATTTACGATTCTATATTCCCAACGCCTCTTCTCGAGGAGCCCGAGCCATCACCGATTCGGGCGAGGACGAATACGAGGTGGCAGCTGAGTTGCAGAATAATTCGATGCAGGTCGCTCCTGTCGATTACAAGGAGGACAACGCTAAGTTTGATAACCCGTATAACACTGGGACATACGGACAAGCCCATACTACTCACAACATGCACCCCCGACTCCCTGATCCATTCGTTAGCCAAGTGGATAATCACGGATATCTGATAGCTGAGCAAGAGGATAAGGTGATCTCGTGAGAATTTAGAGTACCTTGCTCAAGCTCGTGGTTTTGTTTTGCTCTATGATGTTTGTTTTCTTTGTTTTTCTTGCGATATTTGTTCACTACATAGCACATACTAACCGGTACCGCGATAAACTAACACCGGCGCTCTCGCCATAGTGCTTTTTCTGGGATCAATCGATCGCTCTCTAAGCCGACTCTGTTCTTCTGCAAAACTCCAATGATCAGGTACTATTGCTGGCTGACTGCTTGATCAGATATTTCCAATCTTTCGGCCGACAGGGGAATTGAGAGCCGTTACTATTTATGCTAGAATAGCAAAGGCCTGGATCATTGAGTAGCAACGCCCCCTCTATCTATTACCTCTGAAGTCATGCCTTATTCGACGTTTGACAAAACATCGGGAATTGTGCTGCTAGAATTTTCGCATGGTGCTAAACTGGCAGTTGCAACCTTTCGGCCACCTCTATTCACTGCATCGCATTAGCGAGATATCGGGATTTTCATCCCCGAAACATCACGTGCGGGCATCAAATATCTAGCTCAACTCGGAATCGTGTTACGACATATGGCTCGCCCGCCAATCGCGAATCTCCCTTTCTCGGCAATAATAGGCACAACGTGTCATACCAGACCGAAATAACCGAAATTTGTAGACCTTTTCCGGGCGGTTATCCAGGAACATTTTGCAATAGGCCCGATGCCTATTGGTGGAAGTGACTCGACCATGTCCTCTTCTCGAGCAAGGGCCGCTAGACAGTTGACGAGGAGCTGGAAGGCAGTAAGCGGAACTCGGCTCCAGCGGCTCCAGCACTAGGTAGATCCTACGTCCTGGCCTTGGCTACTGGGATATTAGTGCGATCCGATAGTCGAGCTCCTTGCTTTTCGAGCGACTCATGAGTGGATGGTCCTGTCCTTCGTAGGCTCACGCCCGAAGTGTCTTATCTAGCATATTCTCGATGAAGTCCGCTCTTGTGAATTCCTGGCCATCTTTCAGTTCACACAGTCTATTCGGAGTCCTCTGGTCAAGAACTGGGCGTGTAAGCGCTAATCCGCCCGCCCTGTTCCCTTTGGATTTGGGCATATGGGCAAGTTTGGGACCATTTGCTATAGCGATTGCGTTATCGCTGAGCATCATGCAGACCTGCAGATGGAAGAAGGAAGAGAGATGATCTTCGTAGAACTTATGTTTGGCAACGGTCCTCCCTCCCCCAACGGCAGAAAGGAGGTCTGCTCGAAACTACATAAATGACGCCCCTTTTCTCACAATTCGTTCGCAATTGAGATTTCTTACGGAGCAATGTCAACAAAGGCCCCTAGAAAGGAGCCTGTGTTCTCAGAGACGACACTAGAAGACTCTTCCAGTGAGACATCGTATCAGGAACACATCTTCCAGGATCCCCAAGTTGCAGACTACTACCGCACGAAGTACTTTGAAAACAATTATGAGGGCAAAAATCATTTTGATCCGGAGTTAGAATGGTCTCCAGCCGAAGAGAAGAAGCTTCTTCGAAAAACAGAGCTTCGAGTAACCGGTCTGGCATTCTTTCTGTTCTTCGCTCTCGATATCGACCGAGGGAATTTGGCCAATGCTCTTTCTGATGACATGCTCCCTGAGCTGGGAATGACTACTAACGATCTTAATTTGGGGCGAACAATAAATCTCATCTTCTTTTCCTGCGCTGAGATTCCTGCCCAACTGATTTCCAAAAAGATTGGATGTGATATGTGGATTCCTCTGGAAATGACACTCTGGTCAATTGTCGCTATGACATAGGCAGGAATTAAGAATCGAACTGGTTTCCTCATTACCAGAGCCCTACTTGGAATGCTTCAAGGTGGATTCATTGCTGATGTCAATCTATGGCTGTCTTACTTTTACACTGCCAAAGAGTTGCCCATGCGAATTGCTGTATTCTACATTGCCAACCCTCTAACGGCGGTCATCTCGTCACTCTTAGGATACGGCATTCTCCACATGGGCGGTGTTCAAGGAATGGCAGGATGGCGGTGGTTGTTTTTACTTGAAGGACTCTTCACCCTACTCATCGGAATTTGGGCGTTCTTTGCCATGCCTCCATCTCCTGTTCAGACCAAGGCGCCTTGGAGAAAGAAGGGCTGGTATACGGACCGGGAAGAAAAGATTATGGTTAATCGAATTCTGCGCGATGACCCCTCTAAGGGTGACATGAATAACCGCCAGGCCTTGACCTTCCCCGCCTTCTTCAAGGCTCTGTTCGACTGGGATTTGTTGCCGATATACATTTGCCGAATTCTAGGTGATATCGCGACTGCGCCTGTTAGCAACTACTTCACATTGCTTTTACGACAGATGGGATTCTCCACTTTCAATACCAACCTTCTGGCCATTCCACCTAATATTGCTGCAATCTTCACGCTAATGTTGCTAACATGGTTCGCAGGTAGGTTCAAAAACGGCCACGCGCTGGCATACTACATCCAGAGCCTTTGGTGTATTCCATTTTTGGCTATTCTGAGGTATTGGCCAGGTGCGAAGCTAACTGGGCATGGCAACTTGTGGGGCACTTATGCAGTGCTTTTACTGGCTCAAGCCTATCCAGTGGCTCAGCCAATTAGTATCACCTGGTGTTCCATCAACTCCAATTCGGTGGGCACGCGCGCTATATCGGCAGCAATTGTCAACATTTTTTCTCAAATGGCCGGAATTATCTCGAACAACATTTATCGAGCAGATGATGCACCGTTATACCACCGAGGCAATTTCCAGCTTTTGATGATAGCAATTGGCCAAATAGGGTTCATTACACTTGCTATTATCTACTACAAGTGGCGAAACCGTGCTAAAGCAAAGAAGTGGGACGCCCTCACTGCGGAACAGAAGGTGAAATACCTCCATGAGCACACCAATGGAGGCAACAAACGACTAGATTTCAGATTTAGCTACTAGACTAGCAGCAGTGGCACATAGAGAGTACATGCGATTTTAAAGTATGCAAGGAATCAAGTCTGGTGTTCAAAGCATCCTATAGTATGCGAGGAGAGCTCTCATGGGACGGCCGGTTCAAATGATGGCCATTTTCCAGTATGCATTTACAGCATCTCAGAGCACATCCGGCTACGTCATAGCAGCTCTAACCTCAATTGTGCTGCCACTTATCGAGTCCACGGAAAGTGATCCTGGCGTTATGATTGGCTGATCGGCACTTCTCAGTCTTTCCTCCGTGCAATACCTCGCGTTCAGTCCACCTCCACGGCTCCTGGTGATATCAGACTTGCAGAATATTGCAAACTCTCGGAGCTGCAGGAATGGCGGGGAAAAAGATCAGCGGAAGCTAGGAACTCTAGTGAAATTGATTGGCGGGTCAAAGAGTGAGAAGAAACGCACCGGGATAGTTCGTGGCAGTGCAACTGCTATGTGCACCAATAGGATTCATAGGGCGGTCATGCTTGTACAGCTTTCTGTTGGGCTGTCAAGTGTTAATTAGGTTTGCCTGCATAATTAATATCAAGCGTTGCCGATCTCCTCCGCGGACGAAGGCAGCTTTATTTCGTTTGGAACTTGAATGGGGGTAACTCAGCAATGTGGATGCCCATAATGAGAAGAAGAACTAGCTCTAGTTACCAGTATCAGAATCATGATTGTAATTTGCCCTACTTAGTCAATTGAAAGCTAATTCTAATCTGGTCCGCAGTTACTCCTGGTAAGGTGTCTCGAATGGCTTCTCAGCCTGCGGAGTATATCGGAACGCGTGTCGTCGCTTGCCGTCATCCCAGTCAAGAAGAGCAGAATGAACAGTTCGGCGATTGTCCCAAACTACGACGGTGCCGTCTTCCCATCTTGCTCGAAGATGAGTATCCTGGGCCTTGGAAATCACATCGTACAAGAAGTTCAGTAAATTGTCAGACTCCTCCTGCTTGTACCCGACAATGTTTCGAGTGAACTGGTGATTTACAAATAACGCTTTCTTGTTAGTAACGGGGTGAGTGCGTACAACCGGGTGGACATTTCTGACCGGCTCTCGTCGCACTACTCCTCCTCGGGACCGAGAATTCTCTGCCTGTTCATAGGCTGAATGAACAGCTCGAAGACCGTGGAGCCGCTTCTTGAACTCGGGAGAAAGTCGGTTGTAAATCTCGTGAGTGTCCGCAAACAAAGTGTCGCCTCCATTGGGAGGTCGCTCCAAGATTCCCAGTACTGTGGTTCCTGGCGGCTGCTGCTCATATGTCACATCCGAGTGCCATGCAACCGACGAAATGTGGTTTTTGAAATACTCGCCAAACGCGTCATTGCCTTCTTCTCGGAACACCAAATGGACCTCATCATGTCCCGCAGGGGATCCCGAAGTAGGGTGGACATGCTGACGCCCAAATTGTTTGGCCCACTCTAATGCCTGAGGAATTGGCAATTCACGGAAGTCCTGATCTCGGAAAATAACAACTCCTCGCTCAGCAACATACTTCGCAAGATCATTCTTGGCCTCTGTCGAGAGCTGAGACAATTGAATGCCACGAATTTCGGATCCAAACTTTGGAGTCAAATCAATGGCAGAGTACCCAAACTTGACCACAAGTTTAGATGCTGTAGATCTCAATTCCTCTTCAGTCGAAGGCAGTCCATTGGGGAACAGGTTTGCCAGTTTGGGGTCAGCCTTCAATCCAGGATCAGAGAACTCAAACTCCTCATACGGAGGGTACTTGGTCTCGGGGTTCCAAGTTGGCTGGTAAGCTGGGAACCGGAGAGGTGCCTTGTCAGGCGCATTGTTCTCCTTCTTGAAGGTCGAGGCATCGACTGATTGAATTCTCTGAGCAACTGAAGCCATCACAATGAAGTCAAAGACAAAATGGTTTGTAGATGATGAATGGTTTTCCTCCAGGAAATGGCCCCTATTTCTACTAGTTCAATTATTCAGCTAGATTTCGGAACCCGAGGAACTGTTATGCAGGGACGCACGCAATCTATGCATCTGAGTCCTAACCGCTCCGTCTATCACTTCCCGAGATATGATAGCCCCAAATCTTATAAGTGTTAGCAAACAATATCCTGCGATGGCGTTATCGATGGGTCGGAGTCCGAAGGCGCCGCCAAAAGGAATGGTATGTACTTACCCGACACATTCAGTTAGAGACGCGAGTGAGTCGCGTATGGCGTTATAATCTAAAGACGCAAAGCTAGTTAGTATCAGTCTTGCGGAAGCCACTAGGACCAGGCCCTGTTCTTAGACTTACTCATAGTGATTGACCAAATAAAACCATGCTGCAACTGGGGTCATTTCAGTCTCATTCATTGGCAGCCGAGATGAAAGTTCTAACAGTGTCTGAAGCGAGCGCTCGTCTTGGCCAATATCCCCACCTAACCGTGTCCGAGTCTTGGAGCATGACGCTGCTGCGATCAGCTGGTCGGGAGGCACATCGATTGGGTGGGCACTGCGTCTTGACCATGAAATCATGAGCGCATGACCGTCAATATCAATGGGCCGAAACGGATTAGTTCCATCCGGGTTCAGAGGATGAATATGATTCATGCATTTCTTCTCCAGTGCGAGTACAAAGTCTACACCGTTCGTGGCGGTGTTAGCGCTTGAGAAATTGCCAGCAGGGTGGCTGGGTAGCTGGCAATGCCGCTCGGGCGCACTGCTGTCGCTGCTATGGCTATGGTCACTGGGGCTGCTACTGCCTAAGCTATTGTAGTCAACATGCTCTGAAATACTGGCTCCGTCGTCGCTGTTAGGGCTGGGGAGCGCGAAGGCGAAGGCTGCGTTCTGGCTAGCCGTAGTCTCGCTCTGCGTATTCGCTAGAGCCCTTTCTGGGTGACTGGATAACTTTGCGGCGAGGTCGTCCTTTTCCCTGGCTAGTTTCAAGCACGATGCCCTTAACTGCTGAACCTCAGCTTCCAGTCGCTTCATGTACGACACTCGTCGATTGCGGTGCAACCTTTGGGCTTGACGATTGAGCTCTTGGCGACGAGACGGAGCTGGCTCCGTCTTCCTTCGAGGACCAGGGCGTCTGGGTGCGGAGTTTACTTCTACAAAATCGAAATTCATCCAGGGAGAGGTCGTGACAGTGATGCGGTTTTCAGATTTGTAGAATGTTTGGGGGTACGATGGAACTTTTTACTATCGATGCCTCACCACGGCCCTCCCGCTGTCTTGGTCAGCTTGCCGTATTGATATCACCCATAGCCAACCACAGCGCGCCCTTCCGAAGTATTGGTTACCTGATATCTGTTGCGATCACGTCACCTCCCACTCAAGACGTATCCCCCTGATACGTGCACGATAGTGATACGCATTGATATGCAGCTATCGGCAAGTTAAAAGTAGAGGCACCGGTGCCACGAGGCACTGAATTGTGCTTCAGTGAGGCAACTGCCATATGGTACGAGGCCCGCAATGTACATGTTCTGTCTCCACAACTCCGGGCGGGCCAGAAGGTACTAACTGCCAAACGCCCTGGCCATATCGTTATCGGCCGTCTCATGCGGTCTGATTTCTGGCTCCACTCTGCGTATGATTTGTCAACTTCCTATTTCGGACGCTGTGTCGAGATCAGACAGCAGCCAGCAGCCAGCCAAATCTCGCTAATTCATAAGCAGCGCAAATGCTAGTTCGAAGCCTCGGATTTAGTGGAAATGGTGGTCCTACAGCTATTTGATCAATTTCTGGCATTGAGACCAGACCAATTGGTCGATAAATTTGGCTATCTTCGCCTGGTTGGTTCAATTGCTCTTCTTGTAGTCGTGACTTTGTTCTCATGGAACGAGTTCGAACGTTTCAAAGCGCGAGTGCCCGGTCTCCCCGGTCCAGTAGGGCCCCCTCTCGTCGGGAACTTGTACCAGACATATGGCAAACATTCTCCGGAGGTTTTCCGATTATGGGGAGCTCAGTACGGAGATGTGTACCAAGTACAATTGGGTAATGTGCCAGTTATTATCATTAACAGCGCCAAGGCGGCCAAGGCCCTCCTACAGGAGCAGGGCCATTCGTTCATTTCTCGACCAATTTTCTATACATTTCACAAAATTGTCAGCGGATCTTCCGGGTACAGCATTGGCACCAGTCCATGGGACGACAGTTGTAAGCGCCGTAGAAAGGCTTCTGCCACGGCACTAAACAAACCCAAAGTCGCCAGCTATATCGACTGGATCGACCTTGAGGTCCGCGATTTCATCAAGCTCTTGTACAAAACGTCTAATCAGGCCACTGATATTACAAAGTACATCTACTATCTGTCTCTGAACATGACGATGACTGTCAATTACGGGCATCGAATTTCAGAGACTGGATCTGACCTTTTTACTGAAATCAGCGAAGTCGAAGAGAAGATCTCGCACTTTCGCAAGACAAATGGAAACCTGCAGAATTACATACCATTCTTGAGGCTGTGGAAGTGGAATAGTGAAACCGCTGAGGGGCGCTCGGTGGGCATCCGGCGGAGGCGATATAATGAAAAGCTCATGTCTGAGCTGTTTTCCAGGATCGAGGAAGGCACCGACAAACCATGCATTCAGGGCAACATTATCAAAGACCCTGAGGCTGAGTTGGACGCTACTGAGAGATACAGTATTAGCACTTCCATGATTGCCGGTGCTGATAGTTCGACCCCGACTTTATTGTGGCTGGTAGCTTATTTAGGGGAGCATCCTGAAGTTCAAGCACGAGCATATCAGCATATTGTTGACCGATTTGGCAGATCTGCTGACGGAGCTGTGGAAATTGACCCTCACGACTATTCTATCGAATACATCAAGGGCTTGATCAATGAGACTGCCAGGTACTTTACTGTTCTCAGGTTAGGGTTACCAAGAGCAACTTACGCCGAAGCTCACTACAATGGACACAGTATCCCGGAAGGAGTTCCAGTGTTTGTAAACCAATGGGCGTGCAACCGCGACCCTGAGGTCTATGATGAACCATGGAAATTCAGCATTGACCGATGGTTAGACGGAAGCACCGCCAAAGGGATCAATCTGGGTCATTTCTCTTTTGGGGTAGGTCCCCGAATGTGCCCTGCAGTCAATTTGGCAAACCGCATGCTATACTTGGCAGTGTTAAGATTGATTTGGGGGTTTGAAATTCTTCCCCCAGTTGCATATAATGGAGAGAAGCTCAGCTTAGAACCGCTGTCTGGGATTCAATCCATATCTTCTACCGTCGCTCGACCTGTTGATTACAAGGTCAGATTGATTCCACGAAAGGGAGTTAAGAACTATGTAGAATAGTCATAGCTGGATACATTTAATTTACAGTAGGCGGTGTGATGTGAATGGATGACTCGAGGGGCTGGAAGTATTCACTTGATGCGACTTCTATTTCTTGTGCACTCATCGCAGTGTCGTGGCTTCTCGTCAACAATTTCCAATTCAACGCTCCTTTGATTTATTCAACTAGATAGGACTTTAAATAGGATAGATGAAGGCCTTATTCTCAAGATCGGTGAGATCCAGCATGGCTACATCGACTTCTGCCCGCTCTCCTTCCTCTCTCACAATTCCCTTGACTCTGTTGGCATGCTCAGCCAGCCATTCTTTCCGCTCCCTGTTGCGCTTGGCAAGCACAAACCGGATGGTAAGTAGAATGGACGGTGTAATGACCCATGACACAATGATAATCGAGATCCATGCAGGGTAGTACCGGGGAGAGTCTTTGGCGACCCAGATCTGAGGAGAAACCAAACTGCCAATAGAGTACCCGACCATATAAATTACCATTCTGGTCATTCGCTTTGTATATCCAGAGCACGAAGAAAGAGTCCATGCGAGGCCCAGAATGTATGTGATGCCGTAAAAATGGCCAGCAAACATAAGACTGGCCAATAAGCCAATGCTCTTTTCCCACGGCACCGTGACCATCGCAATTCCTCCAGCGATTGCTGGGATGCAGTACAAGCAAGCGGTGTATGCCAGCTGGTTTCGAGCATAGTAGATATGGAAGGCCGCAAAGACGCAAATGGCCGCTGAGAAGCCCCCTGCAGCGGCCGAGACCAACGTAGAGCCAAGCTCTGAAACACCCAAACTCAAGTAGATGAGATTCTGTTGGTAAGAAAGGTTGTTACCGTACATAAGCGTAAATGCCTGAAGCCCAAATAGCCAAGATAAAGGGTCCTTAATTGCTTCCATCGCCTGTGACCGCTTGTATACCTTCTGTTCCAGCGAAGATCCAGTTGATTGCTGTACTCGATGAATTGAGTGGACACGTTCTTCAATAGACAAGAATCTCGCGGTAGCCGGGTTGTCAGGGTATAGGAACCAGCACCATGCCGACAGCAGGAAAGTAACTCCGCCCAAAATTATCATAAACACCTTCCAAGGATGAACGACCGTGCTCTTAGAGAATAGAGTTCCATAGGCAATGAAACCGGCAGGTAGATTCTGGGCCTGGCACGAGATCCAGAAGACGGGTTGTAGCATTGCATTCTCTTCGCGAGTAAAGAATGCCGACATAGTCATCTCGAGACCGGGTACAATAACCGCCTCGACAAACCCAAGGAAAAACCTCAATGCGATTAGGTCTCCATAGTTTCTGGCGACACAATGCAAGAAGATAATCAGAGACCACGAAAAGATCACTCCTGACATAAACTTGCCCAATGGCAGTCTCTGCATCAGGTAATGACCAGGCCATAGTGCCAGGATGTAACCCACATAAAAGAAGGTATTGAGGTTGTTGTACTGGGTCTTATTGATACCAGTGTCTTCGAAGATTCCGAGAATTGCCGCATATGACAGTGAGGCCTTATCAATGTACAATGTCAAGGAGATGAAACTTGCAATAAACAAGATATAGAAGTACAGCTTTCGCTTAAGCTTCTTTTCCTTTTGTGGGGTAAGCTCATCTACATTCCCAATGTTCTGCTGATAGAATCGCAGCGTGGCATCGGCTTGGTGTTCCTCAACCTCCTTGAAATCGGAATCAGAGATAGAGGAAGTTGTTGTCGAGGGAACAACTAGGTTCTTTTCAGCCATTGTGACCCTTCAGCAGCGGTTTAATTGCTGGTTTAATTGCTGGTCCAATTGCAATGGCAACTGGGGTCTTTTAAACGCAATCCTTTTATCATCGTTATCGCTATCATTGAAATTGCAAGTAACGACTACGTGGGCTGAAATGATGTGATCGAGCTGGCCTGGCCACGGTGACAAATACCCAAATTCGGATATGACAAATGGGCATGCCAGAAGAAGCGGCGACAGTTCGGAAGCAATCGCATTCAAATGCGCCACCAATACCTGCACAGAACAAGTAGCTCCTTTGGTGGAGGAGTACTACGTGTACACTCGCACGCTGTTCCTGTGGGTCCTCCCACATTTTTCCGCCAATTGGGTGCGTTGACACTACCCGATTCGGGTATTTGTCATAACGTTGCATCTATAGTGCGTGAGTCTGCATATATATGCACCAGTATGTGCGACCGTTATCCATGAAAAAAGTAAATGTATCAGCTTTATTTAGCGACCAGCAGCCATTTCAACTCGTGCAGGACTCAAAGAAATGGCTCAATCGACTCCAGATGATACTGAAAGATACGTTCGCCAGCTAGTGGAATCTGAGTCGTCGGACAAAGTCGCGGAGAGGCGACTACCCCAAGAGGTTGAGGGCCCCGCTCTAGACCCAGCTAACGGCCCACATGCCATACGGGAGCGTAGCCTGATAGTCGTTAAACCGCACTCAAAGGGACGCAGTTGGTGGTTAACATCAGTCATCGTTGCTGCAATATCGTTAGTTGGAATCAGCACTCAAGTGCTCCCAGGATACTTTATTGATCCCCTCGATCATAACACTCGTTTGAACAAAGTTCTGGCAAAGACTCCTCTCATTGATGGACATAATGACCTACCCTGGCTATTACGAGTCGAATTGCAAAACCTCATTTACACTGATCGGTTAACGTTTCGCGATGGCCTGCTGAGTCATACGGATTTGCAAAAGATTCGGAAAGGGCGGTTAGGAGGCCAATTCTGGAGTGTTTATTGCCCCTGCGATACCGAGCATCTGGGGTGGAATGACCCTTCGAATACCGTGCGCGACACCCTGGAGACCATTGATGTCGCTCACCGCTTTATCAATGAGTATTCGGACATTTTTGAGTTTTGCGACAGCCCGTCTTGTATCAAGCGAGCATACCAGAAAGGGAAAGTGGCTAGTATGATCGGTCTGGAGGGATTGCACATGTCCGGTAACACGCTAGCCGCAATTAGGCTGTACTATGATTTAGGGGTTAGATATATCACCCTCACTCACAATTGTGACAACTCATTTGCAGTTTCTGCTTATAACAGCTCTCTGGTGAGCCGGGATAATGGACTAACCGAATTCGGGGTCAAGGCAGTCGAGGAAATGAACCGGCTCGGAATCATGGTCGATTTGAGCCACACATCGCCCCAGACAATGCGTGATGCAATCTCAGTATCTAAGGCACCAGTAATCTTTTCACATACCCTGGCAGTGGGAGTCGCTAATCACTGGCGGAATACACCAGACGATGTCCTCAGAATGATCAAAAAGACGGGAGGAATTGTAATGGTGACTTTTATCAACCGCTACTTAGTCGAAGGGGATCCATCCCAGGCTAGTATAGATGACGTTGTGGACCATATCGTCTATATTGCGCAGCTAGCGGGATGGGATCATGTTGGAATAGGTGGCGATTTTGATGGAACTCCTGTGACACCGCGAGGAATTGAGGATGTTTCAAAGTACCCAGACCTGCTGGTAAAGCTGATGGAACGAGGCGTTTCAGACGAGAATCTCAAGAAGTTTGCAGGAGAAAATTTGATCAAGGTCTGGCAGGACATCGAGGATGTTGCTACAGAACTTGGGGATGTGCGTCCGATAGAGGCTAATTTCAAGGGTCGTCAATTTGAGAAGATTATCCGTACCCCATACATGTTTGCAGATAGTAAAAGCACCAGGAACCGGGGTACTGATGAGTATGGTAACATTGTTTACTGATTTACCAGGTGAGCAAGTAAATAGAGAACAATGCAAATGAGATATTTGAATCCTAGCCTACTGTGTTCCATACCAACCAACTTCATTGAGCCAAGACCAATTGGCTTACGCCGTTCAGCGGCGTACACCGAAATTACATCATTCGGTTGCGTGTTGCGTGTTCGATGCTGCAGCATTTGTCATGTCTATCTATTGGCACCTATTTAAACTTGAAGTCTCCATTTGTGTTCGTAGTGACGATGTCGCTGCTACAGAAGGTAGCAATTGTAACTGGGGGTACGAGGGGAATCGGCAGAGACGTGGTATTCGCTTTAGCCAGGGAAGGTGCCAAAATTGCTTTTACCTACGGGAACCCCAGTTCGCGACATGCTGCCGAGGATGTAGAAAGAGAAGTTAACAAAATTGCTGCTGAGCGAGAGGGTAACAAGGACGAAATCGGTCACTCAGTACTTAGCGTCAACATAGACGTCCGCAACATCACAGAGGCTGCCAATTTTGTGCAAACAGTCACCACCCACTTCAAGACGTCTCATATTGACATCCTTGTCAACAACGCCGGATTAGGGGGGCTCACCCCAATCGAGGACCTGACTGAGGATCAATACGATACGATTTTCACAATCAATGTCAAAGGCGTAGTTTTCCTTACCAAGGCAGCATTGCCTTATATCGCCCGAGGAGGGCGAATCATCAACATCTCGTCAATTGCTGCCAGGAAACCGTTTCCCGGCGCCACTATTTACTCTGCGTCTAAGGCGGCTCTCGAGGGCCTCACGAAGGGATGGGCAGTAGAGTTTGGGCGCAAGTATGGGGTGACTGTCAACGCCATCAGTCCCGGCCCAGTCGACACCGGAGTCAAAGGGATTTCTGATCGCTCAAAGCCAGCTCAGGAAGCTGCTGCAGACCGCCACGGCGAGGTAGACGATATTTCCCAAGTCGTGCTGTTTTTGGCCTCGGAGGGCTCGCGATGGGTGACTGGCGATACGATATCGGCAAACGGCGGACTGATATTTCTATAGTTCGCACCCTCCTTCTTGTTTGGTAGCGTGTGTATTTCAAAGCCCTTAGTCGCATAAGCCTGTCTTAAGCAAGGTTTTCAAGACCGTCATCTGACGCATATTGCCCACAGTTTGTTCTCTCATTTGCGCTCCCCTACGCCGCTGGTATGCCGAAGTTCTGACGGCTATTTAAATCACGTATATTCATTTTTTCTTATCAGGTTAGCGGCAAATGACGTGCTTGGACAAGCGAGTTACAAGTGCGGTGTAAATGGGGCCTATAAGAAGGGACTCGGGGATGCCATAGGGCCGAAGTGGTTCAGATGTCTACGGAGGTAACCGATAAAGTGAAGGGCGGGGTCCTATTAACCGGGCCTTCGAGTGATGCCTCACCTCCGACCGCTGCTGGTGCTCCGCATATCAAGTCCGTTCACGCGGATGCAACACTAAAGTTCATGGAGTCCTTTGGCGACACGCCAGAGATTGAGCCTGCAGCGGCGCTTAAGCTCAAGACTAGAGTTTACTACACAATTCTACTGTGGACCTCAGCAATTTGCCTGGTTTTGTACATGGATAAGGCAACGCTCTCGTACGCAGCCATTCTGGATATGTGGGAGGATACGGGGTTGGATCAGGATAAGTATGACAATGTCAATACCGTGTTCTATGTTGGATTCATCGTTGGCCAACTTCCTGGTTCTTACCTAGTGCAGCGATTGCCAATGTCAAAGTTCCTATCTCTCGTGATTGGTTGCTGGACGGTGCTGACATTTCTCACATGTGCCGCGTTCAACTACCCTGGGGTCCTTGTGATAAGGTTCTTTCTTGGATTCACTGAAGCAGAGACAATTCCAGCCCTAATGCTGACCATGGGTATGTTCCTGGACACGAATCAATTGGCTGCGATTCGGCCAGTGTTCTATGCGTCCTGCATGGGATCTCCGATTCCAATTGGGTTCATTGCATACGGCGTACTGTACGCCCATAGCCATGTTCACGCTTGGCGGATCCTAATGATTATTATTGGAGGCCTCGCTTTGATCACTACCGCAGCCGTCTTCTACAGGTATCCTGATAACCCGGCCAATGCAAAGTTTTTGTCAATCGAAGAGAGGGTGTGGGTGATACGGCATGTTCAAAACTCAACTCATGGATCAATTGAGCAAAAAGTATTCAAACGGTACCAGTTTGTTGAGGCAATCAAGGATCCAATCTCTTGGGCATTTGCAGGATTCTTCCTTCTGCAGCAGTTGGCGAACAACCTTGCTTACCAACAGAATTTGTTGTTTGTGGGAATTGGCGGGGTATCCAACTTGGGGTCTACTTTAGTTTCAGTGGCCGGAGGTGGCTTTGCAGTTGGGTGCGCAATTGTGGCAACTCTGACAATTTACTATATTCCGGGGTATTCGGCATGGGTGGCTGCATTCTGGACTCTCCCGGCATTGGCAGGTAGTATTGCCCTGGTTGCTCTCCCTTGGAGCGACAAGATGGGGCTGCTGGCATGTCTGGTGCTTGCATCCCAGACGTTTGGAATACCCTGGATCATTGCTTTTGGATGGGCGTCGGCGTCATGCGCGGGGTATACCAAAAAAGTGACCAGAAACGCGATGATATCAGCTGCTTATGCTGTAGCAAATATCATTTCCCCACAAATCTGGCGATCGAAGGACGCTCCAAGGTATTTTCCTGCATGGATTGTCCAGATCGTACTATCATTTTTCACTGCTCCCATTATCCTGCTGGTGATCTGGTTCGTGCTGCGAAGACGTAATACCCAGAGACGCTTGTCATCGGAGAATGCGTCTCAGCTGGTGGGAGTGATCGAAGAAGATCGGACAAGTGAAGTGAGAAAGGAAGTTAATCTTGCAATGCTAGACCTCACTGATTATGAGAACAAGGCGTTTGTGTATCCACTATGACGAGAAGTACCACATGTCACAGCTATACACCGGTAAATATCAGCGATAGCCGGATCTTCTTCGACCCCCAATTTTTATGCATGCTAGTGGGCGACATGCAGAAACCTCATGCGGAAGACTGCAGGATATGTGGAGGAGGGTGAAGGGGTGGGTGAGGATAGCCGTCATCACGAAGTAAGGAAAAACTTGATTAGGAGCTGTATGGCCGCAATCTTGAGTGAGCTCTTAAGTGAGCTGTTACTCTCCCTATGTTGATATGATAGCGCCTTGCATGTGGTAGCTGCAGAATCCCGCCTAGTCGCCCACAATTATCGGCACCAAGCATTAAACTTGGCTTTTGTCTCGTACAACCGGCATAATGTCTCACCTCATCCCCAGTATTTTCAGTCCCGCCCACGTCTGATGAACTTCCGGCGGGTATTCTGTGAGCAGAGATAAGGTCTGTAAAAAAATTTGCATATGCACGGAGAAGGCACTTTCACCTCCGACGACGTTATACGACCAATCATTGAGATTGCTGTAAGCTTAAGGTCTCAAGGTGAAGATGCCGCAAGACGAGGAGAATGATATTCAAATAGCCGGAGTAGCGGACATGGAGCAGTTCGTGGATCTGAAAAATGTCGATGAAAAGGTGTTCGAGGCCGATACCGGACTCAAGCGGGGGCTATCCCAGAGGCACATACAAATGATTGCATTTGCTGGTACCATTGGAACTGGTTTATTTCTGAGTTCTGGGACTGCACTGTCACGAGGCGGCCCGGTGGGTATGCTCTTGGGGTACGCGCTAGTAGGCGGGCTGGTAGTATTCACCCAGTTGGCCATCGCAGAAGTGTCAACGCTCTACCCGGTTACTGGTGCCTACATCCGACACTCTGGACATTTCTTTGATCGCTCGCTGGCGTTTGCAATTGGGTGGACCATTGGCTATGGCTCACTTGTAGCGTCTCCAGGAGAGATCATAGCTTCCCAAGTGCTGGTCTCATACTGGACGAATGTGAGCCCGGCAGTGTTTGTGACGGTTTTCATTGTACTTACTTCTGCTGTTAACTTGTACAAGATCCGCATCTTCGGCGAAATTGAGTTTATCTCTTCGGTGCTTAAGCTACTACTTATTGTGGGCCTCATCTTGGTGGGGCTAGTGATTGATCTTGGAGGAGTCCCAGACCAGCCCAGACTAGGTTTCCATTACTGGAAGCACCCAGGGCCGTTCAATGAGTACCTCGCTGAGGGTTCATGGGGTAAATTTCTCGGATTCTGGGCAGTGCTGACATCGGCAGTGTACTCATACTCAGGGATCGAGGGAATCACTATGGCAGCTGGAGAAACTTCTAATCCTCGTACTAACATCCCTAAGGCCTGTAAGCGTATCTTTTACAGAGTGTTGATCTGCTACTTGGTTTCGCTATTTGTGGTATCTCTCATCGTCAGCTCTCAAGACCCCCGTATTACTAAGGGAACAGGGACTGCTGCGTCCTCGCCATTTGTAGTAGCGATACAGGCAGCAAAGATCCGCGCCTTACCATCAATTGTGAATGCAGCAGTTTTGATTTCGTCCTGGTCTGCTGGAAACCAGAGTGTTCTGTCTGGATCTCGGGCTCTCTTCGGGCTAGCAGCACAGGGCCTCGCGCCAAAGTTCTTACTCAAGAAGAGCCGATATGGAATCCCTGTCTATGCAGTGGGCATCAATTGCTTGTTCTTATGCCTTGCGTACATGACTGTCAATAACGAGGCATCGACGGTATTCTACTGGTTTCAAAACCTGACCTCCTCGTCAGTTCTCATCATTTTCAGCGTCATTGCATTCAATTACATCCGCATGAGACAGGCGATGCGAGCACAGGGCATCCCACGATCGGCTCTTCCATGGACCACACCGATCACACTCACTGGGGCGTGGATCTCACTTGTTTGCTGCCAAGTAATTCTATTCACAGGGGGCTTCACGGTATTTGTACACGGCCACTGGAATGCGTCCGACTTCTGCGCTGCATACCTCAACATCCCGCTATTTTTTGCTGCATATTTTGGGTGGAAGTTTGCAAAAGGGACAAAAATCATTCGTCCCGAAGAAGTTGATTTTGACACTCTATTCTCAAATGTCAAGGAGAACCCGGAGCATGTTCCCAAAGCCACGGGTATACGGCGTCTGAACTTCCTTTGGGGATAGAGACATTCCACATTCCCAGTAATTGGTGGAATTTCACACCGAAACATGAACGATCCAATTTTCCCATACTGCTATTGTGAATCCAGAAATTCGAACTGAAGTGCGCCGTGTTTTCTATCTAACCATCAGGTGCCCTTCATCCATCCTCAATGTTCTCATTTACCTACCTCTATTGCTTCTTTTGTGAATGTTTCGACATCGCTCGAATGGCTCGACCGTAGAAATAAAAAATAAAAATAGTAGGTGCGAACACAGCCACAATAATTGCCACCACTGTAGAAGCCCATTCCGACCCCAGCTTCGAATACATTTTGCCTCCGCACAAGGGAAAGGCAAATTGTAACAGCCCCAGCATGAGGTTCGCAGCAGACACTGCTGATGACGCAAACAGCACGAAGACATCAATGATATATGCATAAATAGACATGGCCAAAATCGTAGTTCCAATTCCCAGTACAAAAGTTGCAGACATTGGAACCATCCAATGAATCCAGGTGAAACTAGTCCAAGCAAACCAGAAGAGCGAGATTGGGATAATGATGGAGGCCACGCATGCAGGTGCTAATCGACCCTCAGGAGATGGTTTGGAACCGGTATCCTTTCGAAATTTATCCACGTACCGGTATTGCACGTAGAAATAAATGAACAGACCCACTATCGAGCCTATTCCCATTCCGAGGAATGACAGACCAGAAAGAGCCTCTGACCAATGTCGAGTTTCGCTAAACACAACGGGGAAAGCAGTTAAGAATAGATTCTGGAGGCCTGTGACAACAGCCATGTAAAGTCCTAAAGAAAGGATGATAGGCTCCTTGAAAAGCAACCCAAAGGGCCGCGCAAGGAACTTGAGCAGCAGAGGCACGGTTATCACGCCAGAGTTGTTCTCATGATCAAATTCTGATCGGTAAACATGACCCGTCACGCTGCTGATCCTGTTTGCCTTACGTCGCAGTAGGACCAATGGGTAGGACTCAGGAATGATGCACGTAATTAGAAACATGAAAATAGTGTAAGCGGTAACAAACCACATAACATCAGTTTTGGTAGCATTTCGGCGGGCAACAATTAAGTCTCCAATCACAGGGCCCAGCGGCGTTGAAAGAGCTAACGTAATGCCATAAAACATGATTGCGTATCCTCGCTTGTGATGGGTCCAGCAGTCGGCGACAAACCCATTCATGTTCGGAGCAATGGATCCTATAAGGAACGCCTGTAGCATTCGGCAAATAATGACACCCTCTATAGTTGGAGCATACTGGACGCCAAATGAGAACCCAATTGCAACGAAGGTCGTGCCCATTAGTACTGGCTTTCGCCCAAACGTTTCAGCCATCGGCGCCCATAGCAGCATACCAAAGTTTAAGAACAGTGACGAAAATGAAACCGGTAATGTCGCTACTGTCGAGTTCACCTTCATTTCCTCACTAATGATGGGGATAACTGAAGAAAACACAGAAGACGAAATTAATGTCCCCATATTTGCTATCGAGAGAAGCCCCAGTGAGCCATATCGCATTATTGAGGACCAGCATCGAGGATTCTCCGGATCGTCTTCAGGAAATTCAATCAAGAATGGGGACTCTTCAGTGCCAGTCCCGGCCCCAATGAATTTTACATAGGGTTCATCTTTAGGTGCAATTGAAGCCTGCTCAATGAAAATTTCTTGCCCCGACTTGGCGGCGAAGACCTTTCTCGGCTCATAGTCAAGTTGTGCGTCCCGCTGCTGTTCCGGTTCTTGTATTCTTGGCTCCATGACTGTCAGAACACTACGCCCGTAATTGTTCGAATTCGCTTATTTTAAAGCAACTGGTACGCCAGATACCCCTCTGGCGATCGCTACCACTGCCTCAATGCATGGTGGGGTACTGCCCGACAATCTTCGTCGCTTATTCGATGCGGGGCAGCTTTATTCTCGGGCATATCTCGCTGTAAAAAACACGGAGAAAACCCCGATTTTCAACTGCAGGCCTTGACGACCGAGCCTTATTACTGTTGTTCCCATCAGCATGAAGTTCGGACTTTTCTCCGACAGACTTAGCATTTGACTTGAATCATTTTATTAACCCCTATCAGACTTAGCACTGTAGAGAACAACTTTGGAACTGGAGGCTTACGTGATCAGAAGCACAGAAAGAAAGCATTCTCAAATAAAGCCGAAGCGAAGTATAGCCTGGAAACGAATGGCCATAGCATGGCTCGGGTTCTTCGCATATTGTACACAGAGAGCACAGATTTTATTCAAAGGTAATCCAGCTCCTCGCGGTCGATAATGCGACACATCAACAAGTCACCGTGAAGCCAGTGCGCAATGGGGTACCATCACTCTATAGTGACCATTAATTGAATGCTTGTCTCTGCTTACGGTATTCCGGATTGTCATCAGCAGTTTTGCAGCTCTGGCTCTGCAGCTGACCCACCAAGACCCACCAAGCGTCTACCAGCTGACAGGCAGCCTCTTACTCCGCACTGCCTTTTTTTATTTTCCCCCGAACCGCCGCAGGCCCCCCGAGGTATATAAAGTCGGAAAAAAGTCCGAACTTATGCCTGCCTGACCCCAAGTTCCACACGAACCACTAGACAATGAAGCTAAAATCGTGCTCGAACTGCCGGCGCAAGAAGCAAAAATGCGACTCGGCGGACAAGTTCCCTAATGCCTGTACGCGATGTGAAAAGCGAGGGTATGTGTGTGAATTGGATGCCCGCCCTATACCGTCTGGCGGCCGTGTCACTGATCTCGCCGACCACGACTTGAGTATGCCGGGAGAGCGAAAAAGCATGTCGTCTACTTGCCCTCGGGCCCGGAAATCTAAGAAATCCGAATACCGAGACAACCCCCCTGCAAACTTTGAATTCATTTCACAATTGCCGATCGAAGATGCAGAATTGCCAGTTGCCGCAATTCAGTCTGACGCCGTTGCTGCTGTGATAGTTTCGGCAAGTCAGCAGCGACAGCTACTGACGACATACTTCAGGGATTTTCACCCACATTTTCCTATTATTCATCCAGAGTTTTTTGCGGCAGACTCGGCAGTTCTTACCCATGCCATAGTTCACTGGTCATTATGCCTGATTGCCAGTTCGGTACTCGACCCTTCGTTACAGTCAGCAATTTTCACATTTGTGGATCGCCAGCTCAGTGAAAGATATGGGAAGACAAAATTGCAAAATTACCGCGACTCTCTGCCAGTCGTGCTCTCGCTTGCGCTTCTAACAAACTGGCCCAATGGTACCGTGACCCTCCAAACGGACACCAGCTGGGCGTACTCAGGTATGGCTGTACAAGGTGGCCTGCAGTTAACACTTCATAATATTCACATTGCTGATTACCAGCCTGATATGCTCAAGGACGTCAATGCCGCAACAATGGTTTGGCTGGGGTGTTATGTCACAAATGTACAGTCGTCCACCTTCTGGGGACTTCCCACCATTGTACCAGAACTGCATCTTACACAGTGGAGTAGGTATTCAAATGGCGACAGTCCTGTTGCAGAGCTCTTTAAACAGGCGACCGTCTTTTCAATTCTCCGGCGTGGATCGGACGCACTAACCGCCGCCGACGACAATGGTGAAAGTGCGAGTAAATGGATTCTTCTGCAGTCGTTCATCGGATCCTTGTCAAAAACATCGCAATATGTTACCCCACTATCCCCCCTGACAGAAATTGCTATCCTATTTAGCAAGATTTATTTGTATTCGTTTCTTCTACTGCCTGGTACTCCGGAAGTTGACATTGCCAAAACAATAACTCCGTTGTTTATTGTGATTATGCAATTACCGCGAATCATTCGAGCACTGGCACAGAATTGTGATACTGTTCTCAAAATGAGAGCTACCCCAATTTTTGTCTCTCGTGCAGTGGTCATGAGCATCAATATTGTGTACCGCCTTTTGGCTTCCCGATTCAGCTATCTTCTTGAGGAGACTACGGCGTTGAATTGTGTGGCGGATTGCCATCGGTGCATGCAAATGCTGAGAGATGAACAGGGAGAGGGCAAGCACCACTTTCTCTTCTTCGAGGGTTTGAAACGGATGTATATGTCTGGCTCGATTTCGGAACGAATTTCTAACACCCGAGTTAGACTAGCAGCCAGCGTCATGTTTGCAGGATATAGGGACTTTTTCCATTGGCGCGACCGCCAGAAGAAGTTTCCGCGGATACATTCAGAGCCAACAAATAACAGGCAAGAATTAGTTCCCGGCAGCAACCATATCGAGAGTAACGCCCGAGAAGTGCCGATTTCATCGGCAAGCGCTATTGACTTTCCTGGAATCTCACCTACCAATGAGGACTGGCAATTGTTCGATGGGGATCAGTGGGACTGGAATTTTTTGGCGACTGCCATGGAGGTGAATGAACAATTTGGCTTGTCTACTGAAGGTCTTGATATCTGACCAAAGTAGAAGCTATTGTAAAAATGAATACATTTGAAAGTGTGCAATTCCCGATAATGGCCACTGTATATAGGTATCAACTTCATTCCTTAGACAAATGAATCGGTGTGCCGTGACCATGCAGTGGGTGTCTCCAAATTCTGACCCTCACTTTGGGTGATCGAGTTGGGGTCATAGAAGGGCCTCTCCCCCTTTACGACCACTCGTCGGCCAATCCGGGTGTGCGGCCAGTAATCCCAAAGTGCGTTATGCTGAACACAGCGGTTATCCCAAATCGCAACGCTGTTCGGCTCCCAGTGGTATCGAATTGAGCAGTCCAGACTACTGTGAGTGTGCTCCTGAATCAACTGGTAAATGTGCTTAGTCTCCACAGGGGTCATACCTTCAATATGCTTGCCACCGAGGGGGACACAATACAACGACTTCCAACCAGTAACAGGGTGGGTACGGACAATTGGGTGGTAATTTTCATCGTCACGGTCAACCTTCTCAGCACGAGCCTTGATGCCCTTTCGGAAGTTGAGGCTCTTTCGTCCCTGGAGCAGGCCAAGCAGTGCCGGGGACATCTTCTCCAGCACTGCGTACATGCTCATGAACAAAGTGTCACCTCCCACTGGCGGAACGGTCTCCATCATGAGGATAGAAAACGCGGGGGGGTTTTGGATCTCGGGCATATCAGTGTGCCACACTTCACCAGCCACCGTCTTGCTGTTGCGGTCACTCTTGATAGGGATCAATGCGGCATGACGGCCGTCAGAGTGAACGTGGGGTTGTAGCTCACCCATGCGCTCTGCGAATTTGACCTGGTCTTCGGGAGTCAGATCCTGGTCGCGGAAGAAGACGACTCCTCGAGCAGAGATGAATGCTGCAAGGTCCTGGATCTGGTCGTCAGTCAGCTTTGACAACTGAATGCCTCGCAATTCACTTCCGATCCGCTGATGATAGTCAATGCGCTCGCTCGCACCGGAAAGCAAATGCTTGTATTCTTTATCGGCATTGAGGCCGACCACCTTAACATCGTAATCGCTGTCCAGTGTCATTTCGAGACCAATTATTGCTTTGCTGTTTATATTGCTGTGCCATCCCTGAGAATCAAGTGCCCTTTTATCTTCCCTGTCTCCGAGCCAAGTTCGGCTTATTCTCCGACTTCCGGAATCTGGGGTAACTGCGGAGTCCCGCCGTATCGGGGAAAACACCGATTCTCGAAAACCTATCGTTATCGTCTCACTTCTTTACCTTGCACTTGCTCTACAACAGAGAACTGGCTCTGCTGTCGCAGACCAAATCACTCCCAGGGTTGCGTAGGTCCTCTTTGGGAAATTTGCTCCGAACCTGCCCTGTGGAGGTGGCAGGAGAGTTTCCAGGGCGCTACCGCATAATTTGGTTTGCTCTTTCAGCGGAAGAATCTGAACACAATTCTAAGAACCAAAATTTGGCTGCACGAAAGTGCAATTCTCAATAGCTTCGCTCGTAACAGTGTGTCGCTTTATCGCAATCTAGATCTTTCCTCATACCTAACATCCACAGCTCCATTTAATAACTGAATCTAAAGTCTAATCGCTTGTTCCCACCGTTCTTATTCTCATGGAGATACTGCAGCTGATCTAGTGCAGTAATCTGGCTCCATTGCCTTTCCTTTCTGCGATTCCGCCACTTATAATAGAGAATCGTAAAAGTGACAAACCCTATCTGACCGATAGCTATCATCAAAAGCTGAAAATTTCCTCGGTGGTAGAGCGGGGCATCATCCTTACGATACATATTGCTCGAGATAATCCCGGCCATCTGTGAAAAGATGTTAACGATTGCCGCCGCGACGGCACGAGTGCCCACTGAATTTGAGTTGATAGAAACCCACGTAATACTTAGCGGCGCACAAGTCGGAGATCCTTGCGCAAGCACCAAAATTGCGTAAGTTCCCCAAAGGTTACCATGCCCAGTCAACTGCGCCCCAGGCCAGTACCGTAGAATTGACAGGAAAAAAATGCACCACAGCGCTGAAATGTAAAACGCCAGAGCGTGACCATTCTTGAAAAGTCCAACAAACCACGTCAAACTCATCATTGTGATGATATTTACCACGTTAGGGGGGATAGCCAGCAGGTTAGTGTTAAAAGTCGAAAATCCCATCTGTCTCAGCAGCAAGGTGAAGTAATTGCTCACTGGGGATGTCCCGATATCACCAATCAGCCTGCAAATATAAATTGGGAGCAAGTCCCAGTCTAACAGAGCTTTCAAGAAAGAGGGAAGATTCAATGCCTGTCGGTTGTTCATGTCGCCCTTAGAGGGATCGTCTCTTAAGATTCGGTTCACCATAATCTTCTCTTCTCGTTCGGTGTACCATCCATTCTTCCTCCAAGGCGCTTTAGTTTGGACCGCAGAAGGGGGCATGGCAAAAAAGGCAAAGATACCAATCAGCAAGGTAAACAAACCTTCCAGTAAGAACAACCATCTCCATCCCGCCATGCCTCGGACGCCGCCCATATGGAGGATTCCATAGCCCAATAGCGAAGAGATAATGGCAGTGAAGGGGTTCGCAATATAAAAGGTAGCAATCCTCATGGGCAATTCTTTACCAGTGTAGAAATATGACATCCATAAATTGACGTCAGCAATGAACCCCCCTTGAAGAGCTCCAAGTAGTGCACGGGTAACCAGAAAGCCCGTCCGGTTCTTGATTCCTGCCTGTGTCATTGCAACAATTGACCAAAGGGTCATTTCCAAAGGAATCCAAACGTCACAGCCAATCTTTTTGGAGATTAGCTGGGCTGGGATCTCAGCCAGAGAAAAGCAGATCAGGTTAATTGTACGCCCCAAATTGAGATCATCGGTAGTGATTCCTAGTTCAGGAAGCATGTTGTCAGATAGGGCATTAGCCAAATTCCCTCGATCAATATCCAGAGCGAAGAACAAGAAAAATGCCAACCCTGTCACCCGCAGCTCTGTTTTGCGGAGCAGGGACTTCTCCTCCGCAGAACTCCATTCCAGTTCAGGGTCAAAATACTCCTTGCCTTCATAATTGCTCTCGAAGTACTTGGTGCGATAGTACTCAGCGATTTCTGGGTTTTGGAATATGTGTTCCTGGTAAGAGTCCCCACTGGAGCCATCTTCGAGAACAGTCTCGGTGAAGGCAGGCGCCTTTTGAGATGGGGCAGCAGCCATTGTTAAGCTAAAGTGATTCAATTGAAGACCACTTAAAAACGGAGCCGGGGCGGGTCAATTAAGTAGATAATGGCAACCTACTCCGGCGACGAGGGGTCACCGCCAAGTCTAGAAGGACCGTTCTCACAGCTCACAGATCCGCAAAATCTGATCGCGTAATCAGGCTCCGCTATAGCAAATGCCCCAGCACAGGCGGCCTACCGTTCGAGGAACTCACCTAGAGCACGCGCTAGAAACAGAAGCTGATAAGAGAAGCTAGCAGTGGCGAGCGAGAAGTTCACAGGGCTCAGCACAGATCAATAGGTGCCGGAGGGCAGGCGGCCAAACGGTGCACCAACGCCTGGAGATGTAGTAAGCTCTCCACAGCGAGACAGATTCAGCCAAAAGTATCATGGCCCGGAATTGTTGCGACGGCACGTCTAACGGTATTGCAATTAACCAAGTTCAGGTGGGCAGCGGCTATCCTCTTGCCAATTAGTGGATCACCGAAGTTCGTGCCAAGGACCACTGGTAGCTACCACTGCTACCCCACCTAGTAATGAATACTAACCATATCAGAACCTTTTCAACTTTCACCACTCCTCAATCATATCGACGAAGCCAAGAAGCGACCCGCCAATAGGCTTAAACCAGAATGCAATCACCCCGTTCAACCTCAGCCTGTTTTCGGCATTATGCTTACCGAGCTTGGCACCACAAGGTGCTTTCTGTTGCAACAGTTGTCGCTCGCTGGCCGCAGTAGTCTCGGGTGACGATCTAGGTTCGAGACACGCGCAAATGGCGAGATTGAAGACGCGATTGTGGAGACACACGTGATGTGCGGGCAGCATTGTGAACGGTTGTAGAAAGAAAAGTGCTTCAACGTCATTGGCAGTACCAATTCAGGCGTTTCTATGCAAGCAGTGCCGACGGACTGGGATGGCATTGATAAGGGTCTACCCAATTGCCCATTGGGTCCAAGTGGCCGTCTTGCTCGTTTGCCGTAAGGCATGTGAGTAGACGGGAAAGATTGGACGGAGTCCAGGGTCCAAATACACCGCAGCATGAAGGGCAGTACTAGTGTTCTAAGGTGGCAAGGATTGCCTTCGTTTCCGTTCATGTATTAAGAGTATTAGGCGAACCTTTCCATTTGGGATTCAGGGGTGTTGATTTTCCCAAGTCTTTTTCTCAGTTTCCAGATACGAATGCTCTCGTCTAGGACCTGTTGCTTCGTCAAAGCACACAGTAGGACAGCATAGTTTCTTATAGCCCACTCAGCTCTCAGCAGAGCTCTTCAGCAGAGCCCACTTTTACTCTCTGTTGTCGACTGCTTACTCACTCTCATTACTCTGCGATTCACAGAACAGCCGAATAGCAGGAGAATGCCAAGATCTTGAGATCTCCATGCCAAAAACTGCCAAGGACACCGCTTATCATGTTTAAAGACCCTGTCGTCACAAGTATCGGCCGACTTCCTCGGAGTCACGGACTTCATAGATCCGATCGTATTTATCATCCCGCGTGCCCCCCGTGGCCCCCCACCATATACCCACTCTTTTCGGGGCGAGAAAGCCGATCTGAGATGCGGGGAAATTAAGGTTCCTGAATCGTCATTCTTGGGCATAGAAGAGCGGAGTGCAAATTATTGAGAAAGACGACGTCTTTATAAAAGCCGAAGACTGGTATCTTGATCCATGAACTGAGCCGCTTCAAAAGTTGTGTTCGCAAGGATCGGCGTGCACTCCACTGAGGTTTTTTGCCCTGGTTCGAGACTTGCAGGTATGTCTGGCCCCACAATCTCGTGCATTGATCACCAATGCCTAGATCACTCGACGGGCTCCCCCACGCGACGCGGGATTGTTCAATAGACAGTATAAGAAGGAGCAATATGGGATCAATTTCCTGGGGACTGCTACAGTTGGATCAGTTTCGATGTGGGCACTCACTGGAACGACGCTGGTGACGGCAGTCACCTTCACGTCATCTATGGCATTCCTGCTATTCGGATATGATAACGGGCTGTTCTCTGGCTTGATTACTTTAGATGACTTCTTGAATCAAATGGATAACCCTAATCCAACACTGTTGGGGTTCATTGTGGCCGTCTATGAAGTTGGTTGCCTGATTGGTGCAGTCATAATCTCTTTCTGGGGTGAACGCTTTGGCCGAAAGCCAGTTACAGTTTGGGGATCAGTGGTGTTGATCATAGGCACTGCCATCCAGGCATCATCATTCGGACGGGCTCAATTGATCGTGGGGAGAATCGTGACTGGCATTGGCATGGGATTCCTTACTTCAGGAGTTCCTGTATGGCAAGCTGAAATGACCCAAGCCCATCACCGCGGTAGACTAGTAGGCTGTATGCTAAGTATGCTAATCGTGGGAATCGTCATTGCGTACTGGGTGGACTACGCCACCAGTCTTTATCCCGGATCATTCAGCTGGAGAATGCCAATTGCCGTTCAGGGGATCTTTGCCATTATCCTTATTGCATGCTGCTTGCTTCTACCTGAGAGCCCGCGATGGCTGGCTGCTCATGACCAACCAGAGGATGCCTTGAAAGTGCTGCAATTACTTCGTGACGGTATATCTGAGGACGCCATCCGAGCAGAGTTTGAAGAAATCGTCGATGTGGTAGCCGAGGAAAACGCTTCCTCGGGGTCCTGGGCCGACTGCTTCAAGGACGGTGGAATCATGGGCTGGCAGCGAGTTGCAATTGCCTGCGCGGTCCAAGCAATGCAAGAGCTCACGGGAACAAATGTGATCACATACTATGCCCCTTATGTGATGGTAAATTCCGTCGGGCTGGATGCCCACCAGTCACTACTACTTTCGGGTGGGCTCCAACTGTGGTTTTTAGTTGCGTCCATCGTTCCTTGGTTCATTAATGATAATCCGCGCGTCGGCAGGCGAACCATGTTCATGATTGGCAATTTTGGGATGGGGGCCACATTCCTGGTTGCCGGAGTTCTCATCAAGGTCGGATCCAAATCCGCTGGTATTGGCGCCGTCACCATGCTTTACCTCTTCCAGGGCTTCTTCACCTGGGGGTGGATGAGTAACATGTGGGTCTATCCAAGTGAGATTTTGCCGTTGAAGTTACGACAGCGGGGTGGAGCGCTCGCAGTTGTATTCCAATGGCTCTTTACCTTTTTTATTGTCGAAGTGACTCCGCCTGCCATTGCTAACATTGGCTGGAAGTGGTATGCGGTCTTCCTACCAATCAACTGGGCAATGATCCCACTAGTGTATTGGTACTTCCCTGAGACTGCTGGAAGGTCTCTAGAATCGATTGACTTACTTTTTACCGGTGGTAGCCTGTATGAAGTGGCAATGAAGTCGCGCAGTGACCCCCGTGAAGTGCCCTTAGTGCGACACTCTGAGAAGGCTGACCAATTGCAACTCGAGGGGTATGAATAATAGTTGATAGCTGCTTGGACTTTAAGTAAGGCGGCGTAATTGACTACACTAGTCTGTGATTGCAACTGTAATGAATTTGTTCTACTAGACTAGTAGTTTAAGTTGTGGATGGCTAGTTAGTAAACATGTCGTCAACTAGGGTTTTCGTGTATGCCCATAGGACTGACGAGTAATCTTGGCAGAATGTAAGCCCAGTGTAGTAAGTAGACAGCTTCCCCTGCAGACCGTAAAGGTTTGCATAAAAACCCGAAGCAATATCGTCGGTGGAAACAGTCAGCGTCTCAGGGGAGTGGGAGCCAAACTTAACAATAGTAGGGTTGTAGTTGGTGTTATAGGTTCCAGCAGTCCCCATCCGTCTAATGTCATCAATCACTAATTGCTGTGCCTGGGCCTCAGTGAAATTAGAATCAGCAATGATCTTGGAAGTCCAGTACCCCTCCGGCCCCATGAACTGCAGTTGCCATTGGAATGGCATGTCTGGGAGCATTGAGCGCCCATTGTTGGCATCGACGTTTGCCACACTTACGGCATTTGGAATGCCAGTGTTATTGACTACGGCGACGTAGTAAGACTTCCAATTCCATTTGCTGAAAAGAGACTTCTCGGTATCGCTCAGGTCGAATCCATTCAAGCTGTTCAACAGCGGGGGATAAGTAACCAGGAGCTTCTTCGCTTTGATGAGCTTCTTCGATCCATCAATCGAAGACTGCACAACTACTTGGGCCCCAGAGTCAGATCGATTGAGTTCGACTGCGGTGGTCTGGAGCAGGACATTGTCATCGCCAATCTCTCGGCCAGCAGCTTCATAAAGCTCGGACATGCCGTTCTTTGGAGTGATGTAACCACCTTCCAGCAAAGCGTTGATTTGAGGAACTCCGAAGTTCTGAATCACGTAGAGTAGGGGCATGTCCATTAAGTTTCCAACGTTCTGGGCAAATGTAAACACAATCTGTAGGACGCCCCATAGATTGTTCTTCTCCACAAAGTCCCCGAACGGTGCCAGCAATTCTTCCGGCACGGGATCTGGAAGGTAGTAAAGCCCATCCTGCAGTGAGGTGTACTTTTGAATGGCTCCTCGGTAAAGTACCGCACCAGCAGCAATGCCTAGAAGACCGCTCGGGGCAAACGATTTTTCACCAGTTTTGAAATCAACATATTGGGTGTTGAGGGTACCAAGGCCCAATGGATTCCAGTCAACCCCCAGGCGTCGGAAATAGTCTCGAGATAGTTCGTTGTTGAACACGCCCTCAACTCCATAGTTCAGTGGCTGGCCATTATCGACAAAGATCGTTTCAGAGTGGCCACCGAGGTAGTCGTTCCTTTCGACCACTACCACACTGTGGTGATTGTCAAGAGCCTCTATAGCGCCGAAGATCCCAGATCCACCACCCCCAAGCACACACAAATCTCGCTCTATAATATCTTCTGAAGCGAATTGGCTCTCATCGATTGCTGTCACTGGCGCAACTAATGACGCAGCGGCCAGTGTAAGCCAGCTCAAACTGTACAATTTCATCTCCGGCTGATTGAGGTCAAGAACACGACTCCTTAGACAGTAGCTTCTCTCAGTGCGATTAGACTAGACTTTATATCTTCTTCACATGCTGATTATTAACCGTTGCTCCGGCCGTTACGATCATCGTTCCCTCAAGATCACCCACTCAACATGGGTACGAGAAGATGGTATGTTTGGAATGTCTTACATGATCGGGGGTTTGCGAATGGATCTACACGAAATGCAGGCGACAGGGGAGGATGGTCATGGAGAGCGGAATGGGGCTTGTACGACACGAGGGAAGAAAGCTTGTGGCTACGATTGAGCCCAAAGCTCACGCAAGTCGGAAGTCGGTCGGATACCGCTTCCCAATCTTTTGGGTGGGATATGGCTTCAACCCGGTCTGTACGCGTCGTTCAGTTGCTGAAGTCTCTGTGGGCTTTGCTGTTAAGCCCTAGCCGGCTGGGCGCCTCGCATTCAGGTGCTACTGCTTGCAACCCAATTTGACAGGGATGAGCCCTTGCATCAGCAGCACTTTAGACTTGCAGGTATGCACTGAAAAGAGGGGCCAGGAACTTCAGCAGAGCTTGAACGCTAGCCGGCAGTGCCAACAGTGAGCCACGGCCAGGCGGCATTCGCCAACTAATTGTTGGCAGTTACCGAAGTGGGGGTGTCTTGTCTCTGGGGTTAGTTACAGGGCGTGGAGGCGGGGTCAATTGAATGTTGGTATCTCACGAGCAAAGGCTGTCGGCGCCGGTGGAGAAAAGACAAGCCAAAGTGGGGTAGCGCGCGCGGAGTCGTGAGTTGAGAGTTGAGAGTGGGGTAGATACTGCAGAGTGGTGTCTGGCCGATCAAACTAATTATGTCAAACATAGAACCTGCCGTACAGACAAAACGGTGTCGGAGGATCTTCTCCGCCTTCTTACCCCACTCCAACTCGCTGCCCGTAGTTCTGTGATGTAGATCAATGCCCGAGACCCGGCCCGTGCAGGAACTGCAAGATCCAACACCACGAAAAAGTTTACACAGGCATCAATGCAGGTTTCATATACGAGCTTGCAGGTACGGGTAACGGAGCGGTTGTACAGGAGCGGACGGCATGCTGAGCACTCGCTTTGCTATTCAGTCAAGATTTGGAATGCTCACTACGCTGTCACGGTAAGAAACTCTTTAAACTAAACTCTAAATGCGAGGGGAGTCCCCCGGTTTAAATTCCTGTCCTGAATTCAATTGGGCACGCTCCTCTGGGACCCCTTCAGTTCCGTACGATTCCTGCTGCTCGTATAGCCCCTTGTGTCCCGGAGCCGGTCGGGTTCGGGCTAGATAGTATGCAACCAGCGTCATTACCAGCCCAAATGCTGCAAGAACTGCAGTGTAGGTAAATCCCACAAAGTACCTCGGCATGTCCTGGGCTGGCCAGGTGAGAATTGGCACCCACGCATTGGTGACGTAGGCAAGGTTGTTGGTGATGGTCACTACCACTAGCCGTCGGTCATTGTCGTGAGCCAGGAGTTGGTTGACCCACGAAAAGATCATTGGCTGACCCCATGCAGTGGGCACCCCGACCAGGAAATACGAAAACCAATGCAAACCGGTAGGGATGTGCCAGGCTGCAAGGAATGCAGAACCGAGGATGCAACAGAAAAAGTATGCTACAACAAACGGCCAATTGAGCCCATGGAAGTAGTCCGACACGCACGCCAGAATGAGAGTGGCACCGATGCCGGCTCCATTGATTGCAGTGGGGTAAACGTTATACTGAGTTGGGGTATAGCCGAGACTTTTAAGCCATGATTGCATTGTAGGCTGGCTGATGGTGTTGCAGGTATTGTTGTAGGCCAAAAACACCAGCGGGAAGACATAGACATGCCATTCCTTGAAAGTAGCCTTGACATTTGCGACCGTCAGTTTGGCTTTTCGTCCGCCGCCCTGTCGCTTTTTGCGCTCAATTGCAGTTTCGCGGTCCTCAGCGTTCAAATACCATGATTCGGTTGTCTCGGGAGTGCTTGGATTGGCAAAGAAGGTATAAATGGCCACAGGAAATGAGATGATACCGTCAAGGACAAACAACCACTTGTAGGGAGCCAATTTCTTGTGGCTGAGCCCTTTGATAATTGCAGCCTGAAGGTATCCCGTCACCATACCGGCCGCTACTCCTGAGCATGCAAACAGCGATGCTCGCTTGGTCAATTCTTCTGGTAGGTACCATGCACCAAGCAGGTATTCGATTCCAGGGAAAAATCCCGCCTCAGTCAGCCCAACGAAGAATCGCAGCGCGTACATCGACTGGTAAGTATTGCAGGTGATTGTGAGAACTGTCAGTACCGTCCACACCAATTCTAAAGCCGCCAAGTATACCCGAGGAGAGATAATATGTAGCAAGTAATTGGATGGAATTTGCCCGATAATATAGCCAACAGTCCACATAGTCTGCATGTAATTGAGCTGGGAACCGTTCATACCAAGGTCCTGCTGCATTCCGTTGATATAGGCAGTGTTGATATTGTTCAGGTTTAGGGTCTTTATGAAGTACCCTAACATGACAGATGACAAAAAGAACAGGTCAAGCTTGAGCAACATCCTTCGTTCTTTAGGAGGCTTATCCGCGGCATCCCATACTATCCTGGCGAGTTTGGTTGTCCAGCGTTCCTTTTCTTTCACTGGTAGCTCGACGACCGAGCTCTCAGGAGATGTGAGTGCCGTCGCATTGGCCTCTACATCGACTTTTGCCATTGTTGAGATCTTTCGCCTATCAATCTTTAGATGATGCTTTAGCAGCCATAGGCAATCGTTCTGCCTTATACTTTAACCTTTTATCTATCGAGTCTTCTCCACATCTCCCCCTCCGCAATGGCGCAACTCTCAGCTGTCCGCGGACTGTGACACCGCAATTACGTGATAGCGGCGCCCCCTCCCGGAGCAGTACTTATGAACGCTTCTAAATCTATGCGGCCGGACTCTTATACGCCTTCCACCCTTGCGTATTTACACCTCATACATCCCCGCTATCTACCTGGTTGCTTGCGACTAGTATTTGACGAATCTTTCTAACCCGAGCTCGCACTGGCCCATTATGACATCCTCTATTATCCCTATACTGCTGGCCCTATTCATCTTTGGCAGGCTTGGCATGGCCACTGCTCTCTTCGACCGGCTCAGGTTTTCTCTTCTTACTTAATACGACAATATCTCTACCACCTTCTTGACTGGGTAGAGAGCTTTTTAGCTGTAGTGACAGTTCGTCCCCGTTACAAATTACGTGATGATGCGACACATTTTCGCCAACTGCCTTATCGGTGTCGGGTAGAAGTACGCGAGCGCCATGCGATGGGGGCGCATGCAGGTCCACAATAGAGTCGTTCAAGGACAGAAGGCATGGGGCCGGTCGCTATCTCATCTTGCCCATGTTTATGCTACAGCACAACTATTCCGACTCAGGGACATGGGAGCACGTTACCGCCCACAAATCGCCCACAATTTGTGAGCCTGATCGTAGATGCTAGCAAGCACACCCTGAAAACGTCTTTGCTCCTTTACATTAGATTTAGATCCAATAGTTAATAGTTCTCGGCTTTCCCATTCGCCAGTGCTGCGTATAGGACGTAGTTGATAGCACGCAATTTGTCGGTGCGATTACACCAACGATGCCGATTCCGGGCACCACATTTATACAGCTATGACACTTTGCCGGAATGACTGTATTCCCTACACTCACTGCCGATTCACAGCAGGCAAGCTTATTGTGTTTCCCGCCATGGATCAAAAGCATCGCTTGAGGGCGTTCAATCATGTCGCTCCAACAAAGGAACCGGTCAAGTATATTGATTTGCAAGCGATTGACTTGTCAAAGTACGTTGAGGGTCCAGAAGGTGCTGATGCCCGTCAGAAATTGGCTCAGGATCTAAAATCTTCACTAGTTGGTCAGGGATTCTTCTTTCTAACCAACCATGGAGTCCCTTATGACCAAATCGACCGTTTGCATTCAGTTGCTCAGGCACTACTCGACTTGCCTGAGTCCGAGAAACTCGAGTTTTGCTCCGGGGCACGACGGTCCGACGAAGAGGACCGGTCCAAATCACTTGGAGCAGAGAGGGGCAATGGGTTCAAGCCTCGGCAGTACTGGTCGATGCAGAACGGTGTTCGTGACAACATTGAGTTGTACAACTTCGTGGATCTTCTCCATGAAGACCTCATGAAAGAAAATAGGCACCCTCAGCTGGCGCTCGACTATCTAGACGAGATCGCTGCCTACTTTCGCCAGTTGCACTATGGTGTGTTGAAGAGGCTTCTCACGTTGTGCGATATCGTGTTGGAGTTGCCAGAGGGGACTCTGTGGGAACGCAATTTCAAGGTGGTGCCGGGCAACAGGGATGCATCCGGTGGAGGATTCGGTCGCTTCATGATGTACTATGGCATGGCGGAGGAGGAATACAAGAAAACTGACGATACTTGGCTGCGGGGCCATTCAGACAGCACTGCATTCACATTCATTACGAGCCAGCCAATGACATCGCTGCAAATTAGAGACTATTATACTGGCAATTGGGGGTTTGTCAAGTATGTCCCCGATTCGCTGGTCGTCAACATCGGGGATGCGATGGAATTCCTCACTGGTGGGTACTTCAAGTCTACTGTTCATCGAGTGGTCAAGCCCCCAGTCGACCAGTTGGCCCATCGGCGGCTAAGTATCATTTACTTCTGCAAGCCATCA
The DNA here is from genome assembly GCA_003705735.3 of Blastobotrys peoriensis. NCBI lineage: Eukaryota > Fungi > Ascomycota > Dipodascomycetes > Dipodascales > Trichomonascaceae > Blastobotrys > Blastobotrys peoriensis. The sequence goes on along the minus strand of PPJJ03000038.1, from coordinate 74,121 downwards.
GCAGAATCGGTAATTGACCCGGACGCCCTCGGGTCCCCTCTTCTGCAGCGTCTCGGAATCACTAAACCTCAAGAATGGGAGAAAATCAATTATGGGCAATGGGATGACGAAAAGGGGAGGTTATTTGGACAAGCCAAGGTCAATGATGTACCAGGAGATGAACCAAATCCCGTCAAGGTGTTTGGGCGGCTCGCCGAACGTTGGCATCAAGCAAGCATCCCGGACACTGTGCAGCCGAAGGTATCTGCCTGAACTCGCTCCGATAGTATCACGTTTGCACATTGCACGAGATCATTCTGCATCAAGTTCTCAATGTCTTCCAAGCAAGAACTAGAGCTGTGCTTATTTTCAGTATGTTGTCGTATATACCATAGTTATATTACAGGCCCATCTCCTGTCAAAACGGAGAACATGTGAATAGCTCCCTGAGAAGGCAATTGCGTGTTATCGGCAACTGTTTCCAGTCGCCTTATACGAAATTTGCCAAATACCATCCTCTGACGCCGTTGCCTGGCCAATGAACGCTCCTCTATCGCGGCACGATGGCGCAATCACCACCTGATACCACGCCTGAGCGACGAGACAGGTTGTGGGGAGAAGACACGATAGCAGACAGCACTGGGTAGGGAAGATCGATATCTGCTGATACCTCAAATGACAGGGTCCAAAAGAATCGCCATCATTGGCGCAGGTCCCTCTGGCGCGGTGGGGTTGGACGCGTTTCTGGACCATGGGTTCTCGGACATCACAGTGTTTGAAAGGTTAGACCAGGCAGGTGGCACTTGGGTTGAAACGGATCCAGAGGGCTTACCTGCCGCGGAGAAGCATATTGAGCCTACAAAAGTCCCCAACGGCGTAGAATCAGCTACTGCCGACCAACCGTTGACCGCAAGGAGCCTTCATGGACCAAGGTATGCTGGGACAGCATTGTATCCCGACCTAGAGACCAACATTCTCCCATCGCTAATGTCATTTACACGGAAGCCGGTCAAGACTGAGAAGACAAAAGCATCTGTTGCTCGGTATGGAGAAGAAGATGTGTTTCGTTCAAGCGAGACGATGCGTGAATATATACAGGGTTTCTTTACTACTGAGGGAGGGAGTAGTTCCAATGACCACACCAGAAGATCCGACCTAGTGCAGTACAATACCACTGTTGAACGGGTGGTCCAGGAGGATGGTCCAGGATCCAGGTGGATTCTGACCCTATCACGGCCTGTCAAAGGTAAGCAGATTTCACAATGGTGGACTGACCAGTTCGATTATGTGTATGCAGCATCGGGGCGATTCACTGCCCCAGTTGTACCAGAGATTCCTGGGATGAAGGAGGCAATTGCGTTACTACCAGGTGCCATCTCTCACTCAAAGGCATTTAGACATCCAAAGCACTTCGCCAACAAAAGGGTTGTGCTCGTCGGCGCCTCCATTAGTACCTCTGATATCCTGCATTTGATTAGTGACAGTGTGCTTGGGCCCATCTACCTGTCGATGCGGAGTGTCCAGCCAATTCTCACCGCAGCGTTCATCCAACCGTTTGTGATTGCAAAGCCGGAGATTACATCAATGAGAGTCACGGACGGCAAGTTGGAAATCATGTTTGGAGACGGGTCGATAGTCACGGAAATCGACCGCCTGGTGTTTGGAACAGGGTACTACATCGAATACCCATACTTGGAGTCCTATCTTGCCCAGTTTGGAAGTGGCCATACTCAGGGTAATGCTCTCCACAATTTCTACCTGACTACATTTTGGAACGAGGACCCCACTCTGGTATGCCCGGGGCTTATCACTGACGGGCTGACGTGGAGGGGAATGGAGTACCAGGCGGTGGCCGCTGCGAGAGTATGGGCAGGAATTGGCAGATTGCCACCTAAGGAAGAACGACTTGAATGGGAAGCAGCTAGGAACGCCAAGAATCCTACAGACTGGCACTCATGGTATCCTCACGACGATATTTTGTTCAATGGCCTTCGCGAAGTCGCAGGTGAAGGACCTAGTTCTGACGGTAGCGCGGTAGTCGCCGGAGAGTCGGGCGGTCTCGGCCGGCTGTCTGCTTATGACGACGCGCTTCGAGTGGAGTACCTTCGAGGGTTTAATTACAAAATCAAATTCTGGGAACGCACTGCTAAGCAATGGCTGGAGGCGCTTGGAGATTCCACTATTTACGATGATACGAAACAATTTGTTGAATCGAGAATCGCGACGTATTTAGGTGAGTATCGTAACCAGACTACCTGAATTTCAGGATCAATTGCATAACTAAATTGGGTGCGGGCATTTCATGCCGTTTTCATACCCTCAATTAGCAAACATCTTTCCATTTCTCAATTGTAAAATGATGCTTCTGTTCCTCTGATCACTCTACAGCACCATCACCCCCTACTAGCAATAAATCAGAGGTTTGAGAGCTAGCTTCCGGATCGGCACTATCTATTGTTCCGACTCGGTACGACTGATTGAAGATGATGCATTTACATCGAGCTGCGAGGAGTTGTTAAAACTACTGGAATTTGCCAAATAATTTACCAAAAAGTAGCCGCCAGGTGCAATTATTCACGCTGGTACTCTTAAAAAGATACCATTCGTGAGATGAACCGCAGTTGCTAGTTCTTTTCTGCCTGGGGGCTATAACCGTGGATTACCGAGAGGCGGTGACTGGCTAAATCTGTAAGCGGTGATAACAGTTCTGTCCGCATGCTCGATACCACACTAGGAAACGCGGGCAACGAGGGAAAGACGACGGCCTGGGAGTGATGCAAGCGGTATTCAAGTGCCCGCTCTTTAAGTCTGAAGTCCACTGCTAGTGATATTCTTGTCCGCCCTGCTACAATGGCACTCCCTAGAGACGCATCATGCGGTTCCACTCCACTCTCATGGTGGCCCCGAAGCCGTTAAATACGATGAAATCCCCGTCCCCAAGCCCAAGCCTACGGAGATTTTGGTTCGCAATGAGCATGCGGGCGTGAATTTCGTGGACGCGAACTTCCGGAAGGGACTGTACACTGCTGAACTTCCCGCGGCTTTGGGCCGAGCAGGCGCAGCTACCCTGGTCAAGGTCGGGGCAGAAGTCGTTAAGTACAAAGAGGGCGACATCGTCGCGTACATGCCTGCGGAGTCGTTTGCTGAATACCTCGCAATTGAGGTGGTTAAGGGGACTCCCTACGTGACCAAAGTTCCCGAACGGGTGTCTCCCAAGATCGTCGCTGGGGCACTGGCTGCTGGCCTAACTGCTCTCACCCTGGCGACCCATTTCTATGAGATCAAGAAAAGCGACTGGGTTCTGATCCACAGCGCCGCTGGTGGTACGGGGTCCTTCTTAGTACAATTGGCCGCTCAGGTCGGCGCTCATGTCGTAGGTACTGCGTCGACAAAGGAGAAGGCCGAGGCTGCCCACGGTGCTGAGTACGTGATCAACCACAAGACTGAGGAGGTGGTGGCACGAGTCCAGGAAATCACAAATGGCAAAGGGGTCATTGCTGCGTATGACGCGGTCGGAAAGGACACAGTTCAGGTGTCCCTCGATTCGCTTGGCAATCACGGATACTTTCTGGCCTATCTTAACGCTTCTGGTGCGCCTGGTCCGGTGCCCATTCCGGCTCTCGGCCCAAAGGACATTACGTTAAGAAGACCGGTGTTGTTCAACGCATTTGATACATCTGCCAAGCTTGAGCTTGTTTTCCCACCTACTACCTCATTGCCACTAACTATCATAATCTGATTCAGGTTCCGGTCTCGGAAAATCCCCAGAACGGGCATCAGACCCTGCTTTTTCAGCTGCAGCTCCTGCTTTTCCCGTCGGCTATTTGACTATATGACCCGACTGATTCGCCAAAATAGCCGCCAGCTTATCAGTGGAAAATCTGGGTGAAACATGGGCAACTATGGGCGTGTGGGGTTTCGATAACCATAAAATCCGCTGCCCCAAGGAGAGCGAGCGGCCACAAACATAAGCGACGTACAAGAAAGAAAGGGCAACATATTAGGTGGTGTATGGCACTGCTGCTTTCCTGATGTTCTCGTGGTTAGGTGAGGTCTCTCTACGTTGCTAAACACCCGATCCCATCTTGCTCTTGACGGTGTTGATCAATTGCCACTCTGACGTTTCTCGACCACCGTCGTCCCTGATGGGTGACGATGCCTATCTTCCCCGCTCATTATCTGCCGCCGGAAAGCGGAGATAATCCGAGTTCGGGCACGCGCTGTGGACATGTGAGGATATATATACCAGCAACCCAACCCAATAGTACGTGCATTCCATTCCACCACCCGCACTCTATCAACTGCAAAACCCGCGTCTTCACTAGCACCCGATTCTTTTCCATTTTTACTTGCTCTGAGCTTTGTCTTTTCTTCAGTTCTTAACAGTTCTCGGCGATGGATGTGGAAGTTGCGCAAAACCTCGATAAGGATGACCAGTTGCTAGTGGCACTTGGGTATAAACCCGAGCTCAAACGAAATTTCTCGGTCATTCAAGTGTTTGGAATTGCATTCAGTATTATGAGTTTGATGCCATCTATAGCATCGAGTCTCAGCTTCAACCTACCTGCTGGAGGAGCAGGCATGACTTGGGGGTGGATTGTGCCCTCCGTATTTATCTTTTCAGTTGGCATGGCAATGTCAGAATTGGGATCTGCTATGCCAACTTCTGGGGGCTTATATTGGTGGACGTTTCGGTTTGCACCCAAAGTCACCAAGCGACCCCTTAGCTTCCTGGTGGGGTATGCCAATACCCTGGGACTGACTGGAGGGTTCATTTCGATTGACTATGGGTTTGCGAAGATGGTACTGTCCGTCGCATCGCTGGTCAACCCATCGTACGAGCCAACGCTTCCTCAAACTTATGGAGTGTTCGTGGCGTGTGTAATTTCTCACGCTATTGTGGGGTCCCTGGCTACAAGAATCGTATCCAAGCTACAAACCTTCACCATTGTCCTAAATATGGCGGTCATTGTGATTACGATTATCGCGCTGCCGATTGCAAGAAGGGACAACCTGAACAGTGGGAAATTTGTGTTTGGTGACACCACGAACCTCACTACCTGGCCGTTTGGTTGGAGTTTTATTATTGCATGGCAGGCAGCCATTTGGACGATTGGTGCATTTGACTCGTGCGTACACATGTCTGAAGAGGCCAGCAATGCTGCTACAGCGGTCCCTGTAGGAATCTTACTCTCAATTGGGCTTTGCGGGATCCTGGGGTTCTTGATTCAGGCGGTGCTAGCGGCCTGTATGAGCACAGATTTCACCGCAATTTTGAATTCTAAATTCAACCAGCCAATGGCTCAAATCTACTATGACGCGCTAGGGCGGGAGTTCACGATTGCAATGATGATCCTTCTGTTCATTATCCAATGGTTTATGGGTATGTCTATTATCATCGCTGCATCTAGACAATGTTGGGCATTTAGTCGAGACGGCGCGCTGCCATTCTCGAACTTTCTCCGAGTAATCAATTCCAAATTGATGGTTCCTGTGCGGGCGCTGTGGTTTATTTCTGCTTGCGGTCTTGTGATTGGTCTCCTAACCTTGATCAATGACGCATCGCAATCGGCCTTGTTCTCGCTCGCTGTTGCATCCAATGGCCTGGCATGGATGATTCCCATTGCTTGCCGACACATTTTTTACAAAAAGGACGACATTGTCCCGGGACCTTTTTTCCTTGGCCACCGGCTTTCAAGAATCAATGGTATGATTGCGTCCATTTATCTTCTATTCGTGATCATCGCAGTCGCTCAATTCCCCACCGCCGGTCCTAACCCCACGGCCGAGACCATGAACTATAACTGTGTCATCAACGCAGCAGTTTGGTTTGGCGCTCTGGCCTATTACTTTATCGATGCTCGCAAATGGTTTGTCGGACCCGCCCAGACAATCGACGACGCTACTTACGAGTACAATCATGGTATTGTTGTCCAGAATGGAGCGACTGAAGCTGATGCAAAGGAACAAGATATGAAGGATCAAACTGTAATTTCATAGCACTAAGAAATACTGCTAAAGGTTAAATGCTTACTGTGATGTCGCGTCTACTATCCCTATATTCGTTCATACTCTTAAAAATCGTTTATATATACTTTCTGGTGCCAATTTCCAGGTTCTGCTATAGCAGAACATGCATCCCGTGTTCCCGTGTTCCGTGGCCCAGGAACCTTGAGCCAATACCAGTCCCGGTCCTAGCATATATATGCTGACGGCACCACCCCAGTGCCACACCAGGAAGGAGTTGATCAGGGGAATTGATTGATTTTTTTTTGTATAAGGGTACTCACTCACTCATCCCTTCTTCATCACTGGAATAAGACGACGCCGGAGATGCCGTTAGCACTAGAGAATCAAGTTGTCAAAAGCTGCTGGAGATCCCAATTAGCGAGGTAGTCGAAATCTGCGACAGGGCACAAAGGCAGCGATCCCAACAAGGTACAGAAACTGTCATCAAACCGGAACTTTCTACTGCGCTCAACAATCTGAGATGCTCTTTCTTTCGTTTCAATCCCCAACGTAGAGGGTCGGGTCAGACTTTCTTCGGTTCCCCCCTCCGCAGTGATCTCCATTGAATTTCCACTTTGACGAGATTATTACCATATCGAGCTTATCGATGCTCTTCTTCTTCTTCTTCTTCTTCTTCTTCTACTTCTACCTCTACTTCAACTTCTACTTATTCACCTATTGTCGCAAGTGCTGCTCTTACTCCTGACGTTTCTCCTTCTCGGATCCTGCAGTCGCTTTCGTTACTGCTACCAGTAGACGCGGCAGGGTCGATTTGGGGAGCCGATCAAGACTAGCCCCCATGACTTATAGAAAGGGAGTGTGAGTTCTCACTAGGTACTCATGACGATGCTTTCAATAGGGCCATGGTAATTGTATTATTAATTCCGGTCCGCACCTCAATCTCAGTAACTTCACTACCCTAATCAAGCTCGACTCGACCTAGGTACTTGGTAGATAGTGAAATTTGTCTGTAATGACAGTCACTCGGGGTACCACTGCTCCAAGGTTTTAAGCAGTCTCAAATCAGGTATATAGCGCTTGCTAGCATGATCGATAAACACAAGCTGAATCTTCCTGCTCTTCCTTGTTGAACTGATCAGTGAAATTTGGGAGCGCCTCTTGGCCCTTGCCTGACGATGATCACGACTTGGGCGCTCAGCCTTCAGCTGCGGTTCCTTGGGCATCTGATTGCATTGCACTTTGGGCCGTAGGGATGAGAGTAGCGAGTGAAGGCTATCAATGGACGCCTGGTGAATTCAAGTTAATTAAAATACGGAAAGTTAAATATAAAATATCGCTAACGATCACTGCTTAGATTGCTGCTACCCTGGTCAGCAGTCTCAATATGGATTGGATCCTTCTCCTTGCTGGACACCGGCAACAACTCAGCGGGCCCATACTTCTTCTCAGATAGTCGCTCAAACATCTCATCAATCTGTTCAAGAGTGAGGTTTGCCGTCTCAACGTAAAAAAAGTATACAATTGGAGAGAACGTAAACGTTAGCACCGCATAGATGATGTAGTACTTCCATCCCAGATTCTTGATTCCAACTGGAGTCACCAGCACCACACAGTAGTTTGAAATCCAGTTACAGGCACTGGCCAAAGACCCACCAAGATTTCGATACACTTGGGTGTTGACTTCGGCGGGGTAAACGTAGGGAGTCGCGTTGACGCAGATAGCAAAGATCGTGTTATAGAAGAACATGAATGCCACTGCCATGAACTGGGTCGGCCGAGTTCCAACTGAAAGACCGACGGTGATGATAACAAAGCAGATGCCCTGTAAGAACAGGCCGATAGCCATCGTCAGCCTTCTCCCATATCGATCAATGGTCATGAGAGAAAAGAAGGTGAAGAAACTCAGGTTCATGGAGTTCACTGCCGATAGCACCAGTGACATGGAATGCGACATGTGAGCAGAACTTTCAAGAATGGTAGGAAGATAGTACAGTACCATGTTGATTCCACTGAACTGAGCAAACATTTGAGACGACGCACCGATGATAATTCGTCTCAAACTCTGGAGCCGGTCTTGCTTGAATAGATCAGAGAATCGCAACTTGGCTCTTGTTTGTCGTTCATGCTCAACTGATGCAATAACATTGAGTTTCATTGCCGTCACTTCCTCTGACCCTACAGGCAGTGCCATCAATCGCGAGAACGAGATTTCTGCCTCGTCGATCCTATCCTTCGAAATTAACCATCGCGGAGATTCAGGCAAATACAATGCCATTGAGAACGCAAGGATCGGGAAGATGATCTGTAACGCCACTGGGAATCGCCATGAAACTGAACTGGTAGAGTTTCGGAACCCGTAGTTAATCCAAGAAATGAGCACGATTCCAAAATCTACCAACCCTAGCTGAACCACCAACTTCTTGCCTCGAGACTTCGCCGAGGCAGTCTCGGATTGCCATACTGGGATAACTGAACACAGCATTCCACATCCTATTCCCGCAATGGCTCGGCCAAAGATGAGCTGAATAACATTGTAAGAAGAAGCCTGGAGTACCCCTCCAATAATATGGATCGCAGTTCCAGTGAAGATAACACGCCGGCGACCAAGCTTCTCGCCCACGAAGGCAGTAACTACCGACCCCAGAAATGATCCAAGGTTGAAAGTGGCAGCAATGTGTCCAGTAAGAGTGGCTCCAGGATGATTGAAGATGTTCAAGAAATTAGGGTTGACCAAGATCCCTGAGAACAACCCGTCGTCATATCCGACCATGAGGAACCCGAAGGCACAGCATATTGTGATTTGTCCAGAGATACCGAACCAACGCTTGTATTCAGGAGTCTTCATCGTTGTGATTTCATTTCGAACTGAAGTTTTGGCTGCTTGATATAGGACAGGGTCTCCATGCAAAAATGCGGGGGAACCTTTCCACCGGGTGTCGAAGAGGAAGTCGCAGCGAGAACGGTCGGACCAGTCGGGGTAGCTGCAGATGTGAGACATGCGGGGAAATCTCATCCGAATCGAGCGTGATCCGGCGGAGCGACGTGGGATATATAGAAAAGTACTGGCGCCGCCATGGGGTTCCTCTTTAAACAAGCTAAGGATGAATTTGGATAACAAGGTCTATGTGGTCACGGGAGGTTCTATGGGGATGGGCCGGGAAATTGCTCTGGCAATTGGTCGTGCTGGGGCAAAAGTCGTAGTAAACTACTACCCCGACAACGACATCCAAGCGGCTCATATCTCTAGCCTGCAGGACGAGTTTGCGACCCTTCACGGCAAACCGGATACACTTCTAACTGTTTGCGGAGACATTTCACTCAAGAAAACTTCTGATACTTTGGTCAGACAGGCGGTAGACAAGTTCGGCCGGATCGATGGCTTGGTATGCAATGCCGGTATCTATCCACGATCCGAGTTCAGCTCTACCCCGGAGGCATTGTACCGCAAGACCATGGGGATCAATCTCGATGGCACATACTTTGCAACCCAGGCAGTAGGCGCCTACATGCAAAGCGAGGGGATTGCGGGGTCAATTGTCGGAATCTCATCCATGACGGCACTATCGGGCGCGGGGCTGCTGGTCCACTATACTGCGTCGAAAGCTGGGGTGATGTCAGTGATGAACTCGGCCGCAGTGGCCCTAGGACCATCTGGAATCCGGTGCAACACTGTGTTGCCAGGTACTTTTGATACTGAGGGGAATCATGCCGATCTACAGAACGAGGAATATTCCAAAGATATGCTTAGTCGAATCCCGTTGCGCCGGTTCGGCAAGCCTAGCGACATTTCTGGACTGGTGCTTTTTCTGCTATCCGATTTGTCCGCATACATGACCGGATCGCATCTTGTTATTGACGGTGGAGCGTTGATGTTCAATCAATGACGATCTTAGGGCCCTGCGAAGCATGCAATTTAGAGAACTGTAGCAATATAGAACGTCAATCAGTTGAATGTTAGTACAACCATTAGAGTAACTGCCATTGGCACAGCATTGCAACGATGATGCCTAGGCCTCCTTACCTTGAATGCTCACAGCTACTCCAAATTCCCCATGTGGTGATCAAGTTTGCATTGCCCACTCCACAAAACCAATTGGGCTCCCAGACACAGGTCTGTTGGGGTCACATGCCTCCTCAGCTTGACATTTACCCCACATTTCGTGAATACTCCAATTCGCACACTCGTCTACTCTGCTTCCAGCAATCTCTTCGGATCCGGTCCCCATCAGTTGACCGCTCGCTGACCGGGGCGCGATTACCCCACACTGCCTAACGGGCATGGTTACTTTTTCCAACCCACTCTTCCCCGCAGTTCTGTACGCGAGCCCTGCAGCCACTCCCGCGGTTGTGATATCCCCATATAAAGTCCGGTGGAACCCCAGATTACCCCAGATTGCGCCGCCGGACATGACATCTAAGAGGATCCGTCGCGCTTGTGCTCGATGTAGGAAGCAGAAGCTGAAATGTGATGATCTCAGGCCCTGTGTGCTGTGTGCTCGAGCTGGGGTGAACTGTGAGGAGCGATCAGACCATGAGCCCAAGCGAAAAGAACCCCAATCAGACCCCCACCCAGCAAGGAGAGACTCTATCTACGGCCGGCAAGGCATTGAGAATGAGGACGTCCACGATGCCCCCAAAAGACGGGCAGATGTTTCCGCTGAGTTGCTACGTTCAAATACCCTAGGCACTGAGTTGGGCCGACCGCAGAGCTCGGATATCCGGTTCGACCGTGATGCTCAGCCCACTAGAGTGGAAAATCAGCTGGAGCCGCCCATTCGTGTCGACCAGCCTGCTGAGCTTTGGCCGAAGCGAGCCAAAGTTTCTGAACCCTCCTGCCCCGCCGACACCCCCCGGTCGGTGCGAAGTGAACATAGCCAGCATTCAATTTTGACTCCTGAGTCCCCTGAAGTCGAAGCTGAAAGTACAACGGTAAAGCCGAGCTCGGTCCTGGAATTGACTGAGAGGGTGCTTAGAATCAACCATGTGGCAGCTCTATTCAAACCAGATGAGCCATCGTCAATGATTGGAGGCATACCGGAGACTAGGGCTGGGTTGGCCCCACTCTCAAACTTTATTGGATCGCCAATCCCCCCACGACCGGTACTAGACGCGCTGGTGGATACTTATTTTGCATCTGTCAATTGGCTTATGAATGTTATGATTGAGTCACGGTTTCGCCAGCGGTTTCACCAGCTCATGTCCTGCGACTATGTCAATCGCAACGAGCAGGGGTTCGCAACTCTGGTCAGTGCTATTATGTTAATTTCTGCTAGAGTTGCAACTCCCGTTACGAGAAGTCAGTTTCCTGAAATTGACTTCTGCAGACTCGAGGCGACCTTCCAGCAACTATCGAGCAGCCGGTTTTTAGATATGATTTCGCTTACTGAGCTCGAGACGGTTCAGTATGGTGTCATCTATGCTACTTACCACTTGTACTACGGCACCCCAAGTCTGGCGTGGTCGCTAATCGGGGCGACTCTCAAAGTTGCAGTGGCTTGCAGACTCCACGTAGAACCGCCGGAGGGGATGCCTGTGGTGCTTAAGGACGAGCGTCGACGATGCTGGCTGTCACTCTATGTTACTGATCGATATTCATGCATGGCGTATGGGTGCCCTGTTGGCATTTCGGACCGTGATATCACCGCAATGTGCCCGTTTACAGACACTGCTGAGATGGAAAAACACGCCAATGAGTCACCCCTTAATCTCTACTACGTCAAAAAATACCAATTGTACCAAATTGCCTCGGAGATAGTGGAGACTATCTATAATCGTGACAAGGTCGAAATTGTTTCGCTTCAGCAGACACTAGGGGACCTTTACAAAAAGCTCCAGCGATTTTATGAGACAGTTCCTGACAATTTGTGCCTCGAGCGGTTAGAAGATTTGGCGCCAGATGCTGACTATGTCACCCGGATGCTCTGGCTCCAGGCCCTTGCGCTCACAATGGCTTTTGAGAATATTCAGGTGATGTTATTGCGACCATTCTTAGCTGTCAAGGCAGCCAGAGCCCAAGCTGGCACTCAAACCAACAGCGGTGTCGATTCAATCGTACTTACCAGTACGCGTAGATGTATCCATTCGGCGCTTCGCACCTCGCACCTTCGCAATTATCCTGTTCTTATTAATACTGCCCTGGCCACACATGCTGCGTCCTTTTTCAGTCATCACATCTTCACTGCCGGAGTCGTGCTGTGCATGTCGATTATTATGGATCCATTAAGCGAGGACATGTACGAAATCAAGATGGGGATTCAGAGAATAATTGCTATTCAAAAACAAATGGCCGATAATGGGCGGGTCAGCCAACAGTCGCTTGACATTCTAATCGAGCTCACAAAGATGGCATTTTCGCGGGAAATGGTGACGATAATTCAGGAACAAGACCCAGACTCGGAGTTGCCTCAATCTGAGTGGACGCCTTATCAAAGTGAGGGTCTCGTAAACTTGCTTAACGAGGTCCCAGACGAGATCTTCCAAACATCGTTGCTGCCAGACTCCTGGTTGAAGGATTTGGAAGACCTAGCATCAGGAGCCTAGAGTAGACCCTGTTAACGCAAATCATGATACTGCCCTCCAATCGCTGTTTTTCATTATTTCAGGACGCATCACGGGTGCGCCATGAATTGGAATGACACCTACCTAATTTATCTAATGTATTGTTGCTGTATCTAAACACTTTCCAGTCAGACGGCCCCTCATAGCCAAACCCATAGCCTCTTAATGCCTGCAACCGGTCAAGACCCCCCTCCCCCCTCCGGAAAATACTCCCATTGATTCTAATGGCCTAAAGTATCAACTCAGTGTTATTACCGCACACCCAAACAGCCCTCTATCTGTCTATCCGTGGTGCCCCCAAAGGCTCTCCCGGAAGCCCCCGCCTAGGCTCGGATCTGACCCCACCTGTATGCAGCACTGTCTCACCCCGCACTGCTGCCGCTTACCGTTCACCCTCCACCGCATCCCCATACACTTCCGGTGGAGCTGCAGTTCATAAAAGAGAGTCTGCTCGCTATGACCTGCTACCTCTCGTTGCACTAGCACTGTTGTAGTTCGCGATGGAACCAAGACTCATCATTATCGGCGCTGGCGTGTCCGGCGTCGCCATGGCCTGTAAACTTAAGGACATGGGATACCATAATTTTGTCATCTACGAGCGAGAAAAGGACTTTGGCGGAACCTGGTTCTTGAACACCTATCCGGGGGTAGGCTGTGATGTAGACTCACACTACTACTCGTTCTCATTCAACCTCAACCACAACTGGTCGCGGCGGTTTGCCGGCCAGGAGGAGATCCTTAAATATGTGCGGGAGACTGCTGAAAAATGGGACATTCCTGGCCATATTCAAACCAGCATTGATGTGGTGGCAGCGGAATGGACTGGGGAATTGTGGCATGTTACGCTGCGAAACAACGCCACCGGTGTCGAGTTTAGCAGAGACGCAGAGATGCTGGTATCCGCAGTCGGGGTGTTTCGCGACCCTCGTGATTGCACTATTCCTGGTCTGGAGAAGTTCAAAGGGCCCGTCATCCATACTGCCAAGTGGGACAATTCAGTCGACCTGGAGGGCAAAAGGGTGGCGGTTGTAGGAAACGGATGCTCAGCTGCTCAGCTGGTGCCGTCAATTGCACCTAAAGTCAAGAGTGTCGTGCAGTTTCAGCGCACCCCGCAATGGTTCTTTGTCCGACCCAACCGCCCGTTTACTTCGTTTGAGAAGCTTGCATTCAAGTACGTCCCTTTCTGGGAGAAGCTGTACCGGTTCTGGCTCTTCTACGACACTGACTCGCTGCACACCTTGTACTTGTCGGACACTCCCTACCAGCGAAACTCGCGGGCACGAGTCCAGGAAGTTGCCAAGCAGTACATGCTGAAAACTGCGCCCAAGAAGTACCACCACATGCTACTGCCTGACTTTCCATTGGGATGCAAACGCCGAATCTTCGACCCGGGGTACCTAGAGTCTCTGCACCGCGAAAACGTGCTGTTGACCACCGACCGGATAGTCGAATTTACTGAGTCCGGATTCAAGACAGAATCCACGGATCTAGACTTTGATCTCGTCATCCTTGCGACAGGGTATAAGGTCCAAGATTTCTTGCAGCCAATGCATATCGTTGGCAAGAATGGAGTCAGCTTGAACAGACACTGGAAAGAGACTGGTGGTGCTCAGGCGTACAAGGGAGCATTTGTATCTGGCTTCCCCAACTTTGGTATCGTATTTGGTCCAAACTCATTCCCAGCCCACAACAGTGCCTTATTCACAAACGAGGTCACTTGTGAGTTTATCATCAAGACCATGATTAAGCCTATTTTGAATGGTGATTTCAAGGAGATTGATGTCAAGGAAGCGGCCGAGATCTATGACGCTTCTTACAACCAGCGCAAATTGAAGGGCACGGTGTGGAGCAAAGCTTGTGCAAGTTGGAATGTTAATGAGAGTGGACGAAACACCACATCCTATCACGACTATGCATTCATGTTTTGGATGCGTCAACTGTGGCCAAAGTGGAAAGATTTTGAGACTGAAGGCGGCAAGGGGACTCATCCTACTCATCCATTGGTTAAGGCATTGAGGTATCTAGGAGCTGCGAGCACCATTGCCATTGTGGGCTACGTGTTGAAGCTCAGGGCAGTATTTTAGGCCGATATAGCGCGTAAAGGTTAGATCCATAATTGTGGAGTAAGACTAGCATCTCTTCCGAGGCTGGTACCGGATGTATACTGTGAAGATAGATATAATATAGGAAAAACATGACCTTAACACGGGCACCTTTCAGGACTACTTCTGAGTAAGTCAATATAAATGCAGGCCTACACTCCATACAATTCCCCCGGTATGCCTTGGCCTGCTTCAGCACGTATAGCTCTAGGTGCTTTGTAGTTCCGCCTTGGCGGACCATGCTTTCTTTTAGCATCCCACACTCTCATCCCGCATTACCCCACACTACCCCGCATTATTTTACTGCTCATAGCCGCATCATGGATCCGGTGGAAATCAGAGGCTGGGGAACTACATAGCATTTAGCTAGGACCAGCAAAGCTTCTCCGCGGGCGAACCTTAACTTTTCAAATCCAGTACCACCACTTATCTACTTTCAATGCCATTCCCTACGTTCGCTGAGTTACCCCCTGTTGAGGGAATGCCCACTGGGTGTGCCTGGGGCGTGTTTGATACCGACCAGAAGGATCACTTAGGCACAATTAATCACCTTACTAAAGAAGTCGTACTCGAGGCCAAGGACGAAGTTCAAACTGGAATTCATGTGTCTCTAGACTGGCCTTTGGACGCGTTGAACCCGCCGTCGTTTGGCCGAGAAAAGTTTGAAATGACTGTACGCGACAACGGGGATACATCCTGCGATGATATACTGCATTTCAATCCTCAAAGTAGCAGTCAATGGGACAGCCTACTCCACGTCGGGTATCAGGAACAGAAATTGTTTTACAATGGCAACAAGCTTGCCGATATTGTCAAGCGTGAACCAGAAATCCCCTCGGGCATCGACTCATGGGTCAAGCGTGGAGGAATTGTGGGGCGCGGAGTGCTGCTTGATTTTGCTGCGTACGCAAAGAGGCACTCTATTAAGTACAACCCAGTGGAGCGCGTTGGAATTACCATTGAAACACTGGAAGAGATTGCTCGAGAACAGAAGCTGGAGTTCAAAAAGGGTGACATTGTTTTAGTGCGAACTGGATTCACTGAGTGGTATGAGGGGGCGCCCCAGGAGGAGAGACTAAAGATCAACGGTGGCAAGCTCATTGGTGTTGAGTCCGGAGCTGAGTCTGCTGCTTGGTTCTGGGATCATCAGTTTGCTGCGGTAGCCGGCGACAATCCTGCATTTGAGGCATGGCCACCCAAGAGCCGAGACTACCACTCTCTTCACTTCTACTTTTTGCCCATGTTTGGCATGCCAATTGGCGAGTTGTGGGACTTGAAGAAATTGGGAGAGACTTGTGAGAAGCTAAACAGGTACTCATTTTTGTTCACCAGTGCCCCATTGAATGTACCGAACGGGGTGTCGTCCCCACCCAATGCTTTGGCCATTTTCTAGGCACGCCATAGACCACAACACTACTATACTGCAATATAGACCACAGCTGCCGAAAGACCCAGAATTACGTTTACAGCACATTCTCCACGATGCCGAAAATTAATTTAAGGTCTTCATTCGATACCTAAATACTCTATATCAATGCTGCTCTTTGCCATTAGTAGCGGATCCGTTGACATACCCGTTTGAGATTCCATTGGCAACAGCTCCGTTAGCAGCGTTGACTCCTGGCCCACTAGACCGGATAAGAACCTTGATCACCTCGTCCCCATCCCTCCCTGTAGCTTTCTCAAACGCCTTTGCGGCATGCTCAATCTCAAATCCATGCGATACTAATGATTTGACATCTACCATTCCGGTACGAACTAACTCGATTGCCTGAGTATAGGTGTTGGCGTACCGGAATACCCCAACCAAGTTAACTTCTCTCAGGGCAGCATATCCCAAATCAACAGTCTGGATTGGAGTGCCGAACCCCACCACCACCACTTCACCCGCTGGGGCAGTCAGGTTAATAGCAACCGTAGTGCACACCGGGACGCCAGTACATTCCATAACCACATCAGCTTCGGTCACATCATGCTGCTCCATGAGCGATGTCGAAATGCTTCGAGCGTACTCGATATCATCCTGATCCTTGACTCGAGGCGGTACAACGAACGCTGCGTCGGCAATATAACGCTTGGCAAACTCTACTCGACTGACTTGAGTGTCCACCATTGTGATCTTAGTTGCGCCGGAGCACTTGGCAACTGCTCCACAGAGCAGACCAATGGGCCCCGAGCCAATGATTGTAACTGAGTCGCCAGCTCTAATATGAGATCGGTTGATTGCTTGTAGTGCGACTGACAGCGGCTCCATCATTGCACCTTCGTCATACGACACGCCGGGTGGCAGCTTGTGACAAAAGTCGCTCTCATGGCAGTAGTACTGCTGAAGCATACCCTGAACGTGGGGGTATCTCTGGGCAGATCCAGTGAATCGCACTTCCTTGCACAGGTTATAGACGCCCTTCTTGCAAAGGGAGCATTTTCTACAGGGCACCTGAGGTTCCACCGCGACTTGATCTCCCGGCTTAAGATGTGTAACGTCCTTGCCAACAGCCACTACTAGCCCGGAACCTTCATGGCCAAGCACCAATGGCTCCTTGACAGCAAATGTACCGTTTCTACCATGGAAGTAATAGTGCAAATCGGACCCACATATGCCCACAGACTTAATTTCCAATTGCACCTGGCTGTCTCCTGGGTCCACGGTAGGTACTTGGCGAAGCCCGAGGTCCTTAGGGCCACTCAGCGCGACTGCTTTGTGTGTCGAGAGAGTCATGCCAATTCAACACCCCAGAAGCGATGCGTTCCGAAAGTGCGCGAGGAGTATATAACTACGAGCATCCGGTGGAGACCAAATTGCGGGGTAAAAAGTAACTTGATCTGAAAAAAAGAAAGAAGTTGCGAAGCGGCGGGTTGGGAGATCAGTGGGATAGATGATAATCGTAGTCGGAACTGAGATAGTGGGTAGGGGTTGATAGCGTCGGGTAGTGAGTTTCGGATAGTAAGCCTCGGATAGTGCGTTCCGGGATTGGGTATTCGCCGGGTCTGCAATTCCAAAAGTAACTGCCTATCGCTTTGTGGTACTCTAGTAGTGCTGAAAGGATAGCGAAAACTGATTGATTAGATAAAGTACCGATTGCGATTGATATATGCTTAAATACGTTGCCAATGAACCAATCTCTTGCTATGACTATTGGCACTCAAGTAGGTCTGAACTCTCCCCGCAATTCTCTTTGGATCCAGTCCAAATCGAATGTAGTTGCTGGGCCCAGTAGCACTGAAGCCCCATCCTTTCATGCCAATGCTGGCGGTGCAGTACCGAGACCATATGGTGGGGATGTATGGCTCGACACTGATGACCTCGACAGAACCAAGCACCGAATCTTTGTATTCTTCCGATTGCTGGTCAAATCTAAAGATGCAGGGCATGCTAACGACACGGGCCTCAACTCCTTGTTCAGCCAGAAGTTTGGATGCCTCAATTGTAAGCGACAGCTCGGATCCAGAGCTCACCAATGTGACGACAGCAGATTTGTTCTCCTGGACAACGTACCCTCCTTGAAGCGTCTTGTTCCGATTGGTTCCCTCTACTACTGGCATCGCATCTCGAGCTAAAGACAGCATGGAGGATCCGTGAGTGTACTCAAACGCCAGCTGCCATGCACCAAGGATCTCTTCACCGTCAGCTGGCCGAATGTATTGTAGACTAGGCATTGTGCGAAACAACGAGTCCAATTCGACTGCCTGGTGAGTGGGACCATTCTGGCCCTCGGCAAAGGAGTCGTGGGTGGCGATATGGATCACCTGCAGCTCACTGAGGGCTCCCATTCTCACTCCAGGGGCTGCGTACATGTAGAACATGAAAAAAGTAGCAGTGAAGGGGATGAAAGTGCCTTTGTTATAGGCTGCAATGCCGTTAGAAACTGCAGCCATTGCATGTTCTCGAATCCCGTAGCGAAGAAACCTGCCCGCGGGGTGGTCCCTGTCGAAGATTAGGTCTGCCTTATCCCCAATTTTGGTCGGGCCGGATAAGTCTGCGCCCCCACCAATAAACCAGTCGTTCTGGCCAAAAATCTGGCCAAGAAGCTTTCCGTTTACCTCACGAGTCGCAATAGGGCCCTGTGGGAGCTCAAAATTGGCCAGCGCTTCTCGGTAACTATTGAAGTTGCCATCGATCCGGTCTCGGAGTTGGGAGTATTCCTCAGGGTACAGCTTACTGTACTGGCTCAATTTCTCGTTCCATTGTTTCTCAGCAATGGCACCCTTAGCACTAGCCTCTGCAAAGTACTGTCTGGTCGCCGGGGTCACATAGTGTGTCTTTGGCACTGCCCCAGCCGCGTCGACCTCGCTATGGACTGTCCACCGGTCGGCATCTTCCTGAGAGAAATTGCTATGGTGGCATCCTGCTGTGCCAGCTTTGGCAGTAGCATATCCAATTGTAGTATGAACATTGATGAAGGTCGGCTTGCCGTTGCGGGCCTCTTGTGCCTCTCGCAGT
Source organism: Blastobotrys peoriensis (assembly GCA_003705735.3). Taxonomy (NCBI): domain Eukaryota; kingdom Fungi; phylum Ascomycota; class Dipodascomycetes; order Dipodascales; family Trichomonascaceae; genus Blastobotrys; species Blastobotrys peoriensis. Next base: position 55,071 of record PPJJ03000038.1, on the reverse strand, counting down.
GCGTCCACAATAGGTCCCACTCGAGTGTTGCCGTCTGCAACTTCAATCACGTTCCATCCACAAGCCTTCATCTTGCCATTGACGTCCTCATTAAAAGTCCAGTCTAGTGGCCCGTCGCATGTCACAGCATTGTTGTCGTAGATCAGCACCAAATTATCTAGCCCCAAGTGGCCCGCAAGCGAAATCGCCTCTAGCCCGACCCCTTCCTGTAGGCAAGCATCTCCGGTGGTACACCAGATCTTGGACTCAATAATGTCAAGACCAGGCTTGTTGAACTTCCCCTGCAGGTTCTTGGATGCAATTGCTAGCCCAACTCCATTGGCAATGCCCTGGCCCAGTGGTCCAGTGGTGATCTCAACACCGTCGATCTCAATTTCGGGGTGGCCATGGCACAGAGTGGTGTATCCGTCGAGTTTGGCGCTAGCGTATCCCCTCAATTCATCCATTGTCATGGCCGTATACCCGGCCAAGTGCAGCATCACGTATTGGAGTATGGCTACATGGCCATTTGACATCAAGAACCGGTCGCGATCAAACCAGTTTGGGTTCTTGGCGGAATATCTCATAATGTGCTTCCACAATGCCACTGCCAATGGAGCCATACCAATAGCGGAGCCACCATGACCGCCACCATGTTGTCGACAACAATCAATTACTAACTTCCTTACTTCGGCTGCAGCCCGTTCATCTGGCCCCAGGCTGGACTTTAGGTTGCTGACGGTTGCCGGGGATTGGCCGTTTGCAGTCTCCACAAACACAGTCATTGTTAATGGGAGTTCAATCTATCCCGTCGCTGCTCTCTGCGTATCTGGCGGCGCTTTGTGCCCTCCGCATAGCTGCCTCTACCTTTATACCGTCTCCACGAATATCCACCGGACGTCTCCACCGGGATCCTGATCCGGAGTACACCTCGGACCGGAGCCACAGCTGGGGCAAGCAGGATCATACTTCGGGCCGGCCCGATTTAGGAAACCCGTCGGAGGGTCCCCACACATACCCCACATTTCTAGCTTAAATCCAACCTGGGGGAAGGATAAATCAGGGTCTTACCTAGAGGTTAAAGCTTTCTGCCCACTAATACCGACAAATCCTTGCCTCAATATGATCAAATCACCCTGGGGATCGATTGTGGCTCCGGACGTTAACCTTGGCCAATTAGTAACGACCAGTGCTCATCTGGCAGCTAATCCTCACAAGCAGATCCTGATTGACGCATCGTCGGAAGAGTTTCTCACTTCGTCCCAAGTGATCTCATTAGCTTCCACGGTCGCGTATGTTCTCAGGACACAATACGATATCTTTCACAATGATATTGTCGCCCTATGTACCCAAAACTCCATCATGCTCCCTCCCATCCACTACGGTATTTTGTACAGAGGTGCTGCGGTAAGCCCATCAAATATCGCTTACAATCTCAACGAGGTACACCACCAAGTGTCGACGACGAAGGCTAAGCTGTTTATTGTCTCGAATGAGAAGCTGGGGGAATTAGGAGGACTTGAATCCGTCAAAGCTCGGCTAGGATGTGAGGTGAGCACTCTAGAGGATTTTGTATTGGCAGTGAAGGCAGCTGAAGGCAATGCCTCGGCACAATCTGAGAACACAATTGAACTTCCGGCTGGCCAGACCTGGTCCTCACAGCCAGCATACTACATTTTCTCGTCAGGTACCACTGGCATGCCCAAAGCAGTCACTACATCGCATGGGAACATTGTCGCAAATTGCTACCAGCAATGGAAGCCAGCAGGCGACTTATACTCCACCGACCGAGTGTTTGGTGCAGTTCTTCCGATGTCGCATATATTTGGATTATCCAAATTCATCTACAGCACAGTGTACTTTGCTCCAACTCTCGTACTGTTTCCTAAGTACAATTTTGAGGGCCTGCTCCAGGCTATTTGTCGCTACAAAATTGAAGCATTGCATGCGGTCCCTCCGATATTGCTGGCGCTTGCAAAGAGCCCTCTGGTACAGAAATACCCAATTATGGACAGCCTAAAGGTAGTGATGAGTGGTGCAGCACCATTGAGCGAGTCACTAATTGAAGCTTTAAGAACCGGCTTAGGACTAAACGTCAAGCAGCTCTACGGGCTCACTGAGACATCGCCTATTACTCACTTCTTCACGTACGATCCTGCAGCATACAACCCTCAGAGTGTGGGCTGGTTGGCACCGTCATGTGAAGCGAGACTTGTCGATTTAGACGGTGCCGATGTTGCCCGGGGCGAACGAGGTGAGCTGTGGCTCCGAGGGCCTAACATTATGCTTGGATATTTCAATAACCCGGTGGCTACTGCTAACGCCATCACCCAAGAAGGGTGGTTCAAGACTGGGGATGTGGCCATTGTCGACAACACCGGGCAATTCTATATCGTCGACCGAGTGAAGGAGCTCATTAAGTCTAAGGGTCATCAGGTCGCTCCGGCAGAACTAGAGTCGATTTTGCTCGAGCATCCTGACGTCAAAGACTCTGCGGTTATTGGAGTTAACAATGCCGAAAGGGCGACAGAGGATCCTCGTGCTTTCATTGTGCTGGCCCCGCACTCGGCGACGCCTCCTATTGAAATTAAGAAATGGTTTGATGCCAAGGTCTCTCGACATAAGCGATTGAGCGGGGGCATTGTAGTTCTGGATGCCATTCCTAAGACTGCTTCGGGAAAGATTTTACGGAGACAGCTACGTGATCGCCAGAATGATATTGTCGTAGCAGAGTCCACTCCTAGATTGTAGACTAAATGAATACTAGACACTAGACAACTCAACCCACCAATGGCAGATGCCACAAGGTGATATCTCAATCTCACCATACGCAGTGAACAGAGCGCTAAGTGCCAAAATCATACCCCAAACAGTGCCAACAATGGCCCCCACATTAATAACTGGAAGCGCCTCCAAACGCTGCCTGTTCCGGTGGCTTCCACCGGATCTGAACCTGGATCGAAATCGGAAAAGCACGAAGTTTCTTTAAGTTCGGTGCTTTCGCAAAGGATTCCAGGCCCCAAGGTACTCAGAGCAACTAAGATGAATACAGATAACGGGGTTGGGTCAGTACGAATCCAATTGGATGTCAACAAGCTTTCTGCCTTCTTACTATCAAGTGACAGCGCTCAATTCGTCTTACCCATCAATGCCAAACAGTTTACCTTTGGCCAGTCAAACCCCTCGTACCAACTAACCGATGGACTCGGGAGAAAGTATGTGCTGCGCACTCAGCCAGCAGGAGAGCTGGTATCCAAATCAGCACACCGTGTGGACCGCGAATTTTATATGATGAGAGCGCTAAAGACAAAATATTTCCCAGTACCACAAGTTTTCGTCCTCTGTGAAGACACTTCGATTATTGGACGCGTATTTTATGTGATGGAGTTCATCCAAGGCAGAATATTTAGGGACCCCAGTTTCCCAGAGCTGAGTACTGAGAGCAAGCAGGAGTGCTGGAACGCAGCAACTACAACACTGGCCAGGCTACACAATGTAGATGCAAGATCACTGGAGCTGCCTCCACAATTCCATCGAACTTTTAGCAGTCATTTCCCCAGACAAGCCCGAACACTGAAAAAGATATCAGACGCCCAGGCGGCAGTTACTGTAACTTCAGGCGAGCGAATTGGCGATAGAGTAGGGGAGATCCCTAATATTTCTTCTATCTTAGGCTACCTCAAAACACACGAGCCTCCTGAAAGAGTTACAGTAGTTCACGGCGACTACAAAATCGATAACCTCATCTACCACCCGACCAAGAACGAAGTAATTGCGGTGCTGGACTGGGAACTGTGCACAATTGGACATCCTCTAGCAGACGTTGGTAATTTATTCCACCCCTTCTTCATCCCCAGGACCCTCAATTCACCGGTCCCAGGTATAGCTGAGGGGGGATCTTCAGACAGAGCTGCAGTTGAATCCCAGCTCAGATTGTACTCGTCAGTCGCAGGCTGGGATCCATCTCCGGTATTTGAGTACGCAATTGTGTTTTCTCATTTTAGGCTCAGTGTGATCACTCAAGGTATCAAGGCAAGGGTGCTGCAAGGACAGGCCTCTAATAAGGATGCAGCTAATATAGCATCTTCATTTATACCACTGGCTAGACTGGCCAGCAAGCTGTGAGGCAGCGCTGCTGCCCATTTCATACCTGCGAGCGCAATTAGATGAGTAAATAGATGAGCATATTTGGAGAGCGAATTCAAATCTTAGTCCGAGTATTTAAACTCCATGGGATCTCAGAATTCATAACTTTTCATGTTACACGTATACGTCACAATTAGTACATTAAGTGGAAGTTTCAATCACTCGTGGCGGCTTCTTGGTGTCTAGGCCAGTGACTCCATAAATAGAGATGGCGGCCAGACCCAAGAGAGCAGAGATGATCGCGAATACCATAGCGACTATTCCCCGCGCAGTGAAGCCATCTGGAAGGTTGGGCTGCTGAATGTTCTCTCCCTTGAGATCGAATAAGTCCTGGTCATTTCCGGCAGCATTACCCTTGGATGCCACATTCAAAGCAGCACACGAATCATAATGGTTCTGAGGAATAGTCAATGACTGCTGAAGTACATCGGGGGCTTCAAACATCGTCACCGCCAGACCTTGGGCCATATGCCAATCGATGTGACAATGGAACAGCCAAACACCAGGGTTGTCCGCAACGTATCTGATGACCACGCTTCCTTGAGGAGGCAGTACAATGGTGTCTCGGCGCATCGGGGTTTCTGGGAACGCAGTGTGGTTGTTGTCATCAAACGGGACTGGCGCTGGAAGGTCTGAGTAGTCATAGAAATGAGGTCCATAAGGGGGATCTCGACTCAACACTTGGAAGTTTCGACCGTGGAGATGGAAAGGATGTGTTCCAGTGTCATTGTTGTTGAGAACAATTTCCACCACCTCGTTGTGCTTGAGCACGAATGGGTGGGTGAATTCCCCATACACCGACACATCCTCACTGTCATTGCCTGCCGACAGCACCGTGTACAGCGACGGGACCTTGGGAATGGTGTAGGTAATGTTATTCAAAATGGCATAGTTGACTCCGTTGTCGAGATTCTGCATCACCACTGCAAGCTCAATTCGGTTCGTAGGGTCTGGGAAGATGCCAATGTGGTCAGCTGGGGTCAACGTGAAATCATCAAATGGCACCAATTCCGTACAGTCAGAAACAGTGATGTTGGCCTGTGGATAGGGAGCGCTGGAGTTGTACTCGAGCCAGTTCGTCTGGTTGAGCTGCAGATTAGAAGGCACTGTATCCAGAAGCACTGAATCGGCCACTGTCACAAACGGATAGTTACGGTCCGTTGAGTTCTTGGCCGTCACCAGGACCGCATACCGCTGGGCAACAGCGATGTACAGCATATCCGCTTCCTGTGGCTCAGTGTACACTCCATCAACCTCGACAATAGTGAAGTTGTGGTCCTCAATATAGAAGTACTGTGCCACAAATGCGCCAATGTTGATGAGTCGCAGGAGATAAGTCTTACCGGGCTCGAACGATAGTTTGGTATCCCCATGCGTGTCATTGACCAAGAAACCATTAGGAATGGGCTCTGCCCCTGACGGGTTGTACAGTGACAAGAATTCTGGTCGAATATCCATTGCCAACTCATGGTACCAGTCACTCATTGTGAGTGTGTACTCTTCATCGTACTTTGAGTCAAAGTATGCATCCTTGTCATGAACAATGAGCGCCTGACGGTACCCATCTGGGTAGCAGAAATCGGTATGGCAATGGTACCAATAAGTACCGTTCTGGTTGACTGTGAAGTTGTAAGTGAAAGTCGAGCCAGGCCCAATTGGGCACTGGGATACCATAGAAGCACCGTCCATCTCGGTAGTACCGTTCTGGAACATACCGTGCCAGTGAATGGTGGTGTTCTTGTTGCCAAGCGCATTGTACACATTCACTACCAGCTGGTCACCCTTGTCGACTTCAATCACGGGCAAGGGCCATTGATTGTTAATTCCCACCACCTGGCGGTCGGCGAGTCCGTCTGGGTTGGCGGTGACCCAAGTAACATTGAAGTCGTAAGTGACAGTCTTAGCCAGGGCCGAGCCCACTAACAGCACCAACAAGTAGGCTTGTGACCACATTGTGGAAAGTCTGGCGATTCAGGTTTTCAGGTTTGCACACTAGGGGTATGCGACTGCGGGCCAGGCTATAGTCTTTATACCAGACATGGGCGGATGCGGGAGCCGGGAGTTGGATATCTGATCAAATCTGATAATTCCGAACTCGGACTCCTACCATCGCCTGCATTACATTGCATTGACTGTGTGGGCACAACCTAGTTGGGCGCCCTTCATCTAGGGTTTCTTTTTTGCAGCGCTCTGACCACTCACAGTGGGGTGGTTGGCCCGCACCTTAGATCTCCGGATCCACCCGCCGTGGAACGGGCAGGAGAGCGAACCGGCCGCACAGGCAGGGAGTGGGTAACAAGGGCTTTTTGTGGGAGCAGCTGACACTAGGAGATGCCCCGCAGTTTCAGCTTTAAAACGGCAGTATATTTTTAGCACCTAGCTTATCTGATAACTTTCGATCTAGGAGGTTTGGCTCTCGGTTTCTCCACATCTTATCACTACTTGGCTTTGACTTGGTTTACTTGGCTTACTTGGCTAACTTGGCTTACTTGGCCCACTTGGCTTGGCTTGCGTAACTGTTGGGCCGGCCCAGAAATCCGTTTCACACGGTTTGCTGATCAGCAAATTATCAGATTGCGTAAGTTCCAAACTAGGGAATAAATTTTTTTTTACGCACATGCATGCAGTGCGAGTGAAACAGGCGACTCAAAACGGTCAATCAGATCCTTGTCGCTGATTGGGCGATCACCAATTGCTTCATCTATATCGTACTTAAAGACGACCCCCCACCCGAATCAGAAACTAGTCGCTAACAGGTGTGGTGAGGTTTTCGTGATGGCTAACGTATTTGCAGTCCAAGTTTTCTTCATTGTGTTTCGAGAATGCTTAGAAGCAACTGTTATCATCTCAGTGCTGCTAGCATTCCTCAAGCAAAGTTTGGGCCAGCCAGACCAAGATCGAAACCTGTATAAAAGGTTACTGAAACAGGTATGGTTGGGCTCAGCGTTAGGCATCCTGGTCTGTTTGATCATTGGCGGAGCCTTCATTGGTGTCTTCTACGGCCTAGGCCGAGATATCTGGTCCCAGTCAGAGGACCTGTGGGAGGGTATCTTCTATCTCCTTGCCTGTATTATCATCTCTATTATGGGTTTCGCATTGCTTCGAATCAACAAGATGAAAGATAAGTGGAAGGTCAAGATCGCCGAGGCCCTGGTATCTCAGCACCGAGCCGAGTCTGAGTCACGGATCTCGCGGTGGTCGAAGCGATACGTGATGTTTGTACTCCCTTTCATCACTACCATGCGAGAGGGAGTGGAGGCAGTGGTATTTGTGGGAGGAGTTTCTCTGTCTCTTCCTGCCACTGCATTCCCTCTGCCAGTTGTATGTGGCCTGATTGCAGGTACCGCTATCGGCTACCTGATTTATCGGGGAGGTAACCAGCTCTCGCTCAATATCTTTATGATTGTCTCTACCTGCTTCCTGTACCTGATTGCTGCCGGCATGTTCTCGAAGGCTATTTGGAGTCTTCAGTTCCATACCTTCTCAAGCAAGGTCGGAAGTGATGTGGCCGAGGCGGGGGACGGTCCTGGATCCTACAACATCAAGCAGAGCGTGTGGCATGTCAACTGCTGTAACCCAGAGACCAGTGGAGGGTATGAGATCTTCAATGCCCTATTGGGATGGCAAAACTCTGCCACTTATGGCTCTGTCATTTCGTACTGCATCTACTGGCTTGCCATCATTGTTGTGGTGGCCGGGATGCTCTTCCAGGAGCGATATGGCTACCTGCCAGTGATCACCCCGCTATTGAACGCTCTAGAGGGAGTACCGCTAATTGGTGCCTACATTAAGAAGAAGAGATCCAAGCCTGATGTCGATGCTGACGAGGCTCTAGCTCATGCCACCAAGATCTTCCACAAGAAAAACCAGATTCATGCCGGCGGAGATGCTGAGGGAGAAATCTTCAACAAGGCCGCTGAAGGTGAAGAGGCAATTGAGCTCAAGACTCCGTCTGCCGAGCGAGAACGAGCTTTGGAGCTCAAGGATACGACTACGAATTAACCTTAATAACTAAAAGCTAGCGAATCCAACTCGCCGCTGGCACGGAGATGTAGTTCTTACAATTAACATGAATGATGCGTGATACAAATAATGGCATTGGAGGACAGCTAGGCAAGTCTAAGAAATTATGCGATTTCAGTCTTGTAATGGCACGAGCAAGGTTGTTCATATTTCCCAGTTTCCCAATTGTTGCATTTTCGCTGTTACGGTCCGATACCACCTACGACTTCGACAACCAACAGCCGTGAATGCCAAGGGGCTTTTGCCCTATGCCCCGTGTTTTGAGCGACTAGCCCATTTTGACCCTTGCAGGATCGAGATCTGATCATATTGTGGCAACTTTAATTTTAAGCTCGCGTCAAGAACCGGGAACTTTATCAGATCTTGCGGATCATGAGGGCAGTGCAGCAATTGGGGCAATGAACGGACCAATCATTTCGCGCTGTTGCAGCTGATTTATCTGTGGGCGACTCCTCACACATGGTCAAGGAGCGAAACTCCATTGGATATCAGCGGAAGTCATTGCTCGCGACTTGCATTGGCACAGTATCCGCTGTTGTGTCCTGTGACGTTTCTCAGGGAAGCAACTTCAAATTCTGGCATCTCATCGCATCTTCTTGCGAACACTCATATCGCCTCGCAATAACGAGGACCAGTGGTGGTCATACCTATTGCCAACCCAAATCTCTCATCTTAAGTGTGCAAAAGCTGCAATAGATGTACAGAGGAATAAAAGTCCAAGGACGTAGGTGGGGAAAGGTGACTTAGACGCTTAGACCTGCTCCATGATCGGCGGAAGTACAGCCTGGGTCAGAATCTAAGGGTTGGGGATATCGGAGTTCATTCCTAGTCGATAGTGGACAGTATTAATGCCCAGGCTCTATCTATCTCCCCTATTTGCCACTGCTGTTATGATGTGTTTTGACCATTGTCTCTCGGTTCCTGCTAATGGTACTCTTTTGTCCTACGGCCCTGAAAGACCCTCTCGCTTGTCTCACTTGCTGTCTTGGCTTTTGGCTTGGCACGCCGATCAATATTATTATATGATAGCCTATGATGCCCACGAAGGACGCCCAAGAAGGAAGCAAATTTTGCGTGCACTTGCATGCAGCATGAAGTGGAACAGACAAAGCCAAGGGGACTCTAGCGGGTGGTTGGGCACTACAGCCAATGGTATCGTATCTGGCGATTGGCGGTGATTATATATTTGACCCTTCCGGGACGCCTTTTTTACCGCAAGATACCCACCAGGATTCAAATATTCAACTCTATTCGTTTTGGTGCAAAAGCATTCTCCCCTCCATTTGTTCTGACAATGGCTAATGTCTTTGCTGTCCAAACCTTCTTCATTCTGTTTCGAGAATGCTTGGAAACTACTATAATTATATCGGTGCTTCTGTCATTGCTCAAGAAAAGCTTAGGGAATCCGGGGCAAGACCAAATATTGTATAAGCAATTGGTCAAGCAGGTCTGGCTCGGGTCCTATCTGGGCATTCTAGTGTGCTTAATCATTGGAGGCGCCTTTATTGGTGCGTTCTACGGCCTAGAAAAGAACATTTGGGTAAAGTGGAAAGACTATGGGAAGGAATTTTCTATCTGATTGGTTGTCTTATTATCTCAGTTATGGGTTTCACTTTACTTCGAATCAAGATGCAGGATAAATGGAAAATCAAGATTGCAGAGGCATTAACTGCCAAGCGCAATCCTCGTAGCGGGTCTCTGCTTTCCCGGTGGTCCAGGCGATATGTCATGTTCTTCCTCCCATTTATCACCACGTTGCAGGAAGGCGTAGAGGCCATGGTGTTTGTTAGAGGCGTCTCGCTGTCTCTCCCTGCTATGGCATTCCCTCTCCCAGTGCTTTGTGCTCTGATTGCTGGTGGGGTAATTGGATATCTTATCTACCGGGGAGGCAATCAGCTCTCACTCTTTATGATCGTTTCAACAGATGTTTTGTATCTAATTGCTGCCGGTATGTTTTCTAAAGCCGTCTGGAAGTTGCAGTTTTTCTCTGTTCCAAAAGAAGGTAGGCAAAGATGTGGCAGATCTGGGGAATGGGTCCGGCTCATATGACATTACGCAGAGTGTATGGCACGTCAACTGCTGTAACGCAGAGACGCAGGGTGGATATGAAATCTTTTATGCTCTGTTGGGCTGGGAAAATTCGGCAACATATGGATCCGTGATCTCGTACTGCGTCTACTGGCTTGCAATCATCGTGGTTGCAGCGGCAATGCTCTTCCAGGAGCGACATGGATACTTGCCCCTGATCACACCTATGCTGGATGCTTTGGAGAAAGTTCCAATGATCAAGTCCTACGTTAAAAAGAAGAGGGAGGCCAGTGCTGATAATATTGACCCCGAGGAGGCTCTTGCCAATGCCACTAAGATCCTACAGTCCGGGGCACTGGAGACTGATGAAGCCACATCAGCTCTACCAGATCAAGGAGATTCAACTGAAGTTGCCATTTCCAAAAATGAGCAGGTTGCTAAGCCCGAGCTCAAGGATTTTCCAGAGAAGCAAGTAGCCGGTGCCCATGTCGCGGACTCTGATGCAGGGCTGTAAGACATATGAACTCTGATTCACTCGCAGTAATAACCATTTAAAGTATTAGGGTTCAATTCAAGCTAACAGTGCCTCTCCCTTTTTTTTTTAATACTCTTGCTTTGCCTGCTTTTCGCAGAATTTTACCCCGGATTCCCCCACACTTTTTGCCCCGCTGTCTTTGACCACTGTACTCTCCTCCCAACCTTATTTTTTTAAGCTCGCCGCCTTCAAAAAAAATATACCAGTAGCTGGCTGGTTGAGTCGGTAAACCGGCCCACGGGCAATTGCACATGTCCACCAAGTCATATAAAGCGTGTGATCTATGCCGCCATAGACGACGGAAGTGCACGTACTCTGGGTCTGATTCGATCCGATGTGATGTTTGTGTGCACTTAGACCTGACGTGCGTGCGCAGCGCTAAGTCTGTCAGTGAAAAGCGAAGGCAGAAATCTAGGGCCATTGCCGAACGTCAGTTTTCTGCAGCTCTGAGCGCAATTGAAGAGCCGGAAGTAGAGGTCGATCCCAGTTTGACTGTCGGGTCTATTCAATTGTCAGACCCGTCGCATTTATATGCTCAAGTAGGCCAATTCTGTCCCTTTCTTGACAGAGACTACGATTGGCAGGACGAAAGCATCAACGAATTTATCCGAATTGCATATCTTTTAGGGCTGGAAGAGGCTCCTCCTCCACCGGCAAGTTGCATACCAATGGTTACGGAGGCCAACTCTCCCGGTGCCTTGCTAGTCATGTGCAGGGTCGCATTTACTTCCCGAGATATCAGCACGTGCTTGACTAGATTTCTCCGGGATTTTACTGATAGTACCGATGGAGGTAACCGTTCGGTAACTGGCCCCATGCAGGGGGCTGGAATTGCTGCTGCGTGGTATAACTTTTTCAATCTTGCGCAGGTTCCAGTTAATTCCGAGGCCCTGATCCACAATCTTAGGGAAATGTACCTGGAGCTAGATGGAGAACAGTTCTGTAGTCAGTACGTCAAGATCACTCTCTTGCTGCTGCGAACCCTTCAACTGGGCCCCAAGTCATCATCATGGCAGTGGCTGAGCCTGGAGAATGACCTCCTGTTGTGGTCTTTGGAAGTACCGAGAAACCTTATTGATCTTCGCGACGAGATGCCAGGTGCATTGCCAGCGCGGATCGTGCATATGCTGTTTAATACTGTTTACTTGGAATTCTGGTTTCGGGTCCTGACTTCGTCTCAAGTCCGGGACTCGCTCCATATTCGGCTGGTTCCTGCAGTTTACCATTTTATTGACGCGCTAGCCACGAGTGTGTTCAAATGCCCCAAAAAGGTCATAGCGCGGTGGCGTATCCTGTCGCATTGTTCGGCAAGAGCTGCCGCAGTTGTACTCAAGGTTTTGGAGATTTCCCAATCGGGTAATTTCAAGCGTACGTTAAGTCGATGGAACGACTACTTTGATGAGTACCCTGAATTGATGGCCACGGTGTCTGATGCCACGAGCCGTCCGTGGGATGTCGAGGATCTTCATGGGTACTCCACATTCTGGGCCTTTCGAGACATGAGGAGTCTTCATGTTCAAGACTTGCTGAAGATTTTGCAACCTGCAAATTCTGACCCGGCATAATCGCTACGGAGACAATTTATTATGGTACTGAAAGCAGAAGGTGGGCAAAGGGATTTCCAATTCAGGTTCAGAATGCATGTCATAGTATGGTACTTGCAATTGATAGATAAACCAAGTTACCTGGTCAATAGGCCCTGTGCTGGTTTTTCATCGCAATGATTTTATCCATCTTTCTAGTCGGGGCACTGACCCTTAGCGTTGGCGCCATGGCGGAGTCCGCTCGCGAGCGAGCTGAAGCTGGAGTGGACGCCCTACTGAACATGTACAATGAGACATCGGGGCTTTGGAAATCTGGAATCTGGGGCGATAGCAACCGATTTAATGGCGGAGATTGGTGGACTTCTGCTAACATGATCTCGACTTTGGCTGAACACGCGATCAACACTCCTAATGATACTGCCAGATTGTCCAAGGTGTTTTCCAACACATTTTTGAAGGCCCAGCAGGGACGATTGCTCTTCCTCAACGATACGTGGGGTCTCGATAGGCTTCGAAACGAGCACTCAGCTTTGCCATTGACTAACGGCTTTACCGATGACTATTACGACGATGCTGGGTGGTGGGCATTGGCATGGGCCAAGGTGTATGATGTAACCCACGAGCCCCAGTACTTGTTAGCGTCACGTCAAGTATTTGATACGATGGCTGCGGGGTGGAACAGCACAGCTCAGGCCCAACGCTGCGGCGGCGGCCTTACCTGGGAGGTGAACGGGCGCTATGTGAACGCAATCACTAATGAGCTGTTTCTTCAGTTAGCTGCGGTTTTGGCGAATCGTGCTCCGGATGATAGCAAAGCGTACTATCGTGACTGGGCTAAGAAGCAATGGGATTGGTTCAAAACCGCCAAAATGTTCAACTTCAGAGACACCATCAACGATGGTCTAACTGATTCGTGCCAGAACAACAATGGTACGGTGTGGACTTACAACCAGGGGATTATTTTGGGTGGACTGGCTGAGCTCAGTAGCGCGGATTCAAATTCAGCGCGCAGCTATATTAACGATGCTAACAGAATTGCTGAAGCCGCTATAAGGGAGTTGTCGACCGACGGGGTTCTCCACGAGTCTTGTGAGCCCTACTGCTCACGGGGCACTGGCCAAGCTTTGTTCAAGGGGATCTTTATCCGCAATCTGGGACTCTTGAATCTGGCCGCATGGCGTGACAATTATAAGGATTTTATTTTCACCAACGCTGATTCGATCTGGCAGAAGAACCGAGACGACAAGAACCGGTTTGGTGAAGTATGGTCGGGTCCAATTGCGCTAGTCAACGCTGTCTCTCAGTCCTCTGCTTTGGACTGCCTAGTTCAAGCGGTGAGATTCACACCTTAGAGGCCCACTGTGCTGATGCTCGCGGCACTGGTATCTAAAGTGTGGTATTATATTTAAATAAGAGTAATTTTATCTAAGCCCCGGCTCCTATATAGCAGGCCTCCTCGGCAGCAACCATCACTTTACCAGATATGCGTCGTGTCTCAGATCTTATCTTATCACCAGATCTCCTAATTGGGATACTTATACCCTAACCCACTCATCACAGCCGTGCCAATTTAACCCGCGCCCCGCTTACTCTGCCCCTTTGGCAAATCTGGCTGGAACAAACACCAACTTTCACTCCTAACGCTGTCTAATTTGGCCACAATGAGCTCCAATAGAGAGAAGTTCAGCTCATTTATGAAAGATGGGCGGCAGAAGATTAATTCTTCAATGGAAAAGGCCAACTCTAAGCGCCCAGGCCATAAAAAGGATGAATACGACCGTAAGTACTGGGCATATCACAGAGTCGCAGTATTACTAACATTTAGCCTCAAATATCAATGCCAGGCCATTGGGGGCCTTAAAGGACCCCAATTCATTTCCGGCGCCACCTAAGCATCGAACGGCCCATGGAATGCCTAGCGCACCAATGCAAACTGCGCCACCTCCAGCTCCAGGCCAAGCACCTCAGGTAGCGCAGTATCAGCCAGTTCAGACGCAGTACCAACAGCCAGTGCAGTACCAACAACCCGTGCAGCAGCAGCAGCATTACCAACAGCCTGTTGAATACCAGCAGCCATCTCAATATCAGCAGCCAGCACAACCAGGACAGCCAGTCTACCAGCCACAGACTCAGTATCAGTCCCCGCCTCAAGCACCTCAGACTTACCAGCCTCCACAAGCACAACCGCAGACCCAGTACCAACCCCAACCGCCTCAGGCTCAACCTGTGCAGCCCCCACCAGTGCAAAGTCAACCAGCCCAGCCTGTGCAAGCTCCTCAGCCTGTGCCGCAAACGCAGTATCAGCCTGTGCAGCCCGCACAGTACGCTTCGCCAGTGACTCAGTATCAGCCCGTGCCGGCGCCATTTCCTGGACAACCCGCAGCTCAAGTGGCTCCAGTGGCTCCAGCGCTACCCCAGCATCCATCTTACGAGACTCCCACCACCGCTCCCCCGGCCTATGCAGTCCAGACTGTCCCGGTGACTGTTCCAGCTCCGGTCCCAGCCCCAGCAGCGTCTGGCCCCCCGGCTCTACCCACTCGCAACCAGGCACCCCCTGAACCTGCGCCTGCGCCCAAACCGCCATTGCCCGACCCGGCCTCATTTCCACCCCCACCTGTCTTTGGCAATCCACAGGGACAACAGCCCCAGGAGCAGTCGCAACCTCAAGGTTCAGGCGCCGCGGGCCAGTCGCCGTCGCAGTCACCAGCTCCTCCTGCGCGGGCTCCTTTGCCCGACCCGGCGTCCTTCCCGCCTCCGCCAGTGTTTGGTAGCCCCAGTGCAGCCAGGAACCAGGCTCCAACACCTACAAAGACAATTCCAGTTGCCAATGCGGACTCTGCGCCAAAGTCGCCGCCAAAACCTCGGGCGGGGGCAGTGCCTGTCCCTCCTCCCGCACCTCGGTCGCGACAATCGCCCGTTCGTTCCGAGGATTCACCGCCTCCGCCATTGCCAGTTCGCCGAAGCGAGCCGCCGCGTCCTGCATTGCCGGCCAGGCGCCAAAGCTCACAAAGCACACACAGCGTTCATTCTGTGTCGCAACCCGCTCAGGCTGCCCAGTCTGCAGAGTCCCCGCAATCCTCTACCCCGCCCCCGGCCCTTCCCTTGCGCAGAGGGTCGGGAGTCAATGTCGTGACATCCACTCCATACGAGGTCGTGAGCCCTCAGCCAGTACACAATTTTGCCGATGAAATCGCTCGTCTACGCGTTACAGGTAATAAGCCGTCGGCTACAGCTTCGCCGGGGTCTAGTGGTGATGTGCCTGCGTCTACTGCTGCTATCGTGCCCTCAGCATCAATTGCTGCCGCAAAAAAGAAGCCTCCTCCTCCCCCGCCAAAGAAGCCGACGCGCCTCACCCGGGCAACTCCTTCGCCAGCGTCAGCTGCAGCTCCCGCGCCTGCCCCTGCGTCGGCAGCTCGAAGTAATCCTGCAGTCCCTCCTCCAGTGCCACTGTCTACGAGGCCGCCCGTTAACATGGCATCGAAGCCGAACTCGAATTCGGCCGCCCCCCCTGCCGCCGGCAGAAAGAAGCTTTTTGACCTGGAATTGAACAGCC
This sequence comes from Blastobotrys peoriensis, assembly GCA_003705735.3. Classification (NCBI taxonomy): domain Eukaryota; kingdom Fungi; phylum Ascomycota; class Dipodascomycetes; order Dipodascales; family Trichomonascaceae; genus Blastobotrys; species Blastobotrys peoriensis. The sequence goes on along the minus strand of PPJJ03000038.1, from coordinate 39,263 downwards.
TCTGGTTCACTGCTCCGCCCGGCCAATTGAAGCTGCCTAGTGTGTTCAATGGAATGAACCACACTTACAGCTTTGGACAGGCGGGCTCGTCGCATTTCCTCAACATTGTTGCCCGCAACTCTGAGGACCTGAGCATTGTCAAGTTCAAATTGAACTGGGACGGTGCCAACCCCATTGGCACCATCAAAGTAGAGCGATCCGACGTTGCGCCGCCCCGAGACCTGTCTCCAGCAGAGCTCGAGAACGCCCATCGTACGTTTGGTGAAGGGGTGGCGGCGTGGAGCGAGAAAAACATCGCTAGGATGGTCGGAAACGGCGAATGCTGGACTCTTGCTCAGCAGGCAATTGATCAGTCGTCAGGCGGAGCTGCTTTATCCCCACAGGGCCTCACCAGCGGAGCCCTTATTTATCACCGCAAGGGCGGTACGGTGCTCGTACAAAAGGACCAGATCCGCCGTGGAGATGTTATCCAGTACAATCAGGCCCATTTCCAGAACGCCAATAGCGTTTCACACGTCGGTGCGCCTGATCACACTGCCGTCGTCACAAGCGTAGAGCCGGCAGGGTCGCCAGGGCAATTGGGGACGATTCACTTACTGCAACAGAATGTCAATGGAATCAAGCGAGTCCAAGCAGCTCAACAGAGCTTTAACGACTTGGTGTCCGGCACAATCAAGGTCTATCGAGTAGTAGACAAAGAATGGGCCGGAGAACTACAAGCTTGAGCAGAGCATGCAAATAGAAAAGCTATCATTACGAGCAAGCGAGCGAGCAAGCATGCCGGCATAAACTAGGGCTGGCAACATTTTTGGATATGGGCCCGTAAGAAAATAGCGTAAGTAGTACATGTCCTGGTGGCAATCCAATCAAGTTACATCTATTTTGTGTTGAGCATCAAATCGACAAACTCATTATAGTCAATGCGGCCGTCTCCGTTGGCATCTGCCTCTCGAATCATTTCATCCACTTCTTCATCAGTAAGCTTTTCGCCAATCGAAGTCATGACGTGACGTAACTCGGCCGCCGAGATGTAGCCGTTGCCATCACGGTCAAACACCTTGAACGCTTCTCGAATCTCCTCCTCGGAGTCAGTGTCCTTCATCTTTCGCGCCATCATGGTCAAAAACTCCGGAAAGTCAATTGTGCCGTCATTATCCGCATCCACTTCATTAATCATGTCAGACAACTCTGACTCGCTTGGGTTTTGGCCCAGCGATCGCATCACCGTTCCGAGTTCCTTAGTGGTGATTTGGCCGTCATTGTCCTTGTCAAACAGTGAGAAGGCCTCTTTAAACGCCGAGATTTGCTGTTCTGTGAGTTGATCGGCCTAGTTAGTACAATGAAGGGCGGTAAAGCATATTGGGTGGAAACGCAAAAACTGGTCGACAACGCAAAGTGGTTGGCAAAGCAAAATTGGTAGACAACGCAATATTGGTTGACACCGCAATATTGTATGGCAACGCAATATTGTCGGCAATTCGCATCTAGACGGGAGCATCAACAGGCAACGGTCCAGGGGTCACCACAATAAGCCATTGCCACGGCGGGCATGGAGGCCAAGTGGAGGAACAGCCATGCTAGTGCAGTTAGCTGCCCATGGAGTCAACCTCAAGCGGTATGTCAGTCCCAGAATGACTACTCGCATGGAATCGCAGCGGATCTCAAGTCTTATCAGACTGATCAGCCAAGTTGCCAAGCCGAGACAAAGCCAGCAACCGCACAATTGTCAGTAGGCAAGTAGGGCTCATCGACGCGATTCTTAGCCAAATCAACCCGTAGAAACCTCGCGATACCAACATCCATCGCTCTTTGACTTCTGCCTTTCACCCGTCTGCTGCTCGCCCACACCCTACTCTTTGACTGCGCTGCCCCGTCGCCTGCTATCTCTCCCGCTCCCATGTCGTCACCCAATTCCCACAACCTCTAACCCTCCTCCACCACAACTACGCGGCCACCTGGCCACTAAACCGCCGACTAAACCCATCTCCCAGCCAGTACGTATAACCCCGCCCATCTAGCCACTCCATTCTCCACACTCACCATGTTTAGTCGCGCGTTTTGTCAGTTCCCACCGATTTCTTCCTGTCTAGTTGGACTTGAGTGCTTTTTTTGACTCGTCACAAACAACCAGCCCGTGGCCGGTTGCCTACCCTCGTACTCGCGTCAGGCTGCGCGGCTGGCGTGCGGCTGCAACAGGGGGAAGCAGATGAACATTGCGGGACGAAGGCAGGGAAGCTGGAGACGGGAGGGCGCGAGGACGGCAGGGGGGCGGCAATTGAGTTAAGCAGTGTTTCCGGATGGTGGCAATTGGGTAGATAGACGCTGATAGTTAGCTTTGGGAACGGTGGTTGTCGTTGGCGGCTGAGTTGGAGCCCTCGATCTGGCACGCGCCGCTTCAGACTGCGCCACAGCTCCAGGCGCAGTGCGCAGTAGCAGTGGAGGCGCAGGAATTGCCGATATCGGGGAACGTGAGACTGGGACCGGGGCAACTGGCCAGGAGAAGCAATTGAGTCAGCGTGTAAGCATCACAGGCGTTCACACGCTGCTACACTGCCGCAGCTGCTGTCCGCGACTCCAACACTGCGCGAGCCGTAGCAGCAATATAGCCGGCGACCGGTGCGAGCCACTTTTGCGGCGGGGGTACAAAGCCGCGGGGATAAGACGGGGATAAGCGGCAGGGACAAGCGGCGGGGTATAAAAAGGGGGAAGATCACATACGTGATCTCAGTCACGTGCGCCGCTCACGTTCTTTCAGCCTCGCCGTCGCCCACCCCCCTTCTCCCTCGCCCAATCAGCGCCAAACTATTTTCCACCCCGAAAAAGAGCAAAATCATCCTACAACTGTTCGGAACCCAGCATCGTCCCCGTTCAAAGTCCTAATGCTTCGTTCAGCTCATAACTCTGTGCGCTGCGCAATGAGCCAGGTCCGGCCAGCTTCTATGCTGCAGAGATCATACGCCACTCAACAGCCTGCTGCATACTCGGCCCCGTCGTCGATGCCTACCGACTACCCTCTGCCATCCGAACAGAAGCCATCATCCGCCATCGATTACGCGCTCACCACTGTGGACGGAATTGCAAATTGGGCTCGTCAAGGATCGTTCTGGCCCGTGACGTTCGGTCTCGCGTGCTGTGCGGTGGAAATGATGCATGCCTCTGCCCCTAGATATGACCAGGATCGAATGGGTATCATTTTCCGAGCGTCGCCTCGTCAGTCTGATATCATGCTGGTGGCTGGAACCTTGACTAACAAAATGGCGCCTGCTCTTCGTCAGGTCTACGATCAGATGCCCGAACCTCGATGGGTCATTTCCATGGGATCGTGTGCCAACGGTGGTGGATACTATCATTATTCATATTCGGTGGTTCGAGGGTGCGACCGAATTGTGCCCGTGGACGTGTACGTTCCGGGATGTCCCCCGACTGCAGAGGCTCTTTTGTATGGCGTCTTCCAGCTTCAGAAGAAGATGCGAAACACTAAGATCACTCGAATGTGGTACCGAAAATAATGATAACGAGCATATAGCCTAGCGAGTCGCGTGGTGAAGTAAATGTAGTCTAATGTAAGTGACACTGATAGCGTCCAGGAGCACAGGGCTACAAATGGGCTCAAGGGCTCAAGGGCCCAAGTATCTATAGTCAGGGCCCCACAACTGGTAATCGCGATGCCATTATAATGCATTTACTATTTATGTCTCCAAACCGACTCGTTTCGTCGAGTAGCCACAAGGTTGAATTGATTCTAGTTAGTTAGTCAAACCTACGCCAAGCTTGTCGCAGCTAGCTTACCGAATACTTGTACGATGCCCACACCAATGCCGCTGGGATGGCTACGAATGTAAGCAGAACAAATGGGCCACTTCGCTTGTTCATTCGAAAGTTATTGTTTAGGCCCTCTCGCATACCTAAGTTAGTGCTGCCGAGCCAGTGCCGAGCCAGCGAACAAATGAGCTGGAAAACCAGTTGAAAATCAGTTCCTCATTCTACAGTACTGATTACGAATGTCCTGTCGAATCCTTCTTGAATCAATGATGAGGATGGGAATTGTGCCGACCACCCAAACTGATATTCCTGCATATTGACGGTCGTCCAACCCTCGCTGGGTCTCTTGACTTACGGGCAAACTGCTCAAAAGCAGGGTCCTTGCGAAGTGCTATTGTTAGAACTCAGTACCTCTGGAACATCGCCTAAACTTTACTTACGACCGTGATCTCCTGCCATTTTGTCTGTCTGTGCTCGCTTTGGTATCGAGAAATGAACTTTTGTCGATTCGAGGTGTGCACGGCTGGCCGAATTCGGCGACTAATGATTGGCCAATCCACTGACATTTCCTAAGCTGCCTGAGCCAACGACCTAGAGCAGGTGCCGATTAGATATGATTGAAGCTAATTGCCGCTGTTGGCTATGATCTAGTCAAGTGGGTATACCCGGCGCCCTCGTCTCGATGGGACTCGCCAAACCTGTGGCCGATGATCGCACCGACACCTTTCGACGGGACCAATGCTTGACGGATATCGAGGCCATTCGTCTGGTTGTGACTTACCCGATTCATCTGGAGCTCTTCAGTGAGTTCGCCGAAGTTGTCAGGGGATACAATGGGACTGCTGAAGTCGTATGCGGCATCGCGGCCAAAGCTCACTTCAGAACGGCATGTGCACAACTGCCCGCCGGTGGCTCTATCAACCTCGAATCTTTGCTAGAGAATTTTACCAATCTTATCTCCCTTGACTCAATTGACTGGCTTATCCAAATTGAGTCAAAATTTAAGGAAATGAGGCGATATAGTTGTCTCAAGCCTTAGCTGCGCTCGCGATTGTGGATGATGACGAGTTTGACCCCAACTTGCCGCTTGAGGGCCCCCATGTCCCTCAGCCCATGCGCAACCTCGAATGTGATGTTGGCGTGTCTACGGACCGGTACCTCACACATCCGCTTATGGGCCGTTCACTTTCTGAGGCGAAGAACGCCGAAATATTGCTTGCTGAAGCTCTAGCACTGGATGAGGGCTACCAATTGGCAGCATGGCGGAAACTCGTACAGAAAAAATATAATGACAATCGCGTCAACAGCAGTGGCCGCGACTTGGTTACAGCTATCAAAGCATTATTAGTATCTGGATGCATGCAATTTGAGAGTCGCTCGACTTAGCAGCTGTACCAACGATGTCGGCAATTTGGAAAGATAGCGAAGATTAGCAATGTTGAAAGGACATTCCTCGTTCTGGCCATTGCCAGGAGTGGGCAAGCAGAGCTGGGGTCTTTTATTGCTGTATTTTGTACTAATATCGTAGGGCATACAAGATCGCGCTTCTCCATAATATCGAGCTTGCAGCCGCCCCACTCGGTGGAGCCAGTCTGCTTGATAGTAAAAACGACAGTGATCATACCCCATAGATGCATGACATGAAAGGGGTCGCTCTGGCAGAGGCCAAGACAAGTCAATTTCACCAGGCACAGCGACGCTATTATTACCATCGTGAATAGTAACTCTCTGCTGATGTGCAGGACTTTCAAGGTGTTTGCGGAGGCGACCACTGCGGTACCTGCGCTACAGCTGCCCGGTACCAAGCATAGACAGCAATTGAGTAGAAAGATGTAAATATACTACAGTGAACTCACGTTTGCGAGGTTCGCACTAATTCCTTTTCAATGTAAGCAAAAATCAATCTTTTTTGTGTGGGGGATTGACTCAATCGCGCATAGGATCTTCGATTCGGGAGAAGGCCCACTTCATGTGGTTTACAGCCCAACAAATCTCAATTTGGACAGTGAGTTCCAGCTAATTTCGTTCGAAAATTTGTCCCCGTGCTCTGTCGCATACCTCGGCCACCTCACCAATGGGGATTTCCAAGAGCGCTCGAACGACGGATTCTCTGGTGCTCGCTGCATTTTCTGTGTCGTGAATTGCCTCAGCCAGAGATGTGTGGGTTTGGCTGGCCTCCCCAGCATCCATCGCTTCTACTTCGGCTGTGCCACGTAATTGCGCAGCACCTGGATGTGCGTCCGGAGCTTTGCGATTTCTTTCTGATATTGCCCGCAATGCTCAGGATATCAAACTCCTTATTCGGAAATTTAAAGTTCTCAAGCACGCCCAACGTCAGGTAGCACATCCATCTCTGTGGAGTTCTGGAAGCTCTAATTATGTTGGCGATCTCTATCAACAAGTTTACGAGACCTTCGTAGTCCATTGTGAATATCTGGACCGGCATGATTCATACTTTGTGCCATTCATTCTATAAGCTTGGAATGTCGGCAGTAGTCCCATTAAGGTGGGCCCAGTGCGTTTCTACTATTTTCTGTGCGAGGATGCGGGGAGATCGTCCTCTTTTTGTTAGCATGTAATGGGTCAATTCAAATAGAATGGTATAAATAGAATACAAATGTCGGACAGCAGAAATGCACTTCTATGCGGCCCGGTCTAAAGTCAGCTCAAGCGCAGAGGGCGTTACTGACGTAGCATTTCCCGTCTCATTAATATCAAACACAAATGAGCCAACCCCGACGTCACCATAGGTGAACGCATCGGTGTCAATCCAGTCAGCGGCCAGGTACCCTGGGCCCGAAAACAGACCAGGAGCAGGCTTGGGACTGGGAGAGTCATTAGCAGGCACAAGCCAGAACGCGAGCTTGCCACTCTCTTGGTCAGCAATTGACGGCAGCAGTCGAAGAGGAGTTTCGCCAAACGAACTAGCAAAGGTGTCAATCATGTCAGTGCCATTGCTAATCCAAGACGACACACTAATGCCAGGAACAGCTCCAGGCCCGGTAGCATTGTGAACAATTGTCACTGACGAATTGATGCCGGCGACACACGAACTGTAGGTACCAACGAGGTTCTTGCTGGCCTCGACTGCTGCCTGCGCTTGGAATGCAGGCACAAGCGACTCGCTCACAACATCAGCAATGATGGCCGCAATATGGGTCCGCGCAAGCGATGTACCAGCAGTCAGCACCGTGAATCCAGCGCTGTACTCAGGAATGATCACCAGCCAGCTGCTGTAGTAGCCAGAGTCGCCAGACTTTGTGTACAGGTCGGTGACATGGCCCGACGCATGTTCAAATCGCATGATTTCCCACGGTCGTCCTACCGAGTACTGCAGACGGGCAGTGTGAGAAACGGGCTTGAGCCATCGGCGAGTCTGGTCAGCGGGCAGCAGGGTCGAGTTAAGTATACTGACTCCAAACTTGGCCAAATCTGATATACTCGACAGCAGGCCACCTGACGACACTGCGACTCCAGCATCAGTAGCAAACCCGGCGGAGGCGACTCCAGGGATCACTGAGCGGTACCATTCGGACTCTGGAGGGACGGCAGCGTATGACGATGTCATCTTGAGGGGGTCGAAGATACTGTCCTGGTATACCTGCTCGATGCTCTTGCCAGTGAGAGCGGCAATCGACAGTCCAAGGAGGACAAACCCGTTGTCAGAATACTGGGGAGTGTTCCAGGGCTCAAATGTGGGGACCTGGAGTTTGGCGCTGTCAACATACTGTGCAGCGTTGCAGGAGCTGCCATTGAGCACCGCCGCAACACACTCACTGGCAAGCCGGGGGTCGGTGATGTTTGCTGGAGGGAATCCGAGAGTTGTAGGGTCCACCATTGGCTCGCCAGACGCCGTCGACTGCTGGAGCAATTGGAGCAGGAGCTCGCCTGGGCCGAACGGGATGATGTCTCGGGTGACTCCAGAAATCTGCGCGGCCAAATTGAAGGGGGTGATCATATCCCACTGAATGGAGTGGACCTTGTCCACGGCGGACACGTTGGCGGTTAAATCAACAAGCTGTGGGAAGATCTGGGTCAATGGGCGGTCCCAATCAGAGTCTTGCAGCCCGAGCAGACCTGCCAGCACAGTAAAGACTTTAGTGACGCTGGCAACTCGGTAGATACTGTCGGCGTCTACCTTGTGAGTGCCATTGGCAGCGGCTGCAATTTCTGGAGACGTATAGTGGAACTGGAGGTCGGTGGCTGCAGGGTCATCGAGGGAAAATAGGCCCAATGAGAAGGTGATGTTCTTCAGCGCAGCGAGTTCAGCCGACGCCCCATTCGACGGCGATGCCCCACCACTGGAGGGGCTGGCAGTGCCATTGAGATACGATTGCATAGTCACGCTGAGGTTCTGCCATCCTTGTGCAACGATACTGCTGTCACTAGTCAAATCCTGGGGTGCAGGGTAGCTGGGGCCCAGAAAGTCGGCCGCTGCCAAACCTCCACATAAAGCAGTCGCAACCACGAGCTTGGGGCACAACATGGTCGCAGACAGAAAGATCCAGTCCAATTGAGAGTCACCGCAGGTTCCTTACGACGGCAATGATTGACTGGTTAGTTGTTGTCTTTGTTACATTCATTACCGGACTGTTGTCCCGCTTTTATAATTTTCCATTCAGCTCGATCCAACACCTGTCGGCTCTGGATTCTGGTTCCTAGCGTAAACGGATCGACGCCGAGATTTCCTGGGCGCAGTAATAAACACTGCCGATCCGTACATGAGCCTGTCGGTTCGTACTGGAGCAACATGAGTTGGGAGACATGAGAGAGATAGGGAGTCCAGACAGCACGAAAAGAGCGTGAGCAGAAGTAGTAGAGGTAGCAGAGGTCGTGCGGTCCTGGATGGCGTTGAAAGGGACGCCAATGTCGCCTCGTTGAGCGGCTGTGGTCAAGTGAACTTGTACATATCGGCGAGATTTTCAGCTTTGTCAATCCGGGCACGCCCAAACGGATGGTCTCTCTGAATTTCCTGTTTGCGATATCGGCACGAATTCAGGGTTAGGATTGTCCACGACGCGGTTAAGGGTCCGCTGTGGGGGTTGCTGTCAGAAGACATACGAAGAAGCCATGACGTCTTGGCTCAGCTTGTCACGTCACGGGGCCGGAGCAGAGGTGAATGGCTCAACCGCGTGCTAGGGCGAGTTGTTAGGTGAGTTGTAGAGGGATTCAGGTGGGCGGTTGTCCAGGAATGAGATATAGTGGTAGTCTGCAGTTCACTGGGAGTTGTGTGCGTGGCATGTTAAGGCGCGAAGCAGTAGTGTACACGGCATTTAACCACTAGAGATGCTCTGAGGTGCTGTCATGGCTAGCGAGACCGGTCATTGCCTCGCCTGCGTCTAGGTGCCGTTCTAGATACCGCCTCCCATTCCCGTGTCGGGGTAATTGAGCCCATTGAACCCATCTCCCACTGCCCCCGCCCCCGCCCTACTACTCCTCCCCCCACGTCTCAAGCATCTACTAATAATATATTGATTAGATATGCGTCTACTCCTTTTCTTCGAATAGCTCTTCCTTCAGAGTAATGCCTTTGTTAGTACTCAATTCTACGCCCAATTCCTACTCGGCCCACGCTCTGTTGCTCACTTACCAAGCTCCTCTCGAACATCCTTAAGAGCTTCAAGGTACTGCTGGTATTGGTCCTTGTTCTCAACCTTGTATCGCAAGCCCTCGAACACTCGGCTAGCAGTAGCATAGTCGTTAACCCGACGGGCGGCCTGCAGAGCCTTCTCCATCACAGAAGGAGCAGGCACCAAATCGTAAGAAAACACGTTATTCAGGACACGCTAGTTAGCATCAGAATCCACAATTCATCATACCAGTGCAGCGTGCAGCGGCCTTCGAGCCTACTGAACCCGGCCTTCTTCGTCCTGGTTCTTGGTCTCGTCACTAGGCACAATCACAGGCCGTCGAGCCCTACCCACGGACCCGTTCACAGTCGCTTTTCCACCGATATCAGGCAATGTAGAGCCAATTGAGACACCCAATGCCAAATTCAGCTACTTTGTCCCGTTGCCCAAAATTGAGCCGGCAATCGCCTCATCGAGGCCGGCCCTGCCCCGTCCCTTGTCATTGTTCACCAAAACTTACCTGAACTTCAAACAGATCGTACGCCTCGTCGAACTCCTTCTCGAATCGTGCAGTGAACTCCTCGAAAGTCTCCTCATCATGGGCAGATGAGTACTGTCGAATGGCCTGAGCTCGCAGAGGTCGCGAAGCTGCAACCACATTCAATCCTTGGGGTCGAATAGCCAGTGATGGTCGAGCAAGCTGGGCTCGCATCGACGAGCGGCACACGCGGGTAATAAACGACATTGTTGCTATTCGACCTGATGAACCTAATGGAGCCTAATTCTGGGGTCAGACCTCGTCTTGCCGGGATTATCTGATCCAATCAAATCTGGTCTGATTTTTGTCAGTAGTGTGTTTTTTTCACTACCCGAAAAATACTACTGCTGGGACAAATGCAAAAATGGCGTTGTTCTATTCGCGGATTAGGCACGGCTGAGGTCACGTGAGCCGGATCACCACTCGCGACGCCCATAGTGCGGTCAACTGGACTCTAACGCCTGGGACCGGTACCGCTCGCCGCTATCCCGTTACTGGCTCGCTGCTACCTCGTTGCTAGCTTGCGACAGCCCGCTTGAGGCAATGTACTGTCATGTCTTTCATCAATCGTTACTCGGTCTATCTTCTATGTAACAGGACTCTTCTCCTGGAGCCATTGCTCGACCTCATTAAATGATTCCAAAGTCAGCGCCTGGTCAATAAACGACGTCTGATTAGGAAGATCTGAAAACATGTCGAGGAACTGCTCCTCCATAGGCACATTATCATCATAGTTTCCATACTGCTCATGAGAATGGTTATGCATGTACTCGTCCTGTTGTCCGAATTGCTGCTGTTGTTGCTGCTGCTGCTGTTGCTGTTGTTGTCGCTGCTGCTGCTGCTGTTGTTGTTGTTGTCGCTGGTGTTGCTCCTGTAGCCGTAAGTGCTGCTGCTGTTGTTCTTGCACCTGTTGCTGCTCCTTCTCACGTCTCTCTTGGTCCCGTGCGCTATCTTCTTCAAGCGACCGGAAAACATTCCACCCCATACTTCCCATCGCACCTGCAACCCACCACCGGTCTGCCATGGACTCCAGAATCGTACAGCTGTCCTTCCATTTGAACCCCGTCTCAGTGTCAAATCGCGGAAACGTCCGCAAAAACACAGTTAAGGTTAGAGAGGCGCAATACGGCACTAGAGGCAGTGGAGGGATGTCACGCGCCGTCTTGAGAATCCGTAGAATTGACCCCGCCGCAGACAGCAACACCAAATCGGTGCGGTCACTCATCTCAAATGGGTCTTGAGCACCGCCTGCTCCCGCAGTCTTCGGAAGCTCGTTCCTGTCCCGGCTGTCTCTCGCCGGCTTAGGTGAGTTGTCGGCATTGAGGAAGTGGCGCTCGAACGTGGTGATAAAGTTATCGTCAGAGGTGGCATCCAGATTGCTGGTACTGCCCCCACCAACGCTGCCCCCGTTACCACTGCCGTTGTGGCTACTCTCGCCAGTATCTTTCGACGACGATCTCATCTTCTCTTCGGCCAAAACCATCGTTAGCGGGGTCGCCATGATCCCCAATGTCCGAGGAGTACTTGATCCCTCGGCATAGGTTGGCGCAGACATTCCTGCGCGCTCAATCACCTCATTCTCCTGGCTCAGTGACTGCGACTGCTTGCCGCCGCCCGACACTCGCTTGTGAGCCAAAATGACACTCGTATGGTGAAGCAGCGCTAGGATTGCCCGAAAGGGGTCCATTGTGTCATCCCCTTCGAACAGCTCATCCACTCCGTCAGGAATGGTGCTCGTGCTGGACTGCATTGCTGGTCGGTACAGATAAATGACCTGCTCCAGCTTGTAGCATGCTCTTACAAGGCGGCCAAGGTTCAAATGCTCCGATTCTTCCATCACCCGCGACCCGACGTCTTCAAGGTTCGTAATCAGCGGCCGCGCATTAACACAGGCGCTAATGCGGTCCATACACCACAGCGCCCACCACAGCTTGCGGAGCTCGCTCTTATCGACAAAGGGCTTTTCGTGATGGAGACCCAGCGAAATCGCATAGTGGAGTGCCTTTTGCAAATCACTGCAGCTGTTTTCCAAGCCATCAGGACCCTCAGAATGCAACGATAGCAGGGCATAAATGCGCACTAGTGTGAGCCGGTCTTGCTCCACCTCTGCGTAAAGCAGGGCTCGGATTTTGTACGCAGTAGTAGTACAAAACTGGCGTACAGAGTGCTGGCCAAGATACGGAGCAGCTCGAGGATGTCTCGCCGCTACCAATAGCACTGCGTGCAGCAGCAGCGTAGGAGCCTGGCCAATCTTGTGCAGCTTGAGAAACTGTTCCTTATCAAGCACGGGCAGAAGGGGGTCAATGGAATCGCAGTACAACTGGATAAGAGCTTCGCGATTGGGGCGCAATGGCATTGAGAATGCGTTGATCGATGCCAGGTAGGTATATAAATGGGGATTAAGTCGCTGCTGCGAAGCGGTCATGCCCTTGACCCACACTCCGATAGATTCCGAGTCTATTGTTGCACCCGGGGCAGTTTGCTGCTGAGAACGTTGGGCATCGAAGAACTGATCCGACGGGGTGGTGGCTGTGTAGTCGTATTCGCCGTTGGGACTCGACACGTTTGTCATGGAGCTCGGGCTGTGAGAGTTTGTACGCTTGTGAGTCTTTCTTGTCTGGAACTGGTAGCTCGAATTGCCTCCACGGAGATGCGACGGGTTGAACGAAGTAGCTCGAGGACCTAGAGAAGGCCGAGAAACCTGTGGCGGCGACCCAGTAGAGTTTCCGCTTGCGCCGGGACTCCGCCCTGACAAGCTCTGGGGTTGCCCCGATGGCGCGCCAGCGGCCGCTGGACCAGCACCATGTCCTAGCCGGAGAGGGCTGAATTCTGGGGACAAAGCATTACGCACCGTCTGAAGGGTTGATTTTGTCTGCTTGATGACATTGCCACTTGACGTGCGGGCTATTCCAGGCCGCCGGGGCTGCACCTGTGCCCGGAATGGAGGCGGCGACGTTGACGACGATGACGACACCAAGTCCGGCTCAGTCTTGATCGGAACTGACCCGGGCGGGCCAGCGCCCCCCCGAGACGGACCCGGCGGACCCGACGAAACGACGCCGGCGGCTCTGTCCGATCCAGACCCGTTCTGAGGCTTGGTCTGGCTGAGAACCGAAGTCGACTCCGCGACATGGCGCTGGGCCAGCGGATCGAGTCTGTCTTCTTTTTCGACCAGTTCAAATTCGGGCGCCAGTGAACATAAAATGTTAGCCTTTGCGCACGGTTCGCACCGCACCGATCCTAGAGGAAAGTCGCATCTCTTTCGGCGTCGTTTGCATTGCTCACAAGCCTTATGAGCCCTCTTGCGCTTCCTGTATCCTTCATCATTAGCAGGAAACACAAACATTGTTAATCCAGCAGCTCCGCCTCAGTCTTCGCCGGTCTACTAGGGAGCTGGCCTATATCCAGTATCGTGAGAACTGCACTTAGGCTCAAACCTGAGTCCTTTCGCTGTCGTGTCGCTAGTATCGCTTGTCTCGCTGGTCTCGTTTTAAATGTTTTAGCTCGCTTCTCGTTTGGTCGGCCTCGTTCGCCCGCTTCGCCCGCTTCACTCGCTTCGTGGCGTGTACCTGAGCTGGGTGTGGGGTTGAAAAATTTAGACCCCCAAACTGCCCCAGCACTTCGTCTCTGATCTGTCCACGATCCAATGCAGTTGACCCCAACTCTATTTGTCGTGATCAATCTCAGTGTCGCGGATCCAATCTATACCCCGGCCCACGTCCGGCTCATGCTGCTGGGTTGGTGTGACTTGTTCGAAACGAGCCCTCTGCCTCCGCAAAAATTAGTAGCCCTTCAGGGCTGAACTCAAGGCGTGGGCGGACTGATCTGTCGGATCGTGGGGAACCAGGGGACGGGGCCAGGGGAGGCGTTGAAAATAGGGGGAGTGGGACAAGTGGGGGCCAGGAGCACTGAGAAGGGTAATCTGTGCTGGGGGTTGTGGGCTGTGGGCTGTGGGTTATGGCAGGCAAGCTATAAGCTGTAGACGGACTGGTACGTTAATAGTGTGATAATATCAGTTGCTAGGAGGCTAATGCCATTATGCTGGTCAATAGTATGATCGCTGGCATGCAATCGCTTAATATGGCTACTAATTTACAGTCATATTATGCAACCCCACGATAATAGAAGAGTGGGAAGGAGACAGGGCTACGGGGGCAGTAAAGGCAGTTAGAGGCAGCATATCATGGCGTATGCGCTGGACTACGCTATCAATAGCACTATCAATAGCACACTAGAACGTCGAACGTCGAACGTCGAACCTACGTATTCATTATCAATACATTATACAGCCTTGGCCCAGTTTCAGCATGGCCCGGGCATGGGTTTGGCCTATTCTTGTGGTTGGCCTATTCTTGTGGTTGGCCCTGCTACCTGCTATAGTCTTTAGCTGTGCCCAGCCTATTCAGCTACTCCGCTTTAGTCTCCTCCTTGCGAGATGCCGCTAGCTGCCAAGCAGGAATAGACGACTTTGACATTGACGAGTAATCGGGTACTGGGGTATTAGCCCCTTGAGGAGTAGGAATGAACTCATTGGTGCTGGCGCTCGATCCCGCACTGGGTTGAGCCACCGGCGCCACGGGGGCTGCCGATGGAGAAGGAATCGGGGGGACGGCAGCACTAGGCACCGCACTAGGAGCCGACCCATTGATGGGCCCGCTGCTCGGTCCACTGCTCGGTCCGCTGGACCCATTAGCATGTCCATTGGCTGGAGACGGTGACCCAGGCTTACCAGCGCCAGGAGACGCCGGCTTAACCAGGCCTGGAATCGTCGACGGGACTGATGATGCGGATGGTGGAGCAGTGGCTCGCATGCGATTATTCAGGAGCTGCTTCAGAGACTTGAGCTCATCCTGCAAGTCCTCTAACGCTCGGTCCTGGTGATTGCGGTGGGTCTCGAGCGATTTGGGTAGCGATTCCCGGATGTTTTCAACCTGTGATCGCACTAATGCCAGGTCCGAGTCTCGCTGCTGTGAAGAAGACCGTACCCCCTTAAGCGCCTCCTCAACTTCTGATACCAGCTTATCAAACCGATCCGATCGCTTCTTTTCGGCCTCGGTCAGCGCCTCAGTCTCACTGTGAACTTGCTCCACCAGAGTCTGAACCCGATCAAACTCCGCTTCCAACGCCGCCTTGTCGGCCTCCAGTGCTGCTGGAGTAGGCGGTACTACCAGCGGCAGCACATACCGTCTCGCCACCTCATAGAGCCCATATCCAATCCCAGCAGTCACCGTGGCCATCACAAAGTAGTCCTTCCAGTCTCTCGGAGGCACTGGTGGGGGCTGGGCATAATACTGCTGCTGCGGTCTAGCATACGTAGCAGCCCCGGGCACAGACGACGCCGGAGCAACTTGTCGAATACTCGAACCGCTACTAGACCCAGATCCAGACCCGGTGGTGGATCCGTCCTTTGCTCGATTCAACGCCTCTTCAACTTCCTCAGGAGTCAGCTCCTTCGATTCCAAAAATTCTATCCGCTTAGCCAGCGGCGCATCAGCCACCTGCGGGTCGTTCAGAAACGATACCGCGGACTGAACCAACTCTTCTCTCATCGTCGTCGTGCTTCTCCACACCCAGCCAGTCGAGTCTCAAGCTAAAAACCGGGCCAAACCGCCATTATGACAAAAATGGCGAAAAATGGCGGGGTCCAGCCGCACATGCCTCGGCACTTTGGCTGAAAATCCGGGGTCAGCCGATGAGGGCGATTAGCAGTAGGGCAGTAGGAGGGCCATCAGAAAAGCCACCAGGTCCAATCTATCATTATCATTATCATTATGTCATTAATAAATATCCACTATCCTGTAAAAACAAACGGTAGTAACGGCATCTCCATAATTTTCATGCCTCCAATTGAGTCGTCGCTGTCGAAGCCTCCATAGATGTATAGTCTCGAGTCGGTGCTGATGGCGGAGTGCTGACAGGAGCCCACGTTGCGGATCCCATTGCATCGCCGAAGCGTCCATCGCCGAGTCTTGAGGTTCAGAATGTCGAAAGTGTTGATAAACCCTCGTCCATCGTGCCCTCCATAGATCAGGAGGTACTTGCCTGACATGAGCGAGCAGTGCATGGTGCGCGGGCGCCCATTTGCCAGAGACGACGTGGTTGCAGTGGCAGTGAGGAACGGACTGTCTGGAGACTCGTTGCCGATTCCTACAACGCTGGGTGCTCGTTCTGAGCCGGGTGGAGCTCGCTTGATGACGGTGTCACCTAATTGAGACCACTTCTCCAGCTGGAAATTGAACATCCACGTATCGTCAAGAACCGCGGTCCGGTCATTGCCACCAAACACCACCATTAGATCGTGGTCAAGCTCCGTGGTAATTGAGCCCCGCCGGCTGAAATGCGCAGTGTGATGACCTCGAGCACTCGGCCACAGATCAGTGTCCTTGTCCAGCGACACAACCTCGTGCGCACGAATGGTGTTTTGCTCATGACCAAAGTCGAACTTCCATACATCATTGAGGGGGCGGTCTTGACTGTCAAACCCACCAAACACATAGAATCGCAGGTCAGACACAACCGTGGTGTGGCCATATCGGCTGGGCATGGGCCTGGTACCAGAAGTGACAAGCTTGCGGAATTTGAGCGTCGTCAGGCTAAGTTTGTATACGGTGCTGGAGGCATGCCTGTCAGCGGTCTTGCCGCCAAAGTAGAAAATTTCAGACCCCATTCGCGTCGCAGTCATGTCTGACATTGGTGGCGGTACGTCTCCTGTTACTTTCGGGGTCGACAGCGTGCTGGACGTGCAATTGAACACATATAGGGTATTGTTATAGTCCCCGTCTCCGTTTCGGCCGCCAAAAATGTACAGCTTGTCATTAAATTGGGTACAAGTGTGGGCGGCAAGATCGGGTGGGGCCTCGCCAAAGATTCGTGGTGAATGGACGTAGAGAGCCAGCGGCGGCGCCGCGTTTTCCCAAGCTCGCAGCCGCTGGCTTTCTTCCTTCGTCGACGGTTCCTCTGGATCATTAGACAGATTAAACAGATGTGCCTGGCTGCTGCGAGCAGCGTTCGATCTAATTGATTTCAGACTCGGTCGCCGGTCTTGGTCGTTTCCAATTGCACTTCCGACTCCGCTACCGCTTCGTTCTGACGACGGGAAGGAGGTCGAGCGCGGTTTCGGGACATTCATGGTCGGATTGGGCACCGAGAACGAGCCGTGGTGTGATGGGGAATTAGTTGAGATAGATGATGATGAAGTGGAGCTCGCAATTGGGGGCACCGCGTCAAGCGGTGTCATTGGAGGAGAGGTTGGGGGATGCTGGAATCGCGAGCCCTGAGCAGGACTGTGGGCCGGGCTCTGGCCAGGGCTGACTCCGAACTTCGATGAGCCGTTTATGCCAATTGAAGGGTGGGCGAAGTTCGGGATGTGAACCGAGTTTCGGGACGGTTTGGACGACGGGAGCCACGACCGCGCCATCATCTTGTCATAGTATCGGGACGAAGACCTGCCGAACGTTTCAGGCACTGTGACAGGATGGTATCCAGACAAGTTTTGTTGGAATTCGTCGTCTATCGGGCTGACTGGGCCAGACCCGGACCCGGACCCGGACCGAGACCCAGACCCAGATCCAGACCCGGTCTCTGCCGTCAAACCCGCTATCGATCCAGATATCGATCCAGATATCACCAGTGACTCGGTCGACTCGGCGGAGCCGGCGATCACGGCAGAAGGAATACCGTTACTGACAGTCGTAGTTGATGCAGCCGCCGGCCCAGATGCAGTCGTGGTGGTATAATGCTTTGTTGATTGGCGACGATTCAGAATCAAGTCGTCTAGGGAGGGCATTTGGGTCAAGCCATGGTGTCCAGAGTTGCCAGAAGACGGTGGGGGTCCTGTCGGGGTTGGTCCTGAGAGGGCAGACAGACCCGACAGACCCGAAGATGAAGAGGACACGGAAGGGGTGCGATTAGACCCAGCAGCCGAGAGGCGAGCCCCCCCAGCGGCAGCAGTGCCACCACCACCACCACCAACAGCGGCAGCAGCCATGACGGTCAGAGGGTCGTCCTCGGGTAGCCCATCGTGAGCGAGTTTCCTTGTCGGAGACGGCGACGGGGCGTCTCTACCCACGACACCTCGACCTCGGCCAGGGTACTCTGATAACGCAGTATGAAGGTTCACCACCACCGACGGTGAAGGAGACTCGGACCTACTACGAGCCTGAGTCATCAGCCGAGACGACGATGCGGTACGAGAATCAGGAGTGCGAGAAGCACCGACCGAGTACAGAGCTTGATGAGCTTGGAGACGAGGATGGCGCTCAGAGATTCTGTGGTCACACTGGGCCATCCGCCGTTTACGCCTTAACGGTCAGATCAACTCGGCAAATGCGGTTGCGACAGCCGGGGAAAAGGTCCAGGGTCGGGTGGTCAGGCGGTTGAAAGATTAAACGAGATTCTCGTCCTCGTATCTCAGTCACCAGCTGATGAAGGATTCGTAATCGGGGGGTCAGGCCAGACGTCGGGCGAGGGAAGGTCGAAACGCGAAATTACTGTCGCAATAATGATAGCCGGGCCCAGCCAAATGTCAAACGACCAACAGGAGCCGCCACACAACTAGAAACGTTTCACCCGCCGATAGAGCTGCCGGTAAGCGGTTAGGGGAGAGCGGTAGTTTTGTCAGCAGTCTTTACCACCACAACGGTACTTTACCACCGCGAATGTTGTCTTTATCGGGACGAAAATCGGGCCCAGCGGAGTCGACGTGAAAATAGAGGAAAAACTCAAACTGAAAATGCGTCGACTCAAGTGTGGCCCCAAACGCCAAAACACCCGGGCCCGTTGGATCTCCTGCACTCCTCCACTGCTCAATTCAGGATATGAAATGCACAAAAATGTGCAGCCGATGCAGGAGCGACCGGTTGGGCTGGGGTCCCGTGCTTTCAGGGCGTAAGACATGCGTGCGGCGGGGGCATTTCGGCGCCCATTACCGGCAGTGATTGGCTGGTGGAGCGTTTCGCAACCGTTATTTTTCGGTTGGTATGCAACGCATACCGCAAAATAAACGCTCAGAGGTCTCAAACGGTGCGGGGGCGACCTGACGACAGCGGGAGGAGGGGGTGATCCAGAGATACCGTATAGGGGCTCCGAGGGGCAGGAGGCATATGTATAGAGGTATAGATGAGATAATGTCTCATATTATTGGTGCTGCGGTACTGAAATGTTGCTAGGCGGCTGCCAGACTGCCACCCAGCTACCGTTGTGCTATCAGCCACGATTGCTGCTTTATGTCTATAGGTGGTCGATTTGTTCCTGATCGCTGCCGTGCCCTGTCCCATGGTGCTGGTTGAAATCTAGCGGGATTTGGGTTCCGAGCGGGCAGCGGGGGTAGCGACGGGAGAGTGGGCTAGCGGCCACAGACTAAACAGCGTCCGTCTGCTACATTGTATGCTTGGCCACTTAAGAGTCAGTTCACGTGCTGCTAATCGCATCCCCTCCCTTTGCCGCTGCCGCTGCTGCCCGCCAGCCCGGACTGTCTTCGCTTAGCCGCTGGGCAGTGACCCCGGCGTGCTCCCGGCACTCGCTTCCTTGTATGCTCTTGTATGCTCTTGTACGCTTGGAGGGGGTCCGATCGCCGACCAGAATTACTATTTATGGCATGTCTTACCCTTCCACACATCCAAAACCTTCATCCGCTGCACTATCGACGCGACCTGCAGCCTATTTGGCAGTACTACTTTCTGCACCACTGCCTCCACAGTGGGCGCGCATCTTACCGCTGCCCCCACCCCCCCTGGCGCCCGTTGGCGCCCATTGGCACCCGTTGGGACCCGTTGCCGCTCATTGGAACCACTACCCATCGGCATCTCCATTGGCATCCCTGCTGGCCGTTGGCATCTGTGGGATCCTCGCAGGATCCTCAGTACCCTTGTCGGCATCTGGCTGGGCAATGCGCACACTGTTTCAGGCATACAGCCCGCTGGTTTGCGTATTCCAACCATTGCCAACCAGCCAGCTCGCAATTAAGCTTCATTTACTCTATCAACCCAATAATAGCGCTGGCCGTTGTCGCCTTCGTCAGTGGCCATTTATCGCGCCTATCCCAACGCAGCGCAAACATACCTACGTACCAATAGAGTACTTATTGGTGAATTCGCAGCAAGTCCAGTAGCACCGGCCGCCAGTTTTCTTTCCCGTTCTGTTTCCATTCTCGTTTCCATTCTCGTTTCCATTCTCGTATCGCTGATTATGGCGTACATCGTCGCTAACAAGCCGCCTTCTATTCCTGGAAATTTTAACTTTGTCGAAATCACTGCCGAACCGCTACGCTGCTACTAGGCAACTGCTACACGCCCAGTCAGACTTGGCATTGCTTAGCAACAACCCAAACGGCAGGGAAGCAATGCACCGTGGAATGCAATGAAGATTACAGCACTGACCCAACGGGTCTGAAGCAAATTTCAAGCATGCCAGGCGGGCCGACACCGCAATTCTGGTAGAGTACTGTGCCGCGAACGGCAGCGACTTGAACCGATTAGCAATGGTATAGTAATTCTCACGAAGCATGGCAAGCAATGGCAGGGCAATGGCAGAAACCAAATGGCCTATACACTATCAGCATCGGCACAATGACGCAATTAATTGGAAAGGTACAGAATCAATAAGCTTCGCACAGTCATCAATTCACAGTAGCGAACAATGTAACAGAGTTCTCCCCTTATACTGGAATTCAATTGTGCAATAGTGTAGACTGCAGTTTGACGCTGGTAGGAGCTGGCTCTGTAAGGGCCTCTTTGCTAAGTTGAGATTTGCCCCAATTGTCCCAATCTATAATGCAATTGGTCCGTTTGCAACCTGCCTTTCCCATGGTGTAACCCCCCATCGTCTTCTACACTTTCTTCCCGCATTGCCTTCCCACATTATCTTAGTTTGTTGTTGTCCATTTAGTTGCCCAGTTTGCTCAGCTGGAGTATCGCCTTGGCTCTTTATACGCCAAGAAAAAGGCTCTAATGTTAGTCCTAGTGTTGGGCTCAATCGCCCCGACGGTACTTAAAACCACAAGCCCCCACCATGTCTGGTAACCGTAATGAAACTGGGGCACGTCGTAGTGGCGGCTGCCGCTACCTCAGTAGTCAATGGCGCTTCCCTGGCGTCTAGAGACTCGATCCCATTCTTTCTCATCGCCCAGGTGGAAGGGCGCCCTGCCTTGAACAACAAAAAGGTAGTCGAGGGTTCTGATGGAGGATTATGGATTGACAATGATAGCCACAAGGACTGGCCCAATTTTGTTGGTACCGTCCAAGAAGATGGCCGAATTCAGCGAATGAATTCCAATTTCTACCTCGAAGTTTTGCCTGATCGGTCACTACAGATTAGTGGACATGCCAATGCCAGCTCCCCATTTTCAATTATCCAGCAGTCCCTCTTGTTCAATCACACCCGCCAGGGTATCTTTTGCCCAAAAGGTAATGACACCTACAAGCTCTACTGGGGAGTTCGGTGCTCTGATGGAACCAACATCAATCTCCAGACAATTCAAATGAGAGTCATGAGCGAGTCAGAGCCAGAAGAGGCGTTTGCAAAGCTCGGTAGGAGAATGACATATGTGTTCAAGAACTCCACTGTGGTGGTCAAGGCCAACGACCCCGTGGTCGAAAAGAGGACTGTCAATGACACCAAGCCAGCCTCAATTGAGCAAGCAGCTGCAGCAATCGACGTTGCAATGAAGCACCCTGGTCGCCGTCGAAATGCTACGAGCTCAGCAGCACCAGCCATCGCCGAACCGTCGCCGGCTAGCTCAATTTCAATGACTCTGGTTCCCAGCCCTGGACCAGATCTGAACATGGCAATTGAGACGGTGGAAGCAGTGGAGGCGGGCGAGAATGTTCCAGAGGTACCGGAACAGAACAAGCAGTATCCCCCATACTCATATCCCTACCCGTATCCCTACCCAGCTCAACCCTACGCTCCACAACCGTATCCGTATCCGTATCCGTATCCTCAGTACCCCCCATCATATCCACCACCCCCGCCCCCACCTCCCCGGCGACCAGGGCGCCCCGGAAGGGGTCGAGATCCACCAGCTGAGGCAGTTGAGGGGGCTCAACTCGACGACGCGGGGTATCCAATTACAGCAACCACCAGTGCTGCAGCAGCACCACTGGCACCACCACCAAGGCCAATTGAACCACAGCCATCTCCAGTTCCAGTGCCTGAACTTGCTCCAGAGCCGCCTGCATTGGCACCCGAGTCAGCACCAGCACCAGCACCCTCTCGAGAGCGGGAGCCGGAGCCGAAGCCTGTAGAACCTGCCCCAGAGCCAAAGCCAAAGCCAGAACCAGAGCCAAAGTTAGAGCCAAAGCCCGAAGAACCCGCACCTGCTCCGCCGCCTGCTGCACCTGCCCCTTCAGCACCACGGCCCCCCGTTTCGAGACCAACTCCTCGCTCCCGTCCTCCAGCACGATCCACGGTAACCCTGGTAGAAACGGTGCGCCCTCCACCTCCTCCAATTGCCGAAGATCCATATTACGACGTGCCCGAAGTGAACGATTTTGCTGCCACTCGGTCTCGAACTGCGCGACCAAGACTGCCAACCAGGCCATTGCCTTTGGAGCCAGGCGAGTCAGATCCAATCGTTACGATTCAACCCTTCCCAACTACTTTAACACTCACTCGAGAGCCATTGCCGCCAATAATCATCGGCGGTCGTACGATTCGCCCCACAATTGCGCCTCTACCGTTCACGCTCCCTAGAACATTGCCGTTGGCAGGCCAGCAGGAGCAAGAGCCGGAGACTGTCTCTGCACCGTCACCTTCAAGGCCGCGATGGCGACCAAAAGATGACACTCGTCCAGGAGCCCCTGAACCCGGGCCTGCAAGCGCCGAGGAGACTCAGCCCAGCGAGCCAGAGCCGGAGCAAGGACCAGAGCCCGAATTGGAGTCAGGGGCGCCAACTTCGCGCGCGGTGAAGACGACCTTGAAGACCACCTTCAAGACAACTCGTCAGAGGCCGAGCAGGACTCGAAGCCGCCGGACTCGAGAGACTGCAAAGACCAAAACTGAGGAGAGAGAAAAGACGAAGGAGACTTCAAAGGCGACCACCACGGCCCAGACAAAGAAGCCCGAAAAGACCGAGTCTAAAGAGGATGAAAAGATCACGCTGACTCTGCCGGTTCCTCAGCTTCCTAAATCCTTGACAATTCCTGTCCTGTCGCCTGTCATTTCTCCCGTCACCCCAACGTTTGAACTCCCCCCGTTTATCACCCCAACTTTGCGGTTCCCGCCGCCATTCTCTCTTCGCCCTGCACCCTGGACACCAGGAGCGGGCGGTGCAATTGCCGGGACAGCTGGTCCCGAAGGCATTGACAACATGTTTGACGAGGCAGTTCTTCGATCCACCCATCATCCTTGGCTACCTCCGACGTCTACTCATCCCTCTTGGCTGCCTCCGGTCACTTCAGAGCACCCGCCTTGGTTGCCTCCGGTCACTTCAGAGCATCCGCCTTGGTTGCCTCCGGTAACTTCAGAGCATCCGCCATGGCTACCTCCAGAGCCAACTCCAGAGCCAACTCCGGGGCCAGTGCCTGGCAATCCTCATATCGGTGAACACACTGCTCAGGTACCGCGGTGGACTCGGGCCTCAGGGAGTCCTGGAGGCCGCCCAGGAAACCAGGGCAGCTTCGACGCAATTGAATATGTCAAAGAGGCAATAGCAATTGACGACAGTGAACGGATGAATTCGACGATGGAGTCATTCGATTCCACACTGCTTAAGGGACACGTCAACGCAGCTGGTAGTAGCAATTTGACGGCGGCAATGTTCAAGAATTCCACCAATTCCAAAGCAAATTCCGCTTCCAAGCTGGCAGCCCTCGATACCCTTGACACCATCTATCCCATGAGAATTATCCCGGTCTCAAATTCAGTAGATCCTCATCCGGAACAAGCAAAATACCAGGGAATTGTGCAGAATCTCGACGGCCAACAAATGTCTGTGACGTATGCGCTATTTGAAATTTCAAATTCCACCAAGGCAACTCAATGCGAATTGCAGTTCCACCCAGATACCGCTCCTCAGTCACCAAGTTCCACGCAGTACGGTCAAGCTGAGTTTGGAGTGTATGAGGTGAATGCGCCCATGGATAAGCAAATTACCTGGATCACTCGACCTGCTCATGGAAACCTGGTTGGAAACTTCCGCGACGGTACGTTTATGAATGAAGAGCCATTCAAATGCCAGCCAGGACAGCATCTCGCGTTTGTTCTCAAGCCCCCAGAACAGGGCAATTCCTATGTCAGTTGGACTCAGTCTACTGCTGAGCCATCGCCTGGACTTCGTTTGATTATTCATTCTTCAGACAGCTGAGTAGTCGCTTAATAGATACAATGCTGATCAAAATCTACAGGATGGTAGCTTATGCGTCTGCAACTGAATCCCCTGCTGGCACCTCTTTTGGCGTAATTTCTGCTCGAGCCAAATCTGCATCTCGCGGTCTCACTCGTTTGGTCTTGCGAACGTACTTGTATACTAGAACCGATGAAATGAAAATGGGGATAGCAATGTTACCAGAGATGAGCATTGCAATGTCGATTTCTCCAGTCACGACGGTCGAAACATCCTTGAAGCACACGATTACCACGCAGACTGTTAGGGCTCCATAGCTGGCGTATGGTTGTAACGGTGCTCGCCAGACCAATTGGGTGCGAGGAATTCCTTGGGCATTGAGAGCCTGGGTAAACGAGATGTGGATAAATAGAATGCACGTCCACGCAATTAGGCCGATAACGGCGACAAAGTTGACAAAGTGCTGGAACAGACGGCCAGAGTCTGATGATAGATTGAGGTAAGCAAGCGGCATGAAAAGCGAACACAAGATCATTGCATTGATTGGCGTGCCTCGAGAGTTCGTGACAGTAAACATTCTTGGTGCTAGCCCGTCCTTCGCCAACCCATAGAGGCTGCGGGTCGAAATGTATAATCCAGCTATGCCAGAGCCCAGCATGAACACTACAAATCCAGCGTTCATAAAGTGGGGCAGGATGCGAATGCCGGCATTTTCAATTGCAGCAAGAAACGGGGACCCCACGGGAGTCGATGCAGGCTGCAAGACATCTGAAGGCGTGCTCATTCCAATTGCAATGATGGATGCAATGTACAGGCAGGGAATTGTAATGATGGTCATGTTAATTGCCTTGGGGACATTGACTTGAGGGTCGCGGAGCTCGGCCACCGTCACGCCAATCAGCTCCGCCCCAAGGTACGAAAACACTGCCATTACGAGAACGCTGAAAAACGAGACCACTCTTCCTTTGGCACCAGGGAGACTATAAATTGCCCCGCTCGGAAGTACCTTTTCGTACTCCTTAAACGCGCCTGGGCTCCGCCAGTACCGAAACCCTCGTCTATCATTATCTGGGCCCCCGCCCAATGCTACCACGAGCAATGTCAAGATGAGTGCCAGCACAGTGAGGATTTTGGTCAGAGAAAGCCAGTATTCCATCTCGCCAAACACCCGCACTCGTCCAACAGCATTAAACACTACAATTGCCAAGATCAAGATTGTAATCCATACACCCGGGCTGACTATTGTCCTGTCAATCCAGTACTGTACGAGCATTGTAGCAGCCAAGATCTGATTAGGAGTGATAATTGCATAGTGGAGCCAGTATGCGTAGCCAATTGAGAACCCCAAGCTGGAATCGACATACTTTGTCGCATAGCTAACGAAGCCTCCGTCCATAGGCGAATGGCACACCAATTCGCCTACAGCGCCCATTACTGTATATACGACGGCCGTCATGAGAAGGTACGCTACAAGCGTAGCACCGGGTCCTGCAGTTGCGACAGCAATTGCAACTCCCATCACCAGGCCCATTCCCAAACAAGACCCAATCACAATCATTCCAGCTTGACGAGCTGATAATTCACGATTCAATGACATGGGATTGATATTTTCGACAATAAAAATTCAAAAGAATTCGTTAAAAGACCTCAATTGTTTACTTTTTGATTTATTATAGTGTTTGAATATCTTAGAGAGTGAAAGCGGAAGCCCTATCAGCAGCAGCCATTGAGTGCGAAAAACCTATAATCCAAACGACGCCCATCATGACGTATCATGACATGATGATAGTTTAGATGTAACTTGTATGCAGTCTCTAGTTGTAGCTCTTATGGACCTATGTGCACCATCTACCGGGACTCTCATCTAGCGGTGCTTCCATGGCACTACTTGAAATCTCGCCACACTTGGGTGACTGACACCTTACCCCGAGTCTCAGGCACAAACCTATGAATAAACGCAATAGAAAGGACTCCAAAGACAGTAAAGATCAGAAACACTGATGGCCCAAGGCTGGCCTGGAAAATCGGAAACAGCAATCCTACCAAGAACGTGGTGATCCAATTGAAGGTGGTTCCAATACTCTGAGCAAGACCCACCGCCGGCGGAGGCGTGAGCTCGGAAATGATAAGGAACGGGATAGCCCCAAGACCACAGCCAAAGGATACCACAAACAGCATAGCCGACAGAGAAGCCAGCGTGCCAGACCCCAGGTACAGCCCAGCAGTCAGAGTGGTTGAGGTGATGATCATGCCGGTTAGAGCAAACGTCAGTAGCACTCGGCGACCGAATTTGTCAACCATGGGGGCCATAAACGTAGTCACAAACACGTTCATAACAGAAATGAGGCAGTTGATTACGCCCGACAGAGTGGGCAACGAAGTCTTCAGGATAGCAACCCCGTAGAAAATAATTGCGTTGATTCCAGACAGTTGCTGAATAGACATCACCCCGACCACGGCGATCAGAGACGGGCGGTACTTGGCATCGGTCACGTAGCTCCACAGACCGGGCCCATGCACATGGCCGTGATTAGCATCACCGGCATCTGAGTCAGACGCAGTGTTATCTCCGAGCAGCGACCGGTTCTCTTCTGGCTCACGCCATTGGGCAAGCTCTTCATCGAAGTTGCCGTCAGTGCCTCGCACATAGGCAAACGCGCTGCGGGCCTCCTGGAGCTTGCCATGTCTTGCCAGCCACTTGGGCGATTCTCGGCAAACGATGAGCAGCAGCACTGCGTAAGCGGCGCCAATGACACCACCAGCCGACAAAATCTGCCTCCACTTGAACGGGGCGGACCACGCGAGCCCAAGCAATTGAACCACCAGGATTCCGATGGTGATCGCGAGCTGGACAATTGCGCCCAGCAGCCCGCGAACCTCCACTGGCGACAGCTCGTTGACGTAGACAGGCACAATTACAATCGCATTGCCTGACGCCAAGCCTGCAATCAGTCGACCCAGACTCATGCCGGAGACAGTGGTTGCCTTAGCCATAATCAGAGGACCCAAAATGAACAGCGCACAGTTGAGAACCAGGACCTTGCGGCGCCCGTACTTGTCCGCGACCATTCCTGCAAAAAACGAGCCAAAGCAGCCTCCAACAGCGTTGATGGACGTCACCAGTCCAATATCCTTCGGGCTCATGGGGATACAGTCATAAGGGTCTGTGATCCCAGCCTGACAGCTGAGCACGTCCTGGGGAGCGTTCAATTCCGCCAAATGGTATCCGAACAGCAGCGGGCCAACCGAGGCCGCCGCGACAATCGCCAACAACTTCCAAGAAACCGACATTCTTGACGCTACCGGCCGGGCTTAGGCGTGGATACAGACGTGGGTATGTGGACAAGTGAAAAACTCCAGCTATGGTCCAGGTTGATAAAGTCAGCCCTTAGATCAATCTCTCCAGGTAGCTTGATTCCAGCAGTTCCACCTGAAAATCTCGAAAATCGACTTCTCAATACGGTCCAGCTTCTATACGTCTCAGTTCTTCCAGCGTCTCGAACCCAAAATCTGCCTTTCGTCTGCCTTTCCTCCGCCTCTCTTATGTGCCTGGCAGATCAAGTCCAACGCTATTTGCTCTTATACTCCACATTCATGCCGCGGAAACGGAGTCCGGGGAGTATCGGCGCCCGGCGTCCCGGCAAAATGAAAAATTGGGGGACTGAGATGGGCCTGAACGTTCAGATCTGGCCAATATGGACAAGGCAGGGAAGGGAGAGCAGGCAGGGAAGGCAGAGCCGGTGAAGCGGATGGCACAGACAGAGCAGACGTCTGAGGAGCCTCAGGCCCCGGGGGCCGCCGGTGTAGAGAGCAAGCGTGCGGTGGATCAATTGTCTGAGGAATGGAAGGCATTGAATGCTGGCCAGAGACTGAATATGATGCCGAGATTACGAGTCACCACTGCGGGGGCGATAGCGGCAATGGCAGGACTAGGCACTGGGTTTGCTCGGGGATTCAATATCGCCTCTCTGCAATACCTAGCTGAGAACGCTCACCGGATGCCCACTACGAAAGGAGGATGGTACTTTTATCACAAGCGGAAAAACTACGTGATGCTGCAAGGAGGGTTCTTGCAGGGGTTTATCCGAGCGGGCAAGTTTGGGGCCATTTCGGCCAGCTTCTTTTCTATTGAGGCGTATTTGGATCAGATTCGGGGAACAATTGACTTCTTGTCGACCGCCACTGCCGCTGGTCTGCTTGGAGTAGGGTATGGCGTCTTGACAAGATTGCCATTGAGACAGACAGTTCGAAGTACCCGCACTTTTGTGCTGTTTGGGACTGGAGCTGGCATTCTACAGGATTTGCTCCGATATCGCCGCGGATACAAGCCATGGTATTTGGATTTAAAGAAGGAAACAGTTACACAAGTCATTTGAGCCCATTGAACGAGGTCGTGTATGCAAAATGGCTCCTACGCTACTGTCTACGAAAAGTGAAATGTCCGAGCCCGAGCCAATACTAACCGCAATTTCGAGTGGACCACAATGTCATGCTAATGTCTTGTGTCCCCATCATCTCAATGCGGTGCCAATACCTTGTGTCTCATCGTCTCAATGCAATGCCAAATGGCCTGGCCTACAACCCCTGATCCCAGTCCTCTATATCGTCGAGCTCTGGGTCTGGATACAACAAGATGGCCGCGATGCCGCCTAAATCACTCAGCTCCTTCCCCGAAGGATGCATTGTCGAAAGCACCAGCGCGTCCCGCCCAGAGTTTCGAACCTCCTCTACCATAGCAATGTATCTCCGGCGCGTGGGGATATCCGACGATCGGAACAAACTGTCGGTGATCAGCAGTGTGCCAATGGAGCCCTTCTCCGCAGCTGCAGCAACATGCCGGGGCCCGTACCACGCCCTCATATCGTCATCATTGAGAATTTTGAAGAACTTTTCTAACGCCGTCGTCTCTTTTGCATACCGAGTGTCGGCTATTTGAGTCTGGACCCCAGGGTCCTTGAGCGCCTCCTCCAACCCTTGTAAATATCCTGTTGACGAATGCGCAATCACAAACTTGGACCGCTGCTTCACGATGGCAGTGTCTCCTCTGGAGGTAGCGGTCGCACTGACAAAATCCAGGTACCCACGGGCCACAAACCCGGGCGACGCCAATAGGATCACTTTGAGCTTATCAATGTCGAGGGTCTTGGCCATTGCATTATAAACCGATTCATAGAATCGCTTGACCCCCTTTTCGTATGCACTGTTATCTCCGCGCTTCTTGCGGGGGATGGTCTGCTCGACCTTTTGCCGCAGAAAGGTGAGACTGTCGGTCAGCAGACACAAGTGCGCCACTCCTTCCTCCATCACGATTGCTCCAATTTCCGCCCGTTTTTCCGGCGCCACTGCATTGTCCACAACCTCCAGCGCAATTGCGTCCCATTCCTGTTTGTATAATGTAAAGTTGCGCTGAAGCTCCAGAGTAAATGTATGATAAGTTCCAGCGGAAACGTCTTCATGGTCGACCACCACTCGGCCCTTTATTCGCAAAGACAAGTCCTCTGCTTCAAAATCCACGTTTTCTACTCGCATCCTCAGCTTCAGCAGCTTGCGCTCTCCTCCACTGGCCTTAGCATTGTCCTTTCCTTTAGACACTCTTCGATGAGTCCACGCTTCAATTTCGTCTCCTTCGACAATGAGGTTGAAGCAATGCCACATGTCCTCGCCCTCTTCAGGGCACAGTGTCAGCTCACCACTTTTGTCCTTTTCGAGCTTTTTCCGTATGAGTTTCATTGTGTGGGTGGTGAGATCAGATCAAGTCAGCTCAATTGGAGATTTCTGGTTGGCAGCCGTGACTGAAAAAAAGACGGCCCTAGGATTCGAACCTGAGAGAGCCGGGGCCTAAGCACTGACATTGACATTATGACATTATGAGGAAGGGACGGTACTGGGGAACGGAATAGGGCCAGGATGGCTCCAAAGTACTCACGACATGGCTCTATAGTGCAATTTGAATGTATAAGGTCTTTCGGCTAATTGAGTATGGAATTGAATGGTACAATGGCCGCAAGCAGATGGACTAAGTCCAACTATCGCGGTCAACACCACCTATCGCACAGTAGCATTGACCAGCGACTTGGCCAAACATAGCTCTCCCTTCTTGTTAACGAGCTTGCGGTCAGGCTCACCGTCCTTCTTGAAGATGACTTCCAGCTTCTCGGTGGTGGTGAATCCAGGCTGGACAGTTTCCCAAATCTTCTTTTTGGGGTTCAACACTGGCTCAGGGTCGATGTCGTACGATTCGAAGAAGATCTTGTCGCCAGCCTTCGATCCAGGAGGTGGGTTTACGAATTCGACAATTCCATGGTCCTCGTCAGAAGCACACAGAACCATGGCCTGAGACTTGATTCCACGCATCGTTACGGGCTTGAGGTTGGCAACCACAACCACATCGCGGCCCTGCATGTCCTCCAGGGGCACGTACTTGACCAGGCCAGAGCACACTGTTCGTGGGCCCTCGGCATCGCCCATGTGAATAGTAGAAACGTAAAGCGAGTCAGCGTCGGGGTGCTTGACTGCCTTTTCAATGTGCCCCACTCGCAGGTCGACCATGCCAGGGGTGATTGGAGCAGCTTGAGCCGGAGCAGGCTGGGCCTTCTTTTTCTTTTCCTTCTTTTCGGCCTTTTCCTTCTGAGCCTTAGCAATCTCCTCGGGGCTGGGCTTTCCACGCTTTCCTTCAGGCTTTCCTTCGGGCTTTCCTTCAGCAGGAGCAGATGCAGCGGCCGCGGCACCAGTAGCGGCACCAGCAGCAGCACCAGTAGCAGCGGCAGCACCAGCGGTCTCCTTCTTCTTGTCTTCACCCTTCTTAGGCTTGACCTTCTGTTCGCGAGGTGCATCTAGCGCGAGGTCAACCTTAATATGATGGGCTTCGGGCACGTTGGCCACATGCTGAACTTGGTCAGCCCACCGGACAATGTGGCGGTTGGCAATAACTTCATCCTTCGACCATCCCTTGACAATGTCAGCGATTCTAGTGAACACTGCGACGTCAGCGACAGTGGCATCTGCCGTGTTCAAAATGTAGGTTCTACCCCGCAGAGTGTTATTGAGATCAGTGATAGTCTGGGGCTCCTCCTTGAACCGGTTCGACAGAGTCAGCCATTGGTACAATTCGGCCTTTTGTTCGGCAGACAAGTTGACAGCAGGGTAGGCGTCAATCAATGCTGCGTTAGCCTCAGCAGGCTTGTCCTTTAGTGATAACGATTTTTCAAATGCCTGACTCAGAGATTCGGCCATTGTGAGTGAAATTTGAGAAGTGAAATTTGCACGGCAACCGAACAAGTGATGAAGTGAAAAATCGGCCCTCTAGATAATTGCAGTAGGTGACGGGACGGACAAGTGTGGGGTCACTAGGAGATGGACAATGTATTGGTAGCAATGGAGGAGCAGAGGTGGCTGAGGTAGCAGAGAAGGAGTGGCATAAGGCATGATGTCTCTGTACGATAGCAGCTTAGCAGCGTAGCAGTACTGTTGCGGTGCAGTTGCGTGCAGTTGCGTACTGATGCGCAGAGTTGCCGAGCTCATTGCGTAGGCAACTCAAATAGCATACGCTACTAACGATAGAAGTTAGGCGCTGATGGATCGAAGCAGGCTCCGCTTTAACCTGGCCACTGGCCGCTTATTGCGGGGAATGTTCACCAAGTCTGATCGAGGATGCGCTAGTTAGCGGGTGTCGGAGGTAATTCCCAGAACTACCTTGTGTGCACTTACGGTGGGGTTTCTGAGCTTCGTCTGGCTCCGCTTCTTCGTGGATTGGTGATAACGAAGGACGCCTGTTTTGGGTTTGGGCTGGATGCGATTTGGGTGGATAGCCAATGCTTTGAGTAGTGTCCGAGTGTTGGGTCTGGCTCTGGCGCTGAGTAGTGGCCCCAGGGTGGTGTTGGACTTGGCTCTGAGCAGTATCGGGACCGCCGTCGTGGCTTGGCTGGATCAGGCCTGGATCAATGTACGTGAGCAAAGACCTGTCCAGACGCTCGCCCTTGAGGATTTCGTCGCAAATGCGGTCCTCAAAGCTGTCGTCGTCCGAGAACGCCAGCAATTCGTCCAGAGTATCAACTGCTGCCTTTTGGAGACCCAGGCACTGACTAGCAGACGCAGCCGACGCCGGCATGGCCAGTGGTACGGGCCAACTGCCAGCAGCTGTGACACCTGGGGACCGCCAGATCCCTGCAATTACGGCCATAACGTCGCCACGACTGCGTGTCCAGGTCACCGCCATCCGGTCTACAAGCGTTGACCACGCGGTAGCCGCAGGATCAACAATTCGCGACCATCTAACTAGCACTTCGCTAATCAGAGTTCGCAATCGTTGACAATAAGCGTGCGAGTACCTGTTCACGGACTGTCGCAATGGTCTCAAGCTCGGGCACGTCTGCACGTTGAATACAGCCTGAGCAATGCATTCAAGGAAAACTGACACCGCAACAATCGCAAAAACTTCCTTTGCGCCTGGGAGGCGGAACCCATCGGCAGTAGTCTCATTGGACATGGCAGAGTAATGGCAATTGAGAATTGATGAGATTGGGCTGTAGAGATTGAGAATTGAGGATTGAGGAGATAGTTGGGGATTGAGGAGGTGCAATTTCAGCAATTGAGCGCTAAGAAAGCAAAAGACCAGCAGTAAAGCAACACTTCAGTATGAAGCAGAGCTACCAAGTCGTGCAATTAGCAATTAGTCAATGGCAATTAGCAAAACAACTAGCAATTGTAGTGTTGATCGCTGTGAGTAAACACCTCCCTTCCAGCGTTATCTTATCTCACGCACGGCTGACTAGTCCCGGGAATAAATCCGATTTGTAATGAAAAATGCACTATTTCCACTTTCCAAACCCACCTAGAGACAGCAAATTGGGCGCCCGGCGAGACTGTCGCGATGGGTAAAGCACTACAGAACGGAGGGACGGCCGTGGAACCCTATCCTTCGGACCGCCCTAAGCGGATTCGCAAACGACCCATCTTGTCCTGTATTACGTGCCACCAGAACAAACGTAAATGCGACAAGAGGCTCCCCTGCACTCGATGTGTCCGTGTAGGTAAGACTTGTTCTTACGATCCCGGGCAAGCGCCCGCCGCAGAGCCAGGATACGAAGCTCGTACCGACGTGGGTGGGCAGATCACGACCGCTGTGCCAGTGTCAGACCGCGACTCAGGTGCTGCAACGAACGGGGCAAATGGCACAAACGGTACAAACGGCGTGGGAAGCGGTTCCTCTACTGCTGACCCGAGCCCGGGCGAGCCAGGCTACAGTGCTGGAGTGCAAAGCGGATCTTCCGGGTTAACAAGTCTGGACATGACTCCTGGCCGAGGAGTTCTTCCTAGTCCCCCGATGTCGGTTGAACAGGGCACTGAATCGTGCCGGCAGTCCGAACAGCCTCCTGCGCTAGATCACCCTCACGATAAAGTGATCGACAATAAAGGGTACCTGACGATTGAAGGAGAAGGCAAGACAAAGTACTCGTTTGGGGGGATTTTCCCTACATTGTCATCCCAACTGGTGGACGGCAATCTCGAGTTCACCCCTAACTCAATTGGATCATCATGCTTGTTTTTCGATATCTCCACTAGATTGTCGAACAATATTGAAACCAAAATTTTCCTGTCGTCAGTCATTCCGCCAAAACGACACGGAGGCTATTTATTGGCTCGATACCAGGAGTGTATCCACCAACTCATCCCTATAATTAACATCGACGAGGTCCAGCGCAGATATTTCTCTATGGACCTTGAGCGGGACGGCCGACTCGACACTTGCTTTCTGTCGGTACTGTTTGCAGTGTGCTACAGTGGTGCCCGAACCCTTGACGCCAAGGAAGAAAAGCTACCTCCGTATCTTCCGTCTGATATCAAGCGACTGCAACAGACTTACCTCTACGCCACCGAGCACGCCCTACTGGCGTCAAAGTTCCCTCAGGACCCGTCAATGTCGACGCTGCAGGCGTGCATCCTAATCCAGACGGTGATTGACCACGAAATATCCCCGCCAGGACCCCTGATCTCGCTAATGGTCCGTGCTGCCCAAACAATGGGGCTTCACAGAGACGGGTCGAACTATAACCTGAGCGAGAAAGAGATTGAGAACCGGCGACTCACTTGGTGGCAGCTGTATTCGCTAGACCTGATGGACGCAGTCACCCGCGACCTCATTGGCAATATTCGAGAGGACGAGTTTGATACAAAGCTCCCCGAAGGCAGGGAGTACCACATTGTGTGTGCACGGGTGCGTTTTGAGGTGTGCTCGCTGCAGGGCAAGATTGTTCGCTCTCTTTACGGAATAAAGAGCCCGGGCTACGAAGTGGTGGCGCATTTGTCTAAACTTATCGCAGCGCAAACCGAAAGCGCGAGGAACTTTCTCAACCTGATTGGAAATCGCACTGCGTTTGATAAGCTCCAACGGGTGGTCCTCATAGGGATCCCAGACAAATGCATATTGCTCATGGCGCCATTCTATATCCGCAGCGGCTGCGACATGATGCAGGGAGAGATTTTGGATGCGTCCATCCGCTACGTCAACAACATGACCCAATACCACAAGTCGCCGGATTTCGGAAACGTCTACTGGCTCCTCAAGAACTGCCGCCCATACCATGCGCTTGCTTTCTTGTTGTTCAAGCTGCTCAAGGACCCGGCACACGCCAGGCGCGGGGAGATTATCGATACGTTTGATGAAGCTGAAAAATGCATGCGACCATATGGCGGCCAAGGGTGGCCGAGTTTGATGAAATTACGGGAAAAAGTATGCCACCACGAGGAGCTCAAGGACGTGATATGGAGTGAATGGGAATCACTATTCAGTTCTGTCAATTTGGATCTCATGACATAATGGACTAACACATTTGTAAAATATTTATCGACATTATCGACAGCTAGATCACGGTATCTCAAGTAACTTAACTACTCAACTGTTAACATTATCTCTCATCAACACGAGCAGCATCAACCGGCCGCAGGACATGGCGGCAACAGCGGGAGCTAGCAAGGCATCAATTGCAAAGCTTAAATTTCTAAGCTTTAGGATACATTGCTGGATCCGCCTCTAATAGGCCAAACTTCTGCTCTTGCAGATCCAGCCAAGTTACAGCTGAGAATTGGCTGTTTTGGCGGGTGGCAGTAATGATTGAGTCAATTGCATCGGTTTTGACTAGCAGAGATATCGCATCGTACCCTCCAGCTCCCGGGACTACTCCGCCAATCACTCCAGGCAGCTGCTCACACAGGTCTAATAGGTCAGTTTGGGGCTTAGGCTCGACGGGAACATCCGATTCGGCAGACATTTGACGAATGCTATGACGAAGTGCATGGAACACCTTGGAGAGTTTAGGCAAGCTTGCGTCGAGGGTGGTGGGGTAATCATCAGGAACAGACGGATCGCTGCTCTCGAGAGTAGTGAAGATTTCGACAAGCTCTTCTTTTTTGGCGTCAATTTGGCCCCAGATCTCATCAGCTCTAGCTTGATTGGCTGCTCGCCATGCCAGTAACTTGCTCACCATCTTCGGCGTCTCAGACCCCCCGCGGACGTCTCCCATTAGCACACTCAGTCCCTTGGGCAGAGAGCATGGCCTGAGCAGCACTGACCAGGTCGAGTCTGCCAATTGCTTTAGCGACTGCTGGCATTCTGCAGTTTTGAAATCGGGCACCGTCATTAGTTCTCCTAGCAGGTTCGCTGGGAACCTTCGGTACTCAATTGACCCGTAAACAGCGGACGCCACATCGAAACCGGATCCAACCTTGTTCTGGGCTCGGCAATGGGCGATTTGAGCGAGATTGTGAGCGAGCTGGAGGTGGGTGGGAGAGCTTGGACTGAAATTGGGGACGTAGAGGGACAACAGCGCAGCAGTAAGGACAGCCGTCAGGGCCGCAGACGACCCGAGACCGGTCTTAGGAACCTCATTTATTGGCACCGTATGAAACGAGAAGCGATCCTTCGAGGGAGACTGGGAATTGTCGGACTGTGAGTGGTACCCGTCGTCAGAGTAAATAGTGACAGTAAGGTCAGAGATCTTTGGAGATTCCGACGCGGTAGCAGCGGCCGCAGCGTATGCCAGCACAACTTCAATCGCGGCCTTTACAAAGGGATTCGGCCTGCTCAGCTGCCCGTTTTGATATGTCCACTCGCCGTCCTTGAACTGTGGGGATCTCACTGTGATGGTACCTTTCGCGGTCTCGGCAGCCTCCACGACTGCGTGCATTCGAGCCGAAAGCGCCACCACATAGGCAGAGTACTTAGGGTCCAGTACGAGGTACCCGCCCGCCAGCAATGCCTTTCCGGGAGCCGAAAACGCTTTAGCCATCTTCGCGACAGACAGCCAAGGACAGCTATGAGGAACTGGGGTGTGGGGCTCAACAGTGAAATTTCACTTTATACTGGTATGTCTCAGATCAATGGCAGCCGCCGCATCGTGAAAAATCGCCAAACAGTAGCGGCGGAGACATTAGTAATTTAAAACGGCAGCCACTAGCCAGTGCGGTCAGAGTGAGGGTGAAAGGTCCGAAGGGGGTCCTCTTTATTGTACTAGTTATAATGCCGGACTCAAAATGTCCAGTGGATTCGAAGAGTGCTAGCGCGTGGTTGAACGGGGGCGAAGGGTGTCCAGTGGATCACAAAGCGATGGCGGCGGCTTCGGATGAGGCGTGCGGATCAGATCGCATAGATAAGAACAGCAGCCTTCATAAGGGCCAGACCGACACAAACACCGGGCTATCTCTGGAGCGAGAAGTATCGACAATCCCCCGAGGCGGTAGTGACTCTAACTGGGTGTACCCGTCACAGAAGCAGTTTTTCGACGCCATGAAACGAAAGAAGTTTGATCCAGAAGCCAAGGACATGCAATCCATCATTCCCATTCACAACGCCGTCAATGAGCGAGCGTGGATGGAGATATTGAAATGGGAAGACGGCCAGGGTGGCCAGCAGTGTGGAGGGCCCAAGCTAATGCGGTTCAAGGGAGACTCGACCAAAACCACCCCGCGAGCATGGTGGAATGCGCTGTGGGGGATGCAGAAACCGTTTGACCGACACGATTGGACAGTGGATCGATGCGGAACTGAGGTTGAGTACGTGATTGATTTTTACACTGGCAAGCCGAACCCATTAGTGCCGGAGATGCCATCCTTCTATCTTGACGCTCGACCCAAGCTGAACTCGGTAGAAGGAGTACGATTACGAGTATTTAAGTTTTTGGGCTTCTAGGACTGAGGACAACCGCGACCACGGCATTCAATGGATGATCCTGGATTGGTGACCATTTGATTGCAGGCAACGTTGCTGTTGCCAATTGGCACTTCAAACCTGATGGCCACCATGTCGGTCCCTGACGCCTGTAGATCATGTGGAGTGGAATGACAGCTCCCGTCACTGCCGTTTGCCTTACTATTTACATTACGGTCTCATGAAGCTTTGGTTGTTGCCGAGTTTTTGCATATGCTAGTTAGTACCACCCCACTCATCATCAATTCCACCTATTGCACAATTAGCACTTACCTCTCCAACCTTGGTATTGACTTCAAAGTACTTGGCCACACATCGGTCTAGGCATAGCGATTCACCCTTGTTGAGAGGACCCTCCGAATACTTGTCCTTGATGCACTTTTCGTGACAGGTATCGACTAATCGGTTGAACATATCCGAGACCATGTCGAGTTCGGCTTCGGCAGCCTGAATCTTCATGTGGTTAACAGCTCCGGAGCTGGCCGCGGGGTTTCCACCGAGTCCAAGGAACGACATTGTAGATGATTGGATTGGGGGTGAAATTTTCACAGTGAAATGAGTATATTGATTTCAAGCCGTACGGGAGCGGGCACGTGAGCAGTAGAGCGGACCAGGGCAGCTGGTGAGGCAGCTGTTGAGATAGCTGGTGACAAGGAGCATGCCAGAGTGCGGTGCAACAGCTGCTATTAGAGACTCTGGCGATAGTGGTGCCTAATGGCGTCTAATGCCACTGGCTTATTGCCTCCTCAGCACTCAATTGCAAGAACTCCTAGAGAAAGTAGCCCAGCCGTGACGTCATATCATCAACCATAGACACAGCCAAAGCTCGTTCAATCTAGAATCCGACGCTCCAAACTGTATACGCAGGGCATTGAATAGAAGAATCGAGACTCTGCACAAGCCTAATCTGTAGCCTCAAGCTTAAATCCTATTTCGCAATGGCCAATAGCCTCCAATATGGCGGTTGGCCGACCCGTAGCCTACTGTCAAACACACTGTCTCGGACGATCAGTGACGGGCTCAGGTGTGAAAAACTAAGGCGTTTCGAGCTTGTCTGGATAGGCCCTGCCAGCAACATCCCGTGAAATTGGCGGCAAATTGACTAGTAAACACAACAAACGCGGGCTCGCAGCCAGTGCCTCCGTACACAGGACAGCCCGCACTCTCGCACCGCCGCAGACCGCCTCAATTCTGCCCGGATTCGCCTCGCCCGTCACAGTCACGTGACCCTTGCTTGCTTAACACGGTGGCATTCGATCCGAATAAATACCCCACTAGCAGGCTCACTGCTAGCACTAACCGCTAGCACTCCGACCCAGACAGCCTTCTCGAGTTAAGGATGAGACTTTATTCTCTGGCCTTGACTCCTCTGGCATTAGCATTGGCCTCCGCGGCCCCCGCCCCTGGAGATGCCGACTCTGCACTGTCAATCCCCCAGTCACTGTCAGCGATTCCGTCGGGATTCAGAGCGTCGGGAGACTTAGACATTGAAAACTCCAAACTAGTGCTGACTCGCCCGGGCAAACCCAACCAAAAGTCGGCTCTATGGTCTACCAAGGCCAATCCACACGCGGAATGGACGTTAGAGGCGTCAATTCTCGCAAACGGTCCTGAGAAGTCCCCCGGTGGAGGAATAGCACTGTGGTACGCTGCCGAACCAGCTGCTCCGGCGACTGGCCCAGTATATGGATCCCCAGATTACTGGGATGGACTCGCAATCATTCTGGACTCGGCAGATATCGAGTCTGGTACGCTTCGGGGCCATTTGAATGACGGATCAATTGAGTACTCAGCGTTCAAGGACCCAGTGGAGCGAGCATTCTCGCTGTGCCGAATCGGATACAAAAACACCGGCTCCCCGTTCACAGTCAAGGTCGGCTATGGCAAAAACTCGATTGTGGTCGAGACAGT